>CP136059.1:238482928-238917928 GCA_032464435.1 Aegilops umbellulata
GGACCCGGGGCCCACAGTCAGCCTCTTCTTCTCCCTCTGGCTCTTCTTCTTCCTCTCTCCCGCGCGCTTTCCCCCGCTTTTCTCCACCGGCGACGCCTAGCGCGTAGGGCATCTAGGCCGTACCAAGGTAGTGCGCGGCGTGCTAGCTGTCGGGGCAGCGAGTACTCACCTCGCGGGCCAGCGTGCTGTCGGCACTGCTTGCGGATACGACTCCGAACACCGGCGATCGGGCGATGAGCGGCGTTGGTGGACTTCGCCCACCGTACACCGAGCTTGAGTTATAAAGCGGCCGGGGTGTTTTCTCCCTTCTCCCTCATACCTGGCCTTGCTCCTCCTCCTCTTTCTTCCTCCATTTCTGCCTACCGAAGCTCGGGTGAGGCTCTAATGGCGGAGGCGATGCCGGACTGGTTCGCGATCCTGGTATGCGGAGGGCTGGCGACACTGCTGGGGCTCTCCGTGCTCCTGTGCGCGATGATCTTCGACGATTGTCGCGATGCTGCTGCTCGAGTGTTGGCTCTCCGCGGTGGCGCTGATCACGAGGAGTAGGTGGGGTGTGCCGGGTGTTAACTGCTGTTAGAGGGTGGTTAGCTAGGTGTAACATCGTTGCAAAGCTTTGCAAACAGTGTATGTGCTCAGATGATTATGGTTGTGAGTCTGCGGCCGCTGTGCTGTGAGAAATAAAATAATCCATGCCGTGAGAAGGTGCAGATGCAGCAATTCGGGGAAAAGAAAACTCACTCCAGGATTATAAGTGGAGGAAAACAGTAATGCAACAGAATCACTCACATTAATCAAAACTAAAGATTTATACAGAGCACACATGCCTAAGTTACATCGGATAAATAAAAGTTGCAACAACAAACGTAGCAGCGTCGTCTAGAATGCAAAGGGTAACTGGATGGGGTCCTGAGAAAATGTCTCTGGCACTGAGACACATTCTTCTTCTATCGGAGGAAGTGGGTTGACCAGACGATGCACATGCCTCTCCTGGTCGGGCCTTAGTGTTCTGCCGATGGCGATCTGAGGATTCAAATCTGCAAGGCTCTGGAGATAGCCCATCACGCGTTGGGTTAAATGCTCTTGTGCGATGACGTACTGGACAAGATTGGCCAGGACTGGGTCTCTCTCAATTCGTACACCGGGGAAAGACGTTATTCCTCCGGGCGCTGCACGGCTCGGAAAGTAATAATACCCTCGTTCGCTGGCGTAAGGTACCGCGAATCGAAGGCGAGCGAGCGCTTCGTATGCCGCAGCTTCTATGGCCATTGGTGGGGTTGGCATAGATTTCCCCACGAAGGAGACCTCTGTTGGGTCTTGGTCTGAGTTCACAGGAGGGATGTGCACTGCTGCCCAATACCTCGAGGTGGAAGAGGTGATCCTCGATTTGAACAGCTCGTACTGGGGTGGCTGGGTAGCGCCCATGGTACTGCAGGTAAAATCCCACAATATCTTGACAAAACTACCCGGGGTTGCATCTGGGGTTCTCAGGTAAATGCTGGGGGTCGGCATGGCTAGGAAATGGTTGTGAGGGTGGTGCACAAGGTGAGAGGTGTTTGGCAAGGTCATGCGGTGGCCTCTTATAGCACCGGAGTTGGGTTATTTTTACCGGGGAATGGTAAAGATATTTCCAGCTCTGCTCTGTGGGTCGAAGTCAATGCCACAGATACACATACTTCACCAAGGTGACGTGTTGCTGTGGGAGTTGTCGGGGAGGTTTTTGGTAAATGTGCCAATGATAGAAATCTTATACTGCATACTGGCGTATCCAGGCAAGACTACCATATAAACAGAGGCACGATAATAGGCAGCGCTAACTTACAAAGCCAAAAGATTACAAAGCGAGGGTACACTGGGACTCGATACAACTCGGGTTACTTAGTCTACCTCGTTTACATCCGTGCGGGCGTGCCTTGTGGATGTTGAGGCTTCTCCACGGGTCTCGCCGTCGGAATTAATCGGAGTAGGATGAGGGGCTGCAGGCTCGGGGTAGCGATGATGACCATCTCGGGGATAGCTGGCCACAACTCCGTTGGAGTGCGCTCCCAAAATGCGGCGAAGCACTTCGGGGGTTATCGCAACACTTTGGCCGATGGCTGGGATAGACCTCAGGGGCTCGATCGGTTGTCCAAACAGCACGACTGAGTTGTCGGCGCTGGGCTCGTCCTCTTCTCTCGTCGGGGCTCGACGAATCAGCTCTCCACGAGCTGCGATTAGATCAATAGTGATCTGATCGCACAATTCCTCTAGTGCACTTACGTAGCGCACTAGGTGCAACAACGCAGGATCTGTTTCGTGGTCTCCGTTGGCAACTTGGGGTGGTCTACCATACCCTTCACGTCTGGGGTAGTAGTGGAACGAGCGACAGTCAACTCTGGGCGACAAGTGCTGGAGATGAACTATAGCTTCACGAGCAGCTAGTTGGATGGCTTGTGGCTCAAAGGAAGTGGTTCTCCCTGTGAACCTGTAGGGGCGTTCGGGTGCTAGACCCCTACCGTAGATGTGTACAGTGGCCCAAAATTGACAGCTTTCACCGCTCAAGGGTCCTTGGTACACAACATATTCTGGAGGCTCTTCTAACGCATAGGCTCGACGGGTGAGGTTTGCGAGTATGATCACAAAACCTCCAAGGTTGGTTGTTGTGGTCTCAGTGTGCACGACAGGACCAGGCATTGTGGCTTGGTTTAGGAGGGTGGCTGCGTTGGGCTGGGTTGAGGCTAGCGTGCCCCTTTTTATAGGAAAAGGGGACGGAGTCTTCCTCCGCACGCTTGCGAACAGGACCATCTGGGGGCCGGTTACTGGCGCCTGATCGATGGCTAGGCTGGTAGGTTGGGCACCGACTGCCAAAAGGTGTCGGGTCACTGTGGGGCTATCTTGCATGAGAAGCTTGGTTGGGGTTCGGTTATGGCTTGGTGGGTTGGTCTGCCTAAGTTATTGACCTGGCTAAGATAGGATTAGCCAACGGTCAGCCTGGCTCTGATACCAAGTCTGTCGCGACCGGTTTTCCGGGTATTAATTTCCAGAAAATGGCCGTCGTGCTCATCAGCCCTAGGATAACTGTTAGCTGATGAGTATCAACTTGATACTGATATTCCAAGCAAAATTACAGAATATGTAGTACAAGACCATTGTGGCCTATGAGTACAACAAATGGTTTCTAGTGGTTGAGGGCGGAAGCGGTTCGTGGATCACCATGGTCTGTGGGACTCCATTTCCCACGGGAACAGCTGACCAGGTTATTTCCTATCTTCGCGAGGCTGCTATCACCGTTGCTTAGTTCTAGGGCTGTCATCGCAACGCTCCTCTCCAAGCAAGCAATCTGGCCAAGACAATAGCCAGGGACAAGCCAGTGAGTACTTTGAATGTACTCGCAAACATTATGAACATAGGTATAATATAACAAAGATGTGCTGGAAATGTCTCATGTTCATGACGTTAGCCACACAAGATCAGTGAGACTATGATGCATGCAAGCTTGTTATTTATGAATAAGTAATAGTATAGCAGTAGTAATATTTATAAAAAAAATCAACAAGCATGCCGCAGCCGGGCGTCTTAGCGACACCACGAAAAGGGCTTTAAAAAGAAATACCACAGCCGGGCGTCTGAGCGACACCACCGAAAGGGCTTTAACAGAAATGCCACAGCCGGGCGTCTGAGCGACACCACAGAAAGGGCTTTAAGAGAAATGCCACAGCCGGGCGTCTGAGCGACACCACAGAAAGGGCTTTAAAAGAAATGCCACAGCCGGGCGTCTGAGCGACACCACAAAAAGGGCTTTAAAAGAAATGCCACAACCGGGCGTCTGAGCGACACCACAGAAAGGGATTTAAAAGAAATAATCATAGTGAATATCCCGGAGGTAGAACCATCCCAGAGATATTCAATGATAACGATAATAATCACGGGTTAGTCAACAATAGTATTAATCATAATCATCACAAGTCACAAGTAGTAATTCCCGTTTTGGTTTAACAGTTTCACCTCCGAAGACCGACACTAAGACCGATACTTGACCCATCCCAGACTGTAATCCTTAACCATGGACACGGCTATTCGAATAGGTTTAATCTCTGCAGAGGGTGTACTCTTTACCCACGAGTAACGGATTCCTTTAGTCCATCGGGACTAATTCCGTCTACGGTCTTTTAATTGAAAACACACCTGACTTGCACACACCAGCTTAACTCACCGGTGTCTGGAATCACCCACGACACCTGTCAAGCAAAACTCTAAGTGGGGAGGCTACAACCTCGACGTAGCATGGGATCACAAAATTTATACCGCGCGCAAACTAGGGGAGCTACCCCCTTCGGCTACAACCGAAACACCCATGCCCCCGGACCAGGTGGCATGCCTACCGGATGCAGCCGGTATCTTCCACCATGGCCTCTCTGTACGGTGTGTGCCATGACAGGGGTTAACAACATACTGAACCATACCCTACTTACGGTAGGGACCCGTGGCAGTACAAAACAAGTATGGGGGTTACTGGCACAAGACTCGATCTACGGCCGACTCAGGAGGTTTTAGGTATTCCCTGCATGATTAGCATAACGAAAATATTGCATTATACAGACAGACTCACCACTCATCGTATCCTTCATGCCATACCGGACACACTCGTCTCGACGAGGAACTAGGGACAAGCTCGGGTCTAACCAAGACCGAGACTTTCCCTTATTCCTTCCGGTAAGCATGAACGGCATACGAGGGTGATCATCGTTACCAACCTGTCCATTTCCAACAGCAAAGAAATCACAATAATGCATCCATGCAAATGATCATATCACATGGAATAACAACATTCCGAATTAAGGTGGTGTTATAAACGTGTTATCGAACACACATAAATATTATGCCGGGGTTCAGAATGCTTGCCTTCCGGTCATGGGAAAATAGGGTGAAACCCAACTCTTGAAATAATTCTCCTCTTCACAAATCCTATTTTGGAAATATAAATGAATTAACACAAAATAAAAACAGCACGAAAAATTGTTTTGAAAATTTTTCAAATAAATCTTAAAATAAACTAGACAATATTTGAGAGAGGTAGGAAAAAGAATTAATTTATTTGGAGCTGTATTTAAAAAGATACAGCTGGTCAAAGTTTGGTCAAATCTGTTATTTAAAACAAAATAGAAAACAAAACGTTTTGGGAAGAATACGCCTTCGAACAGGGGAGACGTACTCGGGGTTTTGCGCTTCCACTTAAACACGTGGAGGCGGGGCTGGGTCTCTGACAGTGGGTCCAGGGGCCACTAGTCAGGTTTGACCAGTCCCCACTCCCTCCTCTTCTCTGCCCGAGCAGAGGCGGGGCGTCCGGCGATCGCCGCCGGCGAACGGCGGTCCTTTGCGGGCATCCGAGTGCAGGGATGGATCTGCCACTCCTAGGCGGTCCCCTCGGTGGTCGAGGGAGTGATGGGGATGGAGGGAGCCGTCGGCGACGAGCTCCGCGGCGGAGGAGGCTCCGGGGACAAGGTGAATTTGGGGCTGCGGTGGTCTTCGGCCAAAATTGAGCGTGGGGTGGTACTCGCGAGAGGGAGGGAGATCTCCTGGTGGAGAGAGTGGAGAGGGGAGGGCTCTGGTGGCGCCGTACTGGCCGGGGCAATGGCAGCGGCCGAGGTTGCCGGAGAGGAAGAAGACGACCTTTTCCTCTTCAATTGACGGCCAATGGGGCTCTAGGAAGGTGGCTTGGGGTCGTCCCTGTGTGGAGATGAGCTCGGAGCTCCTTATATAGGCGGTGGTGGTCGGTCTGAGGTGGCCGGAGATAAGAACGGCGGTGAACCGCCTCTCTGTGCTTGCAGGGCAACGTGGCGGTGACGAATGCTAGGGGACGAAGTTGTGGATGAGCACGCACTGCTCCAGGAGGCAGGTGGAAAGCGCTGGGAGCTTGGGCGGCGCGGGCTAGCGCAGGCGTGGTCGGGCGGCGGGCGCGGCCGCGGGCGTGCAGCCAAATTGCCTCTGACGGCGGCGCTGTAGGGCGCCAGGGAGCAGTCGGGGCCTTTTGGCGTGACGCGGCGAGGAGGGGAGTGCGAGGCGAGGTTCTGCCGTGCGGTTCAAGCCAGGGGCGCGCGATGCGGCGGCTCGGTGCGCGGCTGCAGTTGGCGCGCTCTGGGCGTGCCCAGTGCACGCGCAGGACCTGCTCGACGAAATGCCAGGGCGCGCTAGAGGTCTCGGGTGAGACTGGGAATTAGCAAATCTAGGTTAGGAGTAGTGAGGAGATTAATGGACAAGGTGGTTTGGGCAGGTGGTCAAGTTCACAATGTAAACTTGAAATCATGCCAAATCTGGCTAAGCACTCAGGGTGTTCGACAAAATGCCAGAGGCACCTAGGCACCTCTTGGGGTGGCCAAAACTTCCAGAGTGGGGTCTTAATGGAAGTATGAGAGGGTGGTGTAGTTAGTTTGCAAAAAGGAGAAACTTGCTAGTGCAAGTTTTGCAAAACTACACTTCTGGGCAGGAAGCAAATGGCATCCCAACATGGACCAGAAATGTTCCAAAGGGTGCATGCTCCTGGACTTAGGGGTTTGGTAGGGTTGGCTACAAGTAGAAAAAGAAATCATGGGTAAAGGAGCAACTAAAAATGTGGTCGCTGTACAAACCAGCAAGTTGGGCCAGAATGAAGATGAGCTTGATACACACAAATTTTTCAAATAACATCATTGGGGTTTTGCATAAAAGTGATTTAAAAACATCACCTGACATCTCTAAATCTTGGTTGGAATTTTAAATGAATTTATCAAATGGTTGTAGTTCAAATATGGCCAATTAACCTTGAAAAATCCAATTTCAAGAAAAAAAATCAAGCAACTTATATATTCAATTTGTTTTACTAATAAAGGAAAAGTTTTTCTTGAGTGGTTAAACAGGTCCAATGACATATTAGAAAAGATTTTCATTTAGGGGAAAACTCCATAATTGCAAGGGAGGAAATGGAAAAAAAATTCAAAAAGTAGCTAAGAATCAAGGTTTTAAATCCGGGCAAAAAATTTAATCCATTAAAACAAGGTCAAAAATTTTTGGGGTGTCACAACAAGACCCAATCCTAAGCATAGCACAAGATCGTATAGTTTGTTTGCTAGAGCTTTTCCAATGTCAAGTATCTTTTCCTTAGACCATGAGATCATGTAACTCCCAGATACCGTAGGAGTGCTTTGGGTATACCAAACGTCACAACATAACTGGGTGACTATAAAGGTGTACTACGGGTATCTCCGAAAGTGTCTGTTGGGTTGACACGGATCGAGACTGGGATTTGTCACTCCGTATGACGGAGAGGTATCTCTGGGCCCACTCGGTAATGCATCATCATAATGAGCTCAATGTGATCAAAGTGTTTGACCGCGGGATCATGCATTACGGTACGAGTAAAGTGACTTGCCGGTAACGAGATTGAACGAGGTATTGGGATACCGACGATCGAATCTCGGGTAAGTGAAATACTGATTGACAAAGGGAATTGTATACGGGGTTGCTTGAATCCTCGACATCGTGGTTCATCCGATGAGATCATCGTGGAGTGTGTGGGAGCCAACATGGGTATCCAGATCCCGCTGTTGGTTATTGATCGGAGAGTCGTCTCGGTCATGTCTGCATGTCTCCCGAACCCGTAGGGTCTACACACTTAAGGTTCGGTGACGCTAGGGTTGTATAGATCTGTCCGGGGAGAAAAGTCTCACCCTGGACCGCATCGTTGTTGATGATCAAAGGAGCCATCGGGCCTAAAAGCGACGACACAGAGGAACTCTCAATGAAAGCACCAATGTCGGTGTCAAAACCGGCGGATCTCGGGTAGGGGGTCCCGAACTATGCGTCTAGGCGGATGGTAACATGAGACAAGGGACACAATGTTTACCCAGCTTCGGGCCCTCTTGATGGAGGTAAAACCCTACGTCCTGCTTGATTAATATTGATGATATGGGTAGTACAAGAGTAGATCTACCACGAGATCAAGGAGGCTAAACCCTAGAAGCTAGCCTATGGTATGATTGTTGTATGTTGGAGTTGTCGTCCTACGGACTAAAACCCTTCGGTTTATATAGACACTGGAGAGGGTTAGGGTTACACAAAGTCGGTTACAATGGTAGGAGATCTGAATATCCGCATCGCCAAGCTTGCCTTCCACGCCAAGGAAAGTCCCACCCGGACATGGGACGAAGTCTTCAATCTTGTATCTTCATAGTCCAGGAGTCCGGCTGAAGGTATAGTCCGACTACCCGAACACCCCCTAATCCAGGACTCCCTCAGTAGCCCCTGAACCAGGCTTCAATGACGACGAGTCCGGCGCGCAGATTGTCTTCGGCATTGCAAGGCGGGTTCCTCCTCCAAGTTCTTCATAAAAGTTTATAAACACTAAGTGTAGTGTCCGGCTCTGCAAAATAAGTTTCCACATATTGCCATAGAGAGAATAATATTAACACAAATCTAATTTGCTGACGTATTCCGTAACATGACATCACACTACGGCCAAGCCTTTATTCAAATCATTTTCACTTCCCCACCTCAGCGTATTTTGCGAGGCGGTTTCCTTGGCACGTCTTGTCAAAGTAGAGATTGTGTCCCTCATTTACGGGATTCTCATCAATACGGACGTGGGTAACCCGACCGCGCCATTTATCACGGCGCTTGGGGGATAAGCGAGTTTTACCAGGCTGGTGGGGACGCACAGTCGCATCCGCCCATATAAGGGGATAAGGATCCACCTTTTTACCTACGCCTTCTTCCTCCTTTGCCTATCCATCTTCCGCGCACTCGAGCTCCAGCGCCCAAGCCCGCACTTCCCACCTCAACCTTCTCCAGCCATGTCTGGAGCGGGAGGCAAGTGGATGGTCTCCTCCGTCACGGAGGGCCATGTTAAAAAGCTGAGGAAGGCCGGATACTTGTCTGACGACATCGTGCACCGGCTTCCCGAAAAGGGGCAGCTCCTCCCCACCCCTAGGCCCCATGAGAGGGTAGTATTCCTTCCCCACTTCCTCCGTGGACTGGGCTTTCCTCTCCACCCATTCGTCCGGGGGCTCATGTTCTACTACGGCCTGGATTTCCACGATATGGCCCCGAACTTTGTCCTCAACATCTCGGTGTTTATCATCCTGTGCGAGGCTTTCCTCTGCATCCGCCCCCATTTCGGCCTCTGGATCAAGACCTTCAACGTCAAGCCAAAGGTGGTGCGCGGCAACCAGGCGGAGTGCGGAGGCGCCATGGCGGGCAAGATGGCCAACGTCCTATGGCTCGAGGGCTCCTTCGTGGAGACCTTGAAGGGGTGGCAGTCAGGGTGGTTTTACATCATCGAGCCACGCGATCCGGAATGGATCGCCGCCCCTGAGTTCCAGTCCGGACCCCCCATGCGGCTCACGTCCTGGAAAGAGACGGGCCTGTCATGGGGCTACCAAGATGAGGTGACCGGACTGCAAAAATGCATCCAAACCCTGGTGAACAAGCAGCTAAAGCTTGTCAATGTACTCCAGGTTATGCTTGTCCGCCGGATCCTCCCGTGCCAACAACGGGACTTCAATCTGTGGGAGTTCGACCCGGCGCAGCACCCAACCCTTAGCAGGCTTTTCGACACGACGTACGAAGAAGTCTGGAAGGTGCTAACCAAAGGCGTCGAGGCTCCCGCGTCCACCTCCGAGGACCGCGGATTCAGCTCGCAGCGTCACGCTGGCGAGGTAAGCTATTTTCACCTTTTACAGGATGTTAGTTTTTCATAGTTTGACTCTATGCGGGATCTAAACTCCCTTACCTTTGACAGGAATGGCAGGCGAAGTCCGGACAAATCGACTGTCTGGCTCCTTTTCCCGAAGATCCAGCAGATGCTCGTTTATCGAAGTTGCTGGCTCCGGCACCTTACGTGGTGCCGGAGAAGAAGGCCAAGAAGAAGGCCACGGGGACTCGTAAGAGTTCCCGGCGTACGGTGGTGTCGGACTCATCGTCCGACGACTCCGAGGCGCCCTCCTCCCATGAAGACGAGGAGGAGGAAGAAGAAACCTCTCCCCCTCCAGCAGGGGGAGGAAGGAAGAGGAAGGCCGCCCCAACAGGGGAGGTCGAAGGGTCCAAGAAGGGGAAGACCCTTCCCCCGGACTACTCCACCGACGCCGACGAGGGCGAAGAGGAGTGGCCGCAAAGGGCCAGGCGCCCGGCGGGATCGTAAGTATTCGGATACCAGAGTAACTCATAACATTCCTTTGTTGCACAGATTTTCCTTATGTCGAATATAATTATGCAGTCCGCCCAAGGCCGGGCTCGACGAGTCGTCGAGCGGCTCCCTGGATTCATCAGACGTGAACTCAGTTCCGCCCGCTGCCTCCCCCCGCACTGCGGATGACGCCGAAGTGGTGTCGCGACAAGCTCCGGGGCAAGAGGAGGTGGTCCTGGAGGAGCCGCGAGGCGACCTCCCGGACTTCAGGAGTAAAGGGGATAAGACCCCCCAGGGCTCCAAGTCCGGCTTTGAGCCGGACACCGCGCCGAAATCTTCAACGGTACCAGACCGCGATAGGCGAACTCCTTCCAAGAGGAGCAAGCCTACTGAGCCGGCGGCCCCCGTTCAACCAGAGGCGCTGGACAATCTGTTGGAGGTGCTTAACAGCGCCTCCATTGACGAGGAGCACCGTATTGTTATGATTACGGTGATCAAAAAGGTTCAGTCCGCCAAGAGCGGACTGACTGAAGCTTGCGCTAGCCTTCTAACAGGCTTCGAGGTAAGTAAAAATATTACCGCATAGACAGTAGCCCCTGATGCTCTGTTTGGCGTTCGGAAAGAAAAGCCGAATAGAGGATCAAATAAATTTCACAGGAGTCTAACAAAAAGGAGTCAAATATGCGTATGCAGGCTTCGCTGCTTGCAACCACCGCACTGACTGCGGAGGTAGGCACCCTGAAGCAGGGTCTCGAGCGGTCCGAGCAAGAGCTCGGCCTAGCCAAGCGGCAGCTCAAGGAGAACGAAGGTAAGAGATACCTAATAGAAATACATAAAAAGATGCAATTACAAAAAATGATAGGATTATGCTACTTATTGCAGGGGCCACAACTGAGGTGGCAACCCTCAAGCAGGCGTTGTCCGAGGCCGAGAAGAGAGCGGCCTCAGAGCGCACCGAGCGGGAGAAATTTGAGGCGCAGGTCGGCGAGGCGCAGCAAGAGCTTCAGGCTCTCATGAAAAAACATGAGAGTTTGGAGCTTGACTCGAAGACGCGAGCGTCCGAGCTTGCCGCGGCCATCGAGACTGCCAAGTCTGCCAAGGCCGAAGCCCAGAAGGCCCTCCAGGAATTGGATGCGGTGAAAAAGATAGCGGCGAGTAAGGCATTTTTGATGCAAAGCAGACATATAAAAGTAAGCTACTTGTTACTTACCCGAATCCGGAGCTCTCCAGGGGCGTTCGCAGATCTTCCCCGTAGCGTATCTGATGCCGCCGCATTCTATCGAGCCGAAGAAGGCAGCTCGACGGAGAAGGTGTTCTGGTCTCAGTATGCTGAGGCCGGACACCCTGTGCCCTTGAGTGACCAGCTGAAGCAGCTGGTCGAGCTCCACAAGGCGGCCGAACAAGCCATGAAGGGCTTCATAGTTCGGCTGTGGCCTGGAGAGGCCCTGCCTGGGAGCTACTTCGGACTGGTGCGGCGGCTGGTGTAGGCCTGTCCAAGGCTCGAGGTCATCAAGCGCTCCGTCTGCATCGAAGGAGCCCAGAGGGCCCTTGCCCGCGCTAAGGTGCACTGGGGCAAGCTGGACGGCGAGAAGCTTGTGAAGGACGGGCCTCAGCCAGGGAAAGAGCATCGCAAACCCGAGAACTATTATAAGGATGTTCTGAAGGGTTCCCACCTTGTGGCGGATGAATGTACCAAGGATATTATTTTTGAATGAACTCGCTCGTGTTTGTCCTGTGCACTGAAAACTTGTTCATTTGCGCTAAGCAATGCTTGTTGAATTTAAAATATTACTTTCTGTGCGGCCGTTTATCAAAAATTGAGAGATGGCCAGTCGTCGGCTTCTGCCCCCATGCCACTAGTGCTGGGGTGTTCGGGATAAACCTGAGCGCTCTTTTTCCCATGTTTGGGTCCTTCGAGGGAGGCGCTCAGCACAACGAACAAGGCAATCGGACTATAATGCTTGAACACTCTCACTTAGCCATAGAACTCTATAATTTTAAATTTCGGCGAAGCCCCTAGTATTCGGAAGACCGAGTTCGGGGCGCTATCCACGCCTTGGCCGGACGAAATCCAGTTCCTCGCTCTAAGCGGCATAAGTCTTTAAGGACCCAAAAAACCTCTCGAATAGCGACCGGTCTCTCGCCTTATCATGACAGTCAGTTTTAGCTTTCTCTACTGAGGTGCTCGGCCCAGCTCAACTGGGGCACAATCGCAGTAGTTCTCCTAGTGCTACCTTAGCCGATATAGCGGAACGTAAGGCACCAAAACATAGGAGCCGGGCAAACCCAACTATTGACCCAAATCATGATTCGGAGCCGATGCATATAATGCTATAAGTTCGGGGTGCCGCACTTGTGAAAGTGTTCGGACTTCTCACACCATATTAAGGGGTACTGGAGCCCCTGGCGTATTTGCCGTACCACAGTGTATGGGTGCAACATGTCGTTAATGAACATATATATAAAAAGAGAGTAATGAAAAATAGACAAAAAGCTATGCATTGTTTATAAGAAGGCTGCTATCCAAGCAGAACGATACAAATAGTGCGATAAGCAAAAGAAATTGGACTATTTAACATGTCCTATCTAGGGGCAGGCCGCGGAATTGTATTTAAAACAGGTATACTGCTCGTAATAGAGACCACCTGGGAGTTCCATGATGCGGCATGGCTTGTCTGCTTCCCTGGTTCTTGCATCGTTTGTGCGGCAGTTGAATTGCCGAACAGGTCGTCCGAAGTATGGAGTCCTGAAAGTAAGAGAAAATAAAGAAAGAATTCGGCAGCCCCTAGTACGGTTTAAGCCGTGTTTTGGGCGCGCCGTGATGGTGCCCCTTCCCCTGCGTCCATGGTATTTTGAGAGCGTAGTTATGTACGCGAAGTGCTGGTTTCGCTATTTCGCGAGGGCTGGGGTTAGGGCCGCATTGCTATGCCTGCTCGGAACGTGCCAGGCGGTCTTGTTGTAGGTTACTCCGGGCGCGCTTGACAGTGTCCGGCTTTTTGAATGCCGGACTGGAGAATTGCCTAGAGAGGCTGCTTTTTACTTCTGCTGCGAGCGCTGCCGTATGCTCCTCCGTTCGGAGAGAGCGTTCGATGTTTCCGTTGACCGTGATTACTCCTCGAGGGCCTGGCATCTTGAGCTTGAGGTATGCATAATGCGGTACTGCATTGAACTTTGCGAATGCGGTTCGTCCGAGCAGTGCGTGATAGCCACTGCGGAACGGGACTATGTCGAAGATTAACTCCTCGCTTCGGAAGTTATCCGGAGATCCGAAGACCACTTCAAGTGTGACTGAACCTGTACAGTTCGCCTCTACACCTGGTATGACGCCTTTAAAGGTCGTTTTGGTGGGTTTAATCCTCGAGGGATCTATGCCCATTTTCCGCACTGTATCCTGGTAAAGCAGGTTCAGGCTGCTGCCACCGTCCATAAGGACTCTTGTGAGATGAAATCCGTCAATAATTGGGTCTAGAACCAATGCGGCGAACCCGCCATGACGGATGCTGGTGGGGTGGTCCCTTCGATCAAAAGTGATCGGGCAGGAGGACCATGGGTTGAACTTTGGGGCGACTGGCTCCACGCATATACGTCCCGTAATGCACGCTTCCGCTCCCTCTTGGGGATGTGGGTTGCGTATATCATGTTCACCGTCCGCACTTGTGGGGGAAACCCTTCTGTCCACTGTTGTTCAGCGGCCTGGGCTCCTCCTCGTCATCGCTACGCAACCCCTTATCTCTATTTTCGGCATTTAACTTGCCTGCCTGCTTGAACACCCAACAATCCCTGTTGGTGTGATTGGCTGGTCTTTCGGGGGTGCCATGTATCTGGCACAAGCGGTCGAGTATTCGGTCCAAACTGGACGGGCCCTGAGTATTTCTTTTGAATGGCTTTTTCCGCTGACCGGATTTGTAGCCTCGGAATCCGGCATTGACTGCCGTATCCTTGTTGCTGTCGCTGTTAACGCGGCATTTTTGCTTGTTCTGGCGCGACCTGCCACTTTTGTCCTTGGTATCTGAATTACCAAGGTTTTTGGTTAAGTTGTTGCTGTGAGCTAGCCAGCTCTCTTCTCCCGCGCAAAAGCGGGTCATGAGTGTCGTGAGGGCTGCCATAGATTTCGGCTTTTCCTGTCCCTGGTGCCTGGCAAGCCACTCGTCGCGGATATTATGCTTGAAGGCTGCTAGGGCCTCTGCGTCCGGACAGTCGACTATTTGGTTTTTCTTTGTTAGGAACCGTGTCTAGAATTGCCTGGCCGATTCCTCTGGCTGCTAAATTATGTGGCTTAGGTCATCAACGTCCGGTGGTCGCACATAGGTACCCTGGAAACTGTCGAGGAATGCGGCTTCCAGGTCCTCCCAAGAACCGATCAAATCTGCTGGCAAGCTGTTAAGCCAATGCCGGGCTGGTCCCTTAAGTTTGAGTGGGAGGTATTTGATGGCGTGTAGATCATCGTCGCGGGCCATGTGGATATGAAGGAGATAATCCTCGATCCATACTGCAGGATCTGTTGTGCCATCATATGATTCGATGTTCACGGGTTTGAAACCCTCAGGGATTTTATGATCCATTACTTCATCTGTGAAGCATAGTGGGTGTGCGGCGCCTCTGTATTGGGCTATATCACGACGCAACTCGAATGAGCTTTGTCTACTGTGTTCGGCCCAGCCGGATTTATTATGTCCGGAGTGACGATCCCCGTCATGTGCCGTAGGGCGCCCGCACGATCCGTAGATCGATCTTGTTTGTCTTGCCTTGTCCTCCAGTATCTCTCGCAGGTCTGGCGCGTTTTCCCATGCTTTAGCATGTTTTGGGCGGCGCCGGGGCACGACTTGAGTGGAGGGCCGAGAGGCCTCTCTATCATGGCCACGAGGTGTCCGGTCGGCCATGTCATGCGCTGGTGATGTAGGTGATTCCTCCTCTAAACGGGGTAGCAGCCTGCGCTTTGGGTAAATCTTGGAGGGGCGTTCGAGTTCATACTCTTCGGCCGTAAGGACTTCAGTCCATCTGTCAGCTAGCAAATCTTGATCAGCTCTAAGTTGTTGCTGCTTTTTCTTGAGGCTGCTTGCCGTGGCCATAAGCCTGCGTTTAAAACGCTCTTGTTCGGCTGGATCCTCTGGCACGATGAATTCGTCGTCGTCGAGGCTTGCCTCATCTTCGGAGGGAGGCATGTAATTATCATCCTCAACCTCTCTGTTTGCCGCTCTCTCGTGAGGGCTGGCTTCTCCATCCTCCTGCTGGAGGGGGTGTTCTTCGGCGCTATCCGGAGTATTATTATCTCCCGTGCCGGAATCACCATTTTTGCTTTGGCGGGATTTAGAGCGGCGCTGTTGACGCGGACGCTTGGGGTGTTTCTTGGATGTGTCATCCCCCGCTGTTCCATCGCCATTTCCATCTTTTGGAGTGTCCACCATATATATGTCGTATGACGAGGTGGCCTTCCAGCGCCCTACAGGTGCTGGTTCTTGGTCGTCTCCTGCATCGTCGTCCATACCGTCGATGTCTTCGGAGTCGAAGTCGAGCATGTCGGTTAAGTCGTCGACAGTGGCTACGAAGTGGGTGGTGGGTGGCTTTGAATTTCTTCATCGTCCATATCCCAACCTTGCTGACCGTAGTCCGGCCAGGGCTCTCCTGATAAAGCGAGAGACTTTAGCGATTTCAGAATGTCGCCGAAGGGCAAGTGCTGAAAGATGTCTGCAACGGTGAACTCCATGATCGGCGCCCAATCAGATTCGATCGGAAGGCGCGCGGAGGGCTCAGAGTCCGGAGAGGAATCCGGCCCCTCGGAGTCATAGGCCTTGCGGAGTGCGGGGCTGATATTCGGCTCGATCGCCTTTGAGATCGCAGCCCCCGAGGCGGCGTCCAACCACTCATCCTCGATTGGCGCAGTAGGCTTCGAATTAAGGGTCGGAACCGAAGCATGTGCGGCCTCCAGGACACTGTTCGGCGGCAGAGCTAGATCATGGCCCTCGAGATAGTGCGGCGCGCTTGGCTGTGGCTCGAATCCGTCGAAGATCAAGTCCCCGCGGATATCAGCCGTGTAGTTTAAATTTCCAAATCTGACCTGATGGCCAGGGGCGTAGCTTTCAATCTGCTCCAGGTGGCCAAGCGAATTGGCCCGCAGTGCGAAGCCGCCGAAGATGAAGATCTGTCCGGGGAGAAAAGTCTCACCCTGGACCGCATCGTTGTTGATGATCAAAGGAGCCATCGGGCCTAAAAGCGACGACACAGAGGAACTCTCAATGAAAGCACCAATGTCGGTGTCAAAACCGGCAGATCTCGGGTAGGGGGTCCCGAACTGTGTGTCTAGGCGGATGGTAACAGGAGACAAGGGACACAATGTTTACCCAGGTTCGGGCCCTCTTGATGGAGGTAAAACCCTATGTCCTGCTTGATTAATATTGATGATATGGGTAGTACAAGAGTAGATCTACCACGAGATCAAGGAGGCTAAACCCTAGAAGCTAGCCTATGGTATGATTGTTGTATGTTGGAGTTGTCGTCCTACGGACTAAAACCCTTCGGTTTATATAGACACCGGAGAGGGTTAGAGTTACACAAAGTCGATTACAATGGTAGGAGATCTGAATATCCGCATCGCCAAGCTTGCCTTCCACGCCAAGGAAAGTCCCATCCGGACACGACACGAAGTCTTCAATCTTGTATCTTCATAGTCCAGGAGTCCGGCTGAAGGTATAGTCCAGCTACCCGGACACCCCTAATCCAGGACTCCCTCATACATCATCATAGCCTCTCCGATGAAGTGTGAGTAGTTTACCTCAGACCTTCGGGTCCATAGTTATTAGCTAGATGGCTTCTTCTCTCTTTTTGGATCTTAATACAATGTTCTCCCCCTCTCTTGTGGAGATCTATTTGATGTAATCTTCTTCTTTTGCAGTGTGTTTGTTGAGACCGATGAATTGTGGGTTTATGATCAAGTCTATCTATGAATAATATTTGAATCTTCTCTGAATTCTTTTATGTATGATTGGTTATCTTTGCAAGTCTCTTCAAATTATCCGTTTGGTTTGGCCAACTAGATTGGTAATTCTTGCCATGGGAGAAGTGCTTAGCTTTGGGTTCGATCTTGCGGTGTCCTTTCCCAGTGATAGAAGGGGCAGCAAGGCACGTATTGTATCATTTCCATCGAGGATAACAAGATGGGGTTTATTTCATATTGCATGAATTTATCTCTCTACATCATGTCATCTTGCTTAAAGCGTTACTCTGTTTTTAACTTAATACTCTAGATGCATGCTGGATAGCGGTCGATGAGTGGAGTAATAGTAGTAGATGCAGAATCGTTTCGATCTACTTGTCATGGACGTGATGCCTATATACATGATCATGCCTAGATATTCTCATAACTATGCTCAATTCTGTCAATTGCTCAACAGTAATTTGTTCACCCACCGTAGAAAACTTATCCTCTCGAGAGAAGCCACTAGTGAAACCTATGGCCCCCGGGTCTATTCTCACCATATCAATCTCCATCACTTTAATCTTGCTTTGTTTTTACTTTGCCTTTTACTTTTCACTTTGCATCTTTATATCAAAAATACCAAAAGTATTATCTTTATTAGATCTCACTCTCGTAAGAGACCATGAAGGGATTGACAACCCCTAATCGCGTTGGTTGCGAGTTGCTATCGATTTGTGCAGGTACGAGGGACTTGAGCGTGGCCTCCTACTGGATTGATACATTGGTTCTCAAAAACTGAGGGAAATACTTATGCTACTCTGCTGCATCATCCTCTCCTCTTCGGGGAAAACCAACGCAAGCTCAAGAGGTAGCAAGAAGAATTTCTGGCGCCGTTGCCGGGGAGTCTACGCAAAAAGTCACATACCAAGTACCCAGCACAATCCCTATCTCCCGCATTACATTAGTTGCCATTTGCCTCTCGTTTTCCTCTCCCCCACTTCACCCTTGCCATTTTATTTGCCCTCTCCTTCTCCTTCTCCTTCTCCGTTTGACTTTTTCTCACTTGCCTTTTGTTTTCTCGTGTGTTGGATTGCTTGTTTGTCGCGATGGCTCTACCAAATTTTGGTGATCTTCACCTTAAAAGGTTAAAGGAGATCGAAAACAATGTCAGGAATTTATGGTTTTGCAATTTGAGCATAATAATTTCTTTAGAAACGAGCTTAAGGAACAAAAAAATATATGAGTTATATGAATAAAGAGGTCGATGATATGTCTAAAGAATTTGATGGTATAAGATCCCAAATTGCTCGTCTTGAAAAGATGACTGCTGAAATTTCGGATATGCAAGCTACCTTAGTCAATAAGATGGCTGCAAAACCGAATCCCTATGAAAATCAAGATGAAGATCTAAAAGTTATTGATGTGTCCCCTATCAAATCTTTGTTTTGCAATATGAATCTTGATGAAACTGAATATGATCCTCCTTTACCTAGAAGGCGTTCCAAAAATTCGGAGTATTTAGATCTTTATGATGAAATTGATGAAAGTGGGATTGAAAGAAATAAAATTTAGATGTTGCTAAACCCACTATATTGGATTTCAAGGAATTCAATTATGAAAGTTGCTCTTTGAATGATTGTAGTTCCTTGTTGCAATCCGTGCTAAAATCTCCACATGCTTATAGTCAAAAGAAAGCCTTCACCGAACATATTGTTGATGCCTTGATGCAATCTTATGAAGAAAAACTTGAGATGAAAGTTCCTATCCCTAGAAAATTCTATGATGAGTGGGATCCAACTATTAAAATTAAAATTAAAGATCATGAGTTTTATGCTTTGTGTGATTTGGGTGCTAGTGTCTCCACTATCCCCAAGACTTTGTGTGATTTGCTAGATTTCTGCGATCTTGAAAATTGCTCTTTAAACTTGCATCTCGCGGATTCTACTATTAAGAAACCTATGGGAAGAATTAATGATGTTCTTATTGTTGCAAATAGGAATTATGTGCCCGTAGATTTCATTGTTCTTGATATAGATTGCAATCCTTCTTGCCCTATTATTCTTGGTTGACCTTTTCTTAGAACGGTTGGTGCGATTGTTGATATGAAGGAAGGGAATATTAATACCAATTCCCATTAAAAAGGGAATGGAACACTTTCCAAGAAAGAAAATAAAATTTCCATATGAAACCATCATGAGAGGCACTTATGGATTGCCTTCCAAAGATGGCAATACCTAGATCTATCCTCGCTTTTATGCCTAGCTAGGGGCGTTAAACGATAGCGCTTGTTGGGAG
Organism: Aegilops umbellulata; assembly: GCA_032464435.1. NCBI lineage: Eukaryota > Viridiplantae > Streptophyta > Magnoliopsida > Poales > Poaceae > Aegilops > Aegilops umbellulata. The sequence goes on from CP136059.1 coordinate 238,502,269, forward strand.
GCAACCCAATTTTATTTTTTAGTTTTTGTGTTTTTCTTCTGTTAGGGAATAAATAACCCATCTACCTTCTGTTTAGATGTGGTTTTGTGTTTTAATTAGTGTTTGTGCCAAGCTAGACCAATTGGATCTTCTTGGATGATAGTTATTTGATCTTGCTGTAATTTCCAGAAACTTTGCATTCAGTGACCAAATTATTAAAAATCATCAGAACGTGATAAAATACTGATTCCAATTGCTGCTGATCAATAAACATATTGTGTAGGTCATCTAATTTTGGTAGATTTTTTGGAGTTCATAAGTTTGCGTTAGTTACAGATTACTACAGACTTTTCTGTTTTTGATAGATTCTGTTTTTCGTGTGTTGTTTGCTTATTTTGATGAATCTATGGTTAGTAAAATAGTTTACAATCCATAGATAAGTTGGAATACAGTAGGTTTAACACCAAAATAAATAAAGAATGAGTTCATTACAGTACCTTGAAGTGGTTTTATGTTTTCTTTCTCTAACGGAGCTCACGAGACTTCTATTGAGTTTTGTGTTGTGAAGTTTTCAAGTTTTGGGTGAGTTCTTTTGATGGATTATGGAACAAGGAGTGGCAAGAGCCTAAGCTTGGGGATGCCCATGGCACCCCCAAGATAATCCAAGGACACCAAAAAGTCAAAGCTTGGGGATGCCCCGGAAGGCATCCCATCTTTCGTCCACTTCCATCGGTAATTTACTTGGAGATATATTTTTATTCATCAATGTAGCGACCCGACCTCAGATGGTCAAGTCTCTGTGCTCCGATGTCATCCCTGGATCAGTAATGCTGACACCACACAGTACTTCAAAGGATTTATAGCAGAGTAGCAATCACACACTTATTACATCGATGTCTCAAAGAGAACTTATTACAATAAATATGGCTTAAGGCCATCTAATAACGATAATAGCAGAAGACTTGGAAGATAAGTGAGTCCATCAACTCCAACGGCATCACTGAGTATAGAACCACGACCTAAAAGCACCTTACTCGTCGTCTAAAAAGTCTGCAACATGAAAGTTGCAGCCCGAAAACGGGTCAGCACATGGAATATGCTGGCAAAGTAACACATAGAGAATAATGAATGAATAAGCCTATACTACATGCATATATGGATGGTGGAAAAACTCTATGGTTACGGTTTTGCATAAAGCCAGTTTTTCCCTACTGCAAAGGAATAAATTTTATTTAACTATCATGGTGGTTGAAACATCGAGAATGGTTGACAGCATTCCGATCCCAATTAAAAGTAATCATTAATAACCCAACAATATTAATTAGAAGTAACATGTTGAGATTCACATGATATTCAAGTACTAGATACTCAAGATGTCCATAACCGGGGACACGACTAATCATGATTAGTTTGTACACTCTGCAGAGGTTTGCGAACTTTTCCCCACAAGACTCGATCGCCTCCGTTTGGTTTCTCGCACTACAGGGTGTTTGAGAAACGGATGACCGAGACATAGTCTTTCAGAAGGCTAGCACCTTACGTTTGGATAGACCGGTACACCTACTTTCCCCTACATCTGCTAGTCTACCCTGTAAGAGTTCGCACGACTTAGTCAACTACGCCAGAGCCCATAATGGCTTGTGGCTGCACACGGAAGTTACTAGCATGAATGATCTTATGATCCCTTTGAGCCTGGGTGGCGGTCCAAAGAAAAACAGGCAAGTCCTGATAGAAACCAGGTGCCTCAATCCACCCAGATGTGTATTTAAGTTGCCACCTTAGATAAAACCATTAATTAACAATACTCACATCTGTCATGGATATCACTCACCCAATCCACGTCTACTAGCATAGCATAGCATAATAAGCAAACGTAGAAGTAACTCCCAAAGGTTTCATAAGTAAAACAGGTAATAGGTACTACCTCATCTACTTCCCATCCCACAAGTTAATTAGATCCTAATCATGCAGTGTTTGAGGATTGATCTAATGCAATAAAACTGGGTACTAGAAAAGGTATGATCAAAGTGTTACTTGCCTTGCTGAGGATCTGCGAAACCTAGAGCTTCGAAATAACAGGCGTCGCACTCCGGGTGATCTATCGCAGACAAACAACAAGCATACAATAAGTACTCATCTACTGCACAGGGAAAACTCGAATAAAAGATCTAACCAGAAAGTTCAACTTAAGAACTCCGGTTGCAAAAAGAATAGAATCGAACCAAGCAACGGAAAACAAACGGCGAAAGAAAACAACTCGGTTCTAGCAATTTGAATCTAGGTAAAATTTTACCATAGCAAAACCTTGTTTAAGTTGATTATACGAAACGGCGATTTCGAAACGAAACTCCAGGCGCTTGAATCACCTGATTCCGATAAACGAGTGAGAAGATAGACTAGAACGAAGATCGGATCTGAGATCGCGATCGCGGAATAAATCCGACGAGAAGAAAAGAAGAACGGTTGAACAAACGGACGTTCGTTAACCTAGAAGAATCCGGTGATCACGTTCGTTAGGACGAACGGTCCGGCGAATGGTATCGAGGCAACTAAATCGGAAAAGAAAACGAATCCGATCTAGGATTCGAAAAAGAAAACCGGACGAAAAACCGATCTAGAAAACCGGAACGGTTTAGGAAGAACCGGAAAGAAAAACGAATCGGAAGAGAAGAAAAGAATCGGAATGATTAGAAGAAAACAATCCGATGAAAAGAAAAGAGACGCGGCGCGGCTACCTCCGGCGAACGGCGGCGTTGGGCGGCGGCGGCGAGGTGCGGCGGCGGCGCGGGGCAACGGCGGCGGCGGCGCGGGTGAGGGCGCGGGGTGGGGCGCGGTGTGAGGCTTGTGGCTTTGGGTTTGATGATTTAGAGGGGGGGTGTGGGGTATTTATATTGGGGATAGGAGGGTTTACTTGGAGGAGGGATCAAGAATTAGACTAGAAATAGGAAAGAAAAGGGAAGGAAAGATCTAGAAACAAAAAGGAATAACGAAAGTATGATAAAAGTCCTACTAGGACTTCGCAAAAGAAGTCAACGGCGGCGGTGCGGCTCCTGGCGCCTGGGGCGCGCGCGCGGTGGCCTCCTGGCCGGCCGGCTGTCTTGGGCCTTTGGTCCAAGGCGCTGCAACTTTATTTTTTTTAAATCGGTTTCGCGCGCGGAAAAATACAGAAAAATAAATCTACCGGACTCCAAAATTAATAAAGTAAATTTTCCCCGACTCCTAAAAATGAGTCGAACAAAATGAACTTTTCTCTGGGCCAAAATGCCATTTTTTGAAAACGCGCATTTTTCCCTATCCAAATAAAATGCAAAATAACTCCGACAAAACCAATGATCCCTTTCTTTCAAAATTTGAGAGAACTAAAATATGAAAATAACGAAATCTCCAACTCTCTCCGAGGGTCCTTGAGTTGCGTGAAATTTCTAGGATCGATCAAAAATGCAAGAAAATATGATATGCATGATGATCTAATGTATAACATTCCAAATTGAAAATTTGGGATGTTACAATCAACATGATATGTGTTTTGCTTGGAGCGTCTTGTATTATTTGTGTCTTTGTTTGTTAGTGTGCCACAATCATCCTTGCTGTACACACCTTTTGAGAGAGCCATACTTAAATTGGAATTTGATAGAATACTCTATGTGCTTCACTTATATCTTTTGATCTATCTAGTTTTGCTCTATGTGCTTCACTTATATCTTTTGAGCTATGTAGTTTTGCTCTATGTGCTTCACTTATGTCTTTTGAGCGTTATAATTTTGCTCTATGTGCTTCACTTAGATCTTTTAGAGCACGGTGGTGGTTTGTTTTAAAGAAACTATTGATCTCTCATGCTTCACTTAAATTACTTTGAGAGTCGTAATAGCATGGTAAATTGCTTAATATTAATATGCTTGGTATTCATGATTTGTGGAATTTTCTTTTGAGTGCGTTGAATACTAAGAAAATATTGAAGCATGATAATTGTTTTGCGATATGGAGGTGATAATATTAGAGTCATGCTAGTGGAAGTAGTTGTGAATTTAAAGAATACTTGCGTTGAAGTTTGTGATTCCCGTAGCATGCACCTATGGTGAACCGTCATGTAACGAAGTCGGAGCATGTAGTGTTTATTGATTGTCCTCCTTATGAGTGGCGGTCGGGGACGAGCGATGGTCTTTTCCTACCAATCTATCCCCCTAGGAGCATGTGTATAATACTTTGCTTTGATAACTTCCAAATTTTTGCAATAAGTATATGAGTTCTTTATGACTAATGTTGAGTCCATGGATTATATGCACTTTTCCCACCCTTCCACCATTGCTAGCCTCTCTAATACCGCGCACTTTTCACCGATATCAAACACCCACCATATATCTTCCTCAAAACAGCCACCATACCTACCTATCATGGCATTTCCATAGCCATTCCGAGATATATTGCCATGCAACTTTCCACCGTTCCGTTTATTATGACACGCTCCATCATTGTCATATTGCTAGCATGATCATGTAGTTGACATCGTATTTGTGGCAAAGCCACCATTCATAATTCTTTCATACATGTCACTCTTGATTCATTGCATATTCCGGTACCCCGCCGGAGGCATTCATATAGAGTCATATCTTGTTCTAAGTATCGAGTTGTAAGAAAAATAGAAGTGTGATGATCATCATTTTTTAGAGCATTGTCCCAAGTGAGGAAAGAATGATGGAGACCATGATTCCCCCACAAGTCGGGATGAGACTCCGGACGAAAAATAAAAAATAAATAAATAAGAGGCAATAAAAAAAGGCCCAAATAAAAAAATGAATGAGAGAAAAAGAGAGAAGGGACAATGTTACTATCCTTTTACCAAACTTGTGCTTCAAAGTAGCACCAAGATCTTCATGATAGAGAGTCTCGTATGTTGTCACTTTCATATACTAGTAGGAATTTTTCATTATAGAACTTGGCTTGTATATTCCAATGATGGGCTTCCTCAAAATGCCCTAGGTCTTCGTGAGCAAGCGAGTTGGATGCACACCCACTTAGTTTCTTTTGTTGAGCTTTCACATACTTATAGCTCTAGTGCATCCGTTGCATGGCAATCCCTACTCACTCACATTGATATCTATTAATGGGCATCTCCATAGCCCGTTGATATGCAGAGTTGATGTGAGACTGTCTTCCCCTCTTTTTGTCTTCTCCACAACCACCGTTCTATTCCACATATAGTGCTATATCCATGGCTCACGCTCATGTATTGCGTGAAGGTTGAAAAAGTTTTGAAAATGTTAAAGTATGAAACAATTGCTTGGCTTGTCATCGGGGTTGTGCATGATTTAAATACTTTGTGTGGTGAAGATGGAGCATAGCCAGACTATATGAATTTGTAGGGATAACTTTCTTTGGCCATGTTAGTTTGAGAAGACATAATTGCTTTATTAGTATGCTTGAAGTATTATTATTTTTATGTCAATATGAACTTTTGTCTTGAATCTTTCGAATCTGAATATTCATACCACAATTAAGAAATTTTGCATTGAAATTATGCCAAGTAGCACTCCGCATAAAAAAATCTCTTTTTATCATTTACCTACTCGAGGACGAGCAGCAATTAAGCTTGGGGATGCATGATACGTCTCCAACGTATCTATAATTTTTGATTGCTCCATGCTATATTATCTACTGTTTTGGACTATATTGGGCTTTATTTTCCACTTCTATAATATTTTTGGGACTAACCTATTAACCGGAGGCCCAGCCCAGAATTGTTGTTTTTTGCCTATTTCAGTGTTTCGAAGAAACGGAATATCAAATGGAGTCCAAACAGAAAAATCCTTTCTGGAACGTGATTTTCTTCCCGAATAAGATCCAGGAGACTTGGACCCTACGCCAAGGTAGCTCCGAGGAGGGCACGAGGTAGGGGGCGCCCTACACCCCCAGGCGCGCCCCCACCCTCGTGGGCCCACCGAAGCTCCACCGGCGTACTTCTTCCTCCTATATATACCCACGTACCCCCAAACGATCAGAACAGGAGCCAAAAACCTAATTCCACCGCCGCAACTTTCTGTATCCACGAGATCCCATCTTGGGGCCTGTTCCAGAGCTCCGCCAGAGAGGGCCGTCATCACGGAGGGCTTCTACATCATTGTCGGTGTCAAAACCGGCGGATCTCGGGTAGGGGGTCCCGATCTGTGCGTCAAGGTCGGATGGTAACAGGAGACAAGGGACACTTTATTTTACCCAGGTTCGGGCCCTCTCGATGGAGGTAAAACCCTACTCCTGCTAGATTAATATTGATGATATGGGTAGTACAAGAGTAGATCTACCACGAGATCAAGGAGGCTAAACCCTAGAAGCTAGCCTATGGGTATGATGATGGTTATGATGTGTTCGTCCTACGGACTACAACCCTCCGGTTTATATAGGCACCGGATAGGGTTAGGGTTACACAGAGTCGGTTACATTGGTAGGAGATCTTGAATATCCGCACGCCTAGCTTGCCTTCCATGCCAAGGAAAGAACCTTCCGGACACGGGACGAAGTCTTCAATCTTGTATCTTCATAGTCCTGGAGTCCGGCTGAAGATATAGTTCGGCTATCCGAACACCCCCTAATCCAGGACTCCCTCAGTAGCCCCTGAACCAGGCTTTAATGACGACGAGTCTGGTGCGCAAATTGTCTTCGGCATTGCAAGGCGGGTTCCTCCTCCAAATTCTTCAAGAAGATAGTAAACACCAAAAAATAGTGTCCGGCTCTGCAAAACAAGTTTCCACATATTGCCATATAGAGAATAATACAAACACAAATCAAATCTGCTGACGTATACCGCAGTGCGTCATAACACTGCGATCAAGCCTTCTGTATGGATTATTTTTTGTTGTTCCATCGCAGCACGTTCAACAAGGCGGTTTCCTTGGCACGTCTTGTCGAAGCAGAGATCGGGTGCCCCTTTTAACGGGATTCTCATTAATGCGGACGTGGGTAACCCAACCGCGCCATTTACCACGGCGTGTGAGCGGCAAGCGAGTTTTATTAGGTAGGTGGGGACGCATAACGGCATCAGCCTATATAAGGGGATAAAGATCCACCTCTTTCACCTACGCCTTCTTCCTCCTTTGCCCATCCATCTCCTGCGCACTCAAGCTCCAACGCCCAAGTTCGCTCTTTCTTCCCCAACCTGCTCCAGCGATGTCCGGAGCGGGTGGCAAGTGGATGGCTTCCTCCGTTACGGAGGGTCAAATCAAAAAGCTTAGGAAGGCCGGATATCTGTCCAAGGACATCCCGCACCGGCTTCCCGCGGCGGGGCAGCTTCTTCCCACCCCAAGGCCCCATGAGAGGGTAGTTTTTCTCCCCCATTTCCTCCGCGGACTGGATTTTCCACTTCACCCTTTTGTCCGGGGGCTCATGTTCTACTACGGCCTGGACTTCCACGATCTGGCCCTGAACTTTATCCTCAATATCTCGGCGTTTATCATCGTGTGTGAGGCCTTTCTCCGCATCCACCCCACTTCGGCCTCTGGCTCCAGACCTTCAACGTCAAGCCCAAGGTGGTGTCCGGCACCCAGGCGGAGTGCGGAGGTGCTATGGCCGGCAAAATGGCCAACGCACTCTGGTTCGATGGCTCCTTTGTGGAGTCCTTAAAGGGGTGGCAGGCAGGGTGGTTTTACATCACCGAGCCACGCGACTCAAAATGGGTCGCGGCCCCTGAGTTCTGATCCGGACCCCCCACGCGGCTCATGTCCTGGAAAGAGACGGGCCTATCGTGGGGCAACGAAGAAGAAGTGACCGGACTGCAAACTTGCATCCGGTCCCTGATGAACAAGCCCATCCGGCATGTCAACATCATCCAGGTCATGTTCGTTCGCCGGATCCTCCCGTGCCAAGAACGGGAGTTCACTTTGTGGGAATTCGACCCGGCGCAGCACCAAACCCTCAATAGGCTCTTCGACACGACGTATGAAGACGTCTGGAAGGTGCTAACCAAAGGTGCCGAGTGCCCCACATCCGCTTCCGAGGACCGCGGATACAGCTCGCAGCGCAACGCTGGCGAGGTAGGCTTTTTATACCTTTCACAGGTTCGTTAAGCTTTTCTACATAGATTAACTCTATGTGGGATCTAAAAACACCCTTTGCCTTTGACAGGCGTGGCTGAATATAGCCGGACCAATCAACTGTCCGGCTCCTCTGCCCGAAGACCCAGCCCCAGCTCTCTTAGAGAAGCTGCTGGCTCTGGCGCCCTATGTGGTGCCGGAGAAGAGGGTCAAGAAGAAGAAGACCACCGGGACTCGAAAGAGTGCCCGCAATGTGGTGGTGTCGAGCTCGTCATCTGGCGAGTCTGCGACGCCCTCCTCTCGTGAAAACGAGGAGGAGGAACAAGGAAGCTCTCCCCCTCCATCGAGGGGAGCGAAAAAGAAGAAGGCCGCCCCAACAGGGGAGGCCGAGGGGTCGAGGAAAAGGAAGACCCCTCCGCCGGACTACTCCCCCAACGCCGAAGAGGGCGGAAAGGAGTGGCCGGACAGAACCAAGCGTCCGGCGACATCATAAGTATTCACATACCAGAATGACTCATAGTATCTTCAAGTGCGCAGCTTACCCTAATGTCGAATGCTATTTGCGCAGCCCGCCCCGAGCCGCACTCGATGATTCATCGAGCGGCTCCCTGGATTCGTCGGACATGAACTCTGTCCCGTCCGCAGTCTCCCCCAGCGGGGCGGACGACGCCGAAGCGGCGTCCCGCCGAACAGGGCAGGAGGAGGTGGTCCTGGAGGAGCCGCAAGGCAATCCTCAGGACCCCAGGAGTAAAGGGGATGAAACCCCCCAGGGCTCCCAGTCCGGCTTTGTGCCGGACACCGCGCCGGACTCAACCGTCCTGGCTCGCGGTGGGCGAACTCCTTCCAAGAGGAGTAAGCCGTCTGAGCCGGCGACCTCTGTCCAACCAGAGGCGCCGGATAGTCTGTTGGAGGCGCTTGAAGGCGCCACCATCGACGAGGAACACCGTACTGTTATGAGTGCGGTGGTCCAAAGGGTTCAGTCCGCCAAGAGCGGACTGAATGAAGCTTGCGCTAGCCTTCTAACAGGCTTCCAGGTAAGCAAAAAATATGCTAAATTCATTACCGCATAGACAGTAGCCCCTGATGCTCTGTTCGGTGTTCGGAAAGAAAAGCTGAATAGAGGATCCAACAATTTTCGCAGGAGTCTAATAAAAAGTCTAATATGCGTATGCAGGCTTCCCTGCTGTCCACCGCCGCACTGACTGCGCAGGTGGAAGTCCTGAAAAAGGACCTCGAGCGGTCCGAGCAAGAGCTCGGCCTTGCCAAAAGGCAGCTCGAGGAAAAGGAAGGTAAGAAATACCCCTTAGAAGAAAAAAAAGAAAGAAAAAGAAAAAAGAAAAAAGGTGCCTATAGAGAGGCTTCCTTGCAAAAAGAAATAACAGGATTGTACTGCTTATTGTAGGGGCCACAACCGAGGTGGCAACCCTGAAGCAGGCGCTGGCTGCGGCCAAGAAGAAAGCGGCCGAGGAGCGCGCCGAGCGAGAAAAGCTTGGGGTCCAAGTCGGCGAGGTGCAGCAAGAGCTGCAAGCTCTCATGAAGAAACATGAGGGTTTGGAGCTTGAGGCAAAAACGCAAGCATCCGAGCTCGCGTCGGCTGTTGTGACCACCAAGAGTGCCAAGGCCGAAGCCCAAAAGGCCCTCCAAGAGTTGGAGGATGTGAAAAAGATAGCAGCGGGTAAGGCATTCTTAATGCAAAGTAGGAATATAAAGGTGAAATACCTATTACTTACCCGAATACGGAGTTCTCCAGGGGCGTTCTTCGATCTTCCCCGCAGCGCATCCGACGCCGCCGCATTCTACCGAGCTGAAGAGGATAGCTCGACGGAGAGTGTGTTCTGGTCTCAGTATTCTGAGGCCGGACACCCTTTGCCCTTAAGCAATCAGCTGAAGCAGCTGGCCGAGCTCCACAAGGCGGCCGAACAGGCCATGAAGGGCTTACTGGTTCGGCTATGGCCTGGAGAGGCCCTGCCTGGGAGCTACTTCGGGCTGGTGCGGCGGCTGGTGGAGGCCTGTCCACGGCTTGAGGTCATCAAGCGCTCCGTCTGCATAGAAGGTGCCCGGAGGGCCCTTGCCCGTGTAAGGGTACACTGGGGCAAGCTGGACGGAGAGAAGCTGGTGAAGGACGGGCCGCCGCAGGGGAAGGAGCATCGCAAGCCCGAGAATTACTACAAGGAAGTTCTCGCTGGAGCTCGCCTTGTCGCGGATGAGTGTGCCAAAGATGTAATATTTCAATGAACTCGCTCGTTTGTTTCCTGTGCGTTGAAAACTTGTTCATATGCGCTTAAGCAATGCTTTCTGAATTTAAAATGTTATTTTCTGTGCGGCCGTTTATCAATAACTGAGAGATGGCGAGTCGTCGGCTTCTGCCCCCATGCAACTAGTGCTGGGGTGTTCGGGATAAACCTGAGGGCTCTTGTTCCCATAGTTGGGTCCTTCGAGGGAGGCGCTCAGCACAGCGAACCAGGCAATCGGACTATAATGCTTGAACACTCTCACTTAGCCATAGAACGTTATAATTTTAAATTTCGGCGAAGCCCCTAGTTCGGAAGGCCGAATACGGGGCACTATCCACACCTTTAGCCGGACTTAACCAGCTCTCCGCTCAAAGCGGCATAAGCCTTTAGGGACTCGAAAAACCTCTCGAACAGTGACCGGTCTCGCGCCTTATCATGACAGTCTGTTTTAGATTTCTCCACTGAGGTGCTCACCCACCTGATCTGGGGCACAATCGCAGTGGTTCTCCTAGTGCTACCTTAGCCGATAGAGCGGAACGTAAGGCACCAAAACATAGGAGCCGGGCAAACCCAACATATGACCAAAATCATGACCCGGAGCCGATGCATATAATGCTATAAGTTCGGGGTGCCGCACTTGTGAAAGTGGACGGACTTCTCACACCAGATAGAAGGGTAATAAAGCCCCTGGCGTGGTTTGCCGTACCATGGTGTACGGGTGCGATCATGTTATTTGAGTAAACATATGTATATTAAAAGAAGATAATGCAAAAAATAGACAAAAAGCTATGCATTATTTATGAGGAGGCTGTTTATTCAAGCCGAACGATACAAGTAGTGAAAAAAAATTAGACTATTTAACATGTCCTGACCAGGCGCAGGCCGCGGAATTTAGAAACAGATATATCGCTGGAAATAGAGACCACCTGAGAGTTCCATGATGCGGCGTTGTTTTGTCTGCTTTCCTGGGTCATGTATCGTCTGTGCGGCAGCGAGGCCGAACATTGTATCCAGAGTATGGAGTCCTGAAAGAAAAGAAGAACCCGACAGCCCCTAGTACGTTTGACGCCGTATTGTTGGCATGCCGTTTTATCTGCCCCTTCCCCTATGCCCATGAAATTGTAAGGGCGTAATTGTGTACTCGAGGTACTAGCTCCGCTATGTAGCGATGGCTGGGGTTGGGGCCGTATTGCTACGCGTGCTCTGAACGCGCCAGTCAGTCTTGCTGCGGGTTACTCCGGGCGCGTTTTGCTTTGTCCTGCTTTATAGCGGCCGGACTCGAGAGCTGCCTTAACAGGCTGCTTTGTACCTCTGTTGTGAGGTCCGCCGTGTGTTCCTCCGTATGGATGGAGCGTTCGGTGTTTCCGCTGACCCTGATTACACCTCGAGGGCCTGGCATCTTGAGCTTGAGATATGCGTAGTGCGGCACCGCATTGAATTTAGCGAATGCGGTTCGTCCAAGCAGAGCATGATAGCCACTGCGGAACGGAACTATGTCGAAGATTAACTCTTCGCTTCGGAAGTTGTCCGGAGATCCGAAGACCACATCAAGTGTTATGGAGCCTATGCAATTGGCCTCTACACCTGGGATGACGCCTTTGAAGGTCGTCCTTATGGGCTTGATCCTTGATGGATCTATGCCCATTTTCCGCACTGTATCCTGGTAGAGCAGGTTCAGGCTACTGCCGCCGTCCATGAGGACTCTTGTAAGGTGAAATCCGTCAACGATTGGGTCAAGAACCAATGCGGCGAAACCGCCGTGACGGATGCTAGTGGGGTGGTCCCTTCGATCGAAGGTGATCGGGCAAGAGGACCATGGGTTGAACTTTGGGGCGACTGGCTCCATCGCGTATATGTCCCGTAGCACACGCTTCCTCTCCCGCTTGGGAATATGAGTCGCGTATATCATGTTCACCATCCGCACTTGTGGGGGGAACCCCTTCTGTCCGTTGTTGTTCGGCGGCCTGGGCTCCTCTTCGTCATCGCTGTCTAGCCCCTTGTTTTTGTGTTCGGCTCTTAACTTGCCTGCCTGGTTGAACACCCAACAATCCTTGTTGGTGTGATTGGCTGGCCTTTTGGGGGTGTCGTGAATCTGGCACGAGTGGTCGAGTATTCGGTCCAAACTGGACGGGCCCTGGGTATTCTTTTTGAATGGCTTTTTCCGCTGACCGGATTTATGGCCTCTGAATCCGGCATTTACTGACGTATCTTCATTGCTGTCGCTGCTGACGCGGCGTTTCTGTTTATTCCGTCGCGACCTGCCATTTTTGTCCTTGGTATCTGAATTACCTTGCTTCTTCGATAAGTTGTTGCTGCGAGCTAGCCAGCTATCTTCGCCCATGCAAAAGCGGGTCATGAGTGTCGTGAGGGCTGCCATGGATTTCGGCCTTTCCTGTCCTAGGTGCCGGGCAAGCCACTCGTCACGGATGTTATGCTTGAAGGCTGCTAAGGCCTCTGCATCCGGACAATCGACTATCTGATTTTTCTTTGTTAGGAACCGTGTCCAGAATTGCCTGGCCGATTCTTCTGGCTGCTGGATTATGTGGCTTAGGTCGTCGGCGTCCGGTGGCCGTACGTAGGTCCCCTGGAAGTTGTCGAGGAATGCGGCCTCCAGGTCCTCCCAAGAGCCGATCGACTCTGCGGGGAGGCTGTTAAGCCAGTGCCGGGCTGGTCCCTTAAGCTTAAGGGGTAAATATTTGATGGCGTGCAAGTCATCGCCACGTGCCATGTGGATGTGGAGGAGATAGTCCTCAATCCATACTGCCAGATCTGTCGTACCATCGTACGACTCGATGTTGACGGGTTTAAAACCCTCTGGGATTCTATGATCCATTACTTCGTCTGTGAAGCATAGTGGGTGTGCGGCGCCCCTGTACTGGGCTATGTCTCGACGCAGTTCGGAGGAGGTGTGCCTGTTGTGTTCGGCCCGGCCGGATTTATTGTGTCCGGAGTGAAAACTATCACGTGCCGTCGGGCGTCCGCGCGATCCATAGATCGATCTTGTTTGCCTTGCTTTGTCCTCCAGGACGTCTCGCAGGTCTGGTTCGTGTTCCCGTGCCTTGGTAACGCGGCTGCGGGGCATGGCTTGTTTGGATGTTCGATAGGCTTCTCTGTCGCGGCCGCGAGGTGGCCGATCTGCCATGTCTTGGGCTTCCTCCTCTGATTGGGGTAGCGGCCTGCGCTTAGGATAGTTTTTGGAGGGGCATCCGAGCTTGTGCTCTTCGGCCGCAAGGACTTTAGTGCATCTGTCAGCTAGCAAATCTTGATCAGCTCTAAGATGTTGCTGCTTTTTCTTTAGGCTGTTCGCCGTGGCTAAAAGCCTGCATTGAAAGCGCTCTTGTTCGGCGGGGTCTGATGGTACGATGAATTCATCGTCGCCGAGGCTTGCCTCGTCTTCGGAGGGAGGCATGTAGTTATCGTCCTCGACCTCTTGCTCTGCCGCTCTCTCATGAGGGCGGTCTTCTCCATCTTCCTGTGCCGAATCCTGCTGGTTATGGTGTTCTTCGGCGCTGTCCGGGGTAGTATTATCTCCCGTGCCGAAATCACCGTTTCTGCTGTGGCGGGATTTGGAGCGGTGCCGCTGACGTCGTCGTTTTGGAGGCTTTTTCGAAGTGCCATCCTCCGCTGTTCCATCGCCATCTCCATCTTTTGGAGCATCCACCATGTATATGTCGTATGACGAGGTGGCGGTCCAGCGCCCTACAGGTGCTGGTTCTTGCTCGTCTCCTCCTTCGTCGTCCATACCGTCGAAGTCTTCGGAGCCGAAGTCGAGCATGTCGGATATATCGTCGACAGTGGCTATTAAGTGGGCGATGGGTGGGCTTTGAATTTCTTTGTCGTCCGAATCCCAACCTCGCAGGCCATAGTTCGGCCCGAGCTCTCCTGACAAAGAGAGAGACTTGAGAGAATTCAGAATATCACCAAAAGGTGAATACTGAAAGATGTCCGCGGCGGTGAACTCCATTACAGGCGCCCAATCTGATTCGATCGGCGGGGGCACGGACGACCCGAAGTTCAGAGAAGAGTCCGGCTCCTTGGAGTCACAGGCGATGCGGAGCGCGGGGCTCGCGTTCGGCTCAATGGCCTTTAAGATCGCAGCCCCCGAGGTGACGTCCAACCGTTCATCTTCAAAGAACGCAGCGGGCTCCGAATCGAGGATCGGGGCCGGAGCGTATGCGGCCTCCAGGACACTGTTCGGAGGCAGAGCTATATCATGCCCCTCGAGATAGTGCGGCGCGCTTGGCTGTGGCTCGAATCCGTCGAAGATCAAGTCTCCGCGGATATCTGTCGTGTAGTTTAGGCTTCCAAACCTGACTTGATGGCCAGGGGCGTAGCTCTCGATCTGCTCCAGATGACCAAGCGAGTTGGCCCGTAGAGCGAAGCCACCGAAGACGAAGATCTGTCTGGGGAGAAAAGTCTCACCCTGGACCTCATCGTTGTTGATGATCAAAGGAGCCATCGGGCCTAAAGGCGACGACACAGAGGAACTCTCAATGAAAGCACCAATGTCGGTGTCAAAACCGGCGGATCTCGGGTAGGGGGTCCCGATCTGTGCGTCAAGGTCGGATGGTAACAGGAGACAAGGGACACTTTATTTTACCCAGGTTCGGGCCCTCTCGATGGAGGTAAAACCCTACTCCTGCTAGATTAATATTGATGATATGGGTAGTACAAGAGTAGATCTACCACGAGATCAAGGAGGCTAAACCCTAGAAGCTAGCCTATGGGTATGATGATGGTTATGATGTGTTCGTCCTACGGACTACAACCCTCCGGTTTATATAGGCACCGGATAGGGTTAGGGTTACACAGAGTCGGTTACATTGGTAAGAGATCTTGAATATCCGCACGCCTAGCTTGCCTTCCACGCCAAGGAAAGAACCTTCCGGACACGGGACGAAGTCTTCAATCTTGTATCTTCATAGTCCTGGAGTCCAGCTGAAGAAATAGTTTGGCTATCCGAACACCCCCTAATCCAGGACTCCCTCAATCATCATAGCCTCTCCGATGAAGTGTGAGTAGTTTACCTCAGACCTTCGGGTCCATAGTTATTAGCTAGATGGCTTCTTCTCTCTTTTTGGATCTCAATACAATGTTCTCCCCCTCTCTTGTGGAGATCTATTTGATGTAATCTTCTTCTTTTGCGGTGTGTTTGTTGAGACCGATGAATTATGGGTTTATGATCAAGTCTATCTATGAATAATATTTGAATCTTCTCTGAATTCTTTTATGTATGATTGGTTATCTTTGCAAGTCTCTTCGAATTATCCGTTTGGTTTGGCCAACTAGATTGGTAGTTCTTGCCATGGGAGAAGTGCTTAGCTTTGGGTTCGATCTTGCGGTGTCCTTTCCCAGTGACAGAAGGGGCAGCAAGGCACGTATTGTATCGTTGCCATCGAGGATAACAAGATGGGGTTTATTTCATATTGCATGAATTTATCTCTCTACATCATGTCATCTTGCTTAAAGCGTTACTCTATTTTTAACTTAATACTCTAGATGCATGCTGGATAGCGGTCGATGAGTGGAGTAATAGTAGTAGATGCAGAATGTTTTCGATCTACTTGTCACGGACGTGATGCCTATATACATGATCATGCCTATATATTCTCATAACTATGCTCAATTCTGTCAATTGCTCAACAGTAATTTGTTCACCCACCATAGAAAACTTATGCTCTCAAGAGAAGCCACTAGTGAAACCTATGGCCCCCGGGTCTATTCTCACCATATCAATCTCCATCACTTTAATCTTGCTTTGTTTTTACTTTGCCTTTTACTTTTCACTTTGCATCTTTATATCAAAAATACCAAAAATATTATCTCTATTAGATCTCACTCTCGTAAGAGACCGTGAAGGTATTGACAACCCCTAATCGCGTTGGTTGCGAGTTGCTATCGATTTGTGCAGGTACGAGGGCCTTGAGCGTGGCCTCCTACTGGATTGATACCTTGGTTCTCAAAAACTGAGGGAAATACTTACGCTACTCTGCTGCATCATCCTCTCCTCTTCGGGGAAAACCAACGCAAGATCAAGAGGTAGCACACATACTCGAAGTACTAGTAAGGTACACGTGCATTGCACGCGTCAGACTTTGCAACCAAATTACGAATAAATACCACACTGTAGCATGTAAGCTCTGAGTCATATATGCTTGATGTAGACCTTCGTTTAATTCTTATAGTTCATCTCATTCAAAATCAAATAGTTTTTTATAAAAAACCTAGGGCCTCTTTGATTCGTAGGATTTCCAAAACGCGGGAATAGGAAGAACATGGGATTAGAGTGGAATGTCGTCTTGAATCCTACAGGATGGTACGAGTGTTTGATTGTGCATAGAAAAAACGCAGAATTCTTTCAAAGAGGTTTGAGTGGACGGGATGTTTCCTATGAAATCTAGTGCAAATGAATCATAGGGAAAAATTCCTATGGTTTACAATCCTACGAATCAAACAACCAAGATAGGAAAAATTCTTAAGGATTAGGATCCTCCAAAATTCCTTCGAGAATCCTTTGAATCAAAGAAGCCCTTAATCTATTTTATGATTCATGGAATTGTGCGTTGTAAATCATAAAGTACAAACAAAGAATGGCAATTCAACTAGAAAAAAAGTTTGGGCTGTTACGATACGGAAGATTCTAGAACAAAGGAGAACCATTGTTGTTTTGAGATTTGTGCATTATGCTTAAGTTCAACCATGGAGTCTGCTAGATTGTACATGTGGCAAAATCCGGTGGGGGATATAAGATGGTGTGAGGGGCCGAGTGGAGGGATACTATGAAGGAGTGCACAACTGCGAGATCGATATTTAGAGAGAGGGGGCGAGAGCGTGCGTTGTTGTGCGCAGTGGCGGAGCCATGAAAAATGTCCCATGAGCTAGGGGCCAAGCATTGCTAATCCTTTACGAGGAGGGACAATTCATCAACTTAAACCATTTTTACCAACAATTGTCTAATGATCACATCCATATTAGCCTTGATATATAGTGATGTTAGGGGGGCAGGGCCCTTGCTGCCCCTGTCTTGGCCATTGTGCGCGCGACTGAGAGATGAAGCGGAAGGCATGGATGATGAGAGGGGGGCATTGGATATATAATTAATGTGGGTGTATTAGCTATATATGTAATCCTATATAGAGAGGTATAGATTGATCGATGTGGACGTGGGAAAGAGGGTGAGACCTCACTAGATATATAGATTGATCGGTTTATGTGGAAAACTATGAAAGACCTAGCTATACACACACACACACACACATAGAGGAACATCGATCGTTGCGCATGCACGTCAGAGATAAAGAATGCCCGATATGATGGAGAGGGGGATGTGTGTGTGCCTTCATGGGAGACCGACCTGAAGAAAAATATTGCATGTGTGCGATGGATAATGCCGACTGGTAGTGTGTGTGCATGCATGCACGAGAGAAAGTTAGTGGTACAATTATAAAGAGAAGACCAATGTGCGGGTGTAAAAGACTAGGTGAGGTCATAATAAATGTAAAGTTGAATTCAAATATTTGAATAAGAGATCATGATGTTTGAAACCCATGCATGCATGAATATAACCGAGATATGCGCGGTGTGGTTTGGAAACGAGCATGTTGCAATGTATACACATTGAACAAGGTCAGATTGGTTTGAATTTGAGATACCGATGGCCGACATCGTTTGGCCACATTGCATCCGTGCATGGACAAACTATTCTAATTGGAGATGATGGGTGGCTTTCGCATCACATATCTATATCTATACCCCCTATATATATTATTTTATATTTTTATATAGTGTGCGGATACCTTTAACCTTGAAAGATGGTCATTGGATGAGGCCAATCCGTTGGTGCAGAGCTGGCAAATTTGAGCACTACTGGCCGTTGGATATCATCTAAATTCCACCAGATTTTGCACATGTACAATCTAGAAGACTCTATGGTTGAACTTAAGCATAATGCACAAACCTCAAAACACAAGCACTTCTTCTTTGTTCTAGAATCTTCCATATCAGAATTGCCCAAATATTTTTCTACATGATTTGTTTTTACTTTATGGCTTACAAGGCACAATTCCATGAATCTTAAAATAGATTAGCTTTCTTATAAAAACTAGATGATTTTGAATGAAATGAACTATAAGAATTAAACGAACATCTACATCATGCATATATGACTCAAAGCTTACATGCTATAATGTGGTATTTATTCATAATTTGGTTGCCAACTCTCATGCGTGCAATGCATGTGTACCTTACTAGTCTAAATGGTGTCTGTGTGTGTGTTGTGCGTGTTAAACACATTGTACGTAGTATATCAAACTAGTCTAAATTGTCTTTTTTTCTTTTGGGTACACGTTAAGCTTGTTCTCCCAAAATTTCAAGCCGCGCCTTGTTATGCCAAAATTTCAAGCTAGCGCCTCTGTCTATCGTGCTACAAAACTCCCGCCTCTTCAACTTGCGCCTTGTTAGCCCGAAATATTTAAGATATATCTTTCTCTCGTTGTGCTCCAACAACTCCCTCCATCTCAACCCGCGCCTTGCTATTCCAAGATTACAACGCGCGCGAAAACTCCCACCTCCTGTGAAATCCCGACACGCGAAATGCCCGTGATACCCCTAAACCGAAAGAACCACCTCAAATCGGTGGGGGTACTTTCGTAACTTACCCCACATTTCGGACAAGCGCGTCCCTAAGCCATGGTTCCCCACTCCAATCCCATCCGCCCACCCATTTGTACACTGAGGCCGGGAAAACCCGCGAAGCCCCACACCCTCCTCCGTCCGCCACCCAGCCAGAGCCTCTTCCCTGACGACGTCGTCCACAGCAACACCTCGACGTCCCTCATCCACCGTACCAGATGAGGATCCATCGTCGATCTAGTTGTCCCGCTGGTTCAGCCACCCCGTCCTCCACCTCCAAGGAGTTTCCCCAACGTTCCCCTCGTCTTTTGTGCCACCTCCATTCCCACACCACTGTCTTCACCTACACCACCGGAAGATCATCAGCATCACCGTTTCCTCGAATGAAGTTGCGGCCTAATCGGCGCCACCAAAGAGGTTGTACACTAATCGCCGCATTTTCTTCTTGATTCGATCTCACGGTGCTGCCGGCGCTCGGTCCCAAGCCGACACGGCGCGGCTCCATCCACCGTGGCGTTGCCGGCCACTTCCTCCACGGTGTCGCTCCCTTGGCGGTGACGTCCACATCAGTAGGAGCTGCTGCTACTTTAGCTCTCGCTCGCGCTGCTGCTCTACTCTTGCTCTCGGTCCCCTGCCTGGTTTTCTCTTGCTCCTGCTCTTGCTCGCGCTGCTGCTCTCGCTCTTGCTCTTGCTTGCGATGCTGCTCCGATTTAGCTACACTTCAATCGACTGAATCGACTTTTGGGCCAGTCGATTTTCATGGGGTGGGGGGGCTCGCCGGAGTTAAGGAAGAACCAGCCGCAGCGGGGAGGGGGCTCACTGGAGAAGTACCCCACTATCTATCTTAGGGTTCAAGGTGGGGGCGGTGGTCACCGACGGTGGTGGGGCGGTGGCGTGGGGATCGCCGGAGAAAAAGCTCGGCATGGGGGGGCCTAGAGGGATGGCCGGGGTGGCGGCGGACCGGTGGTGAGGAGTGTTTTTGGGGCGGGCGGGGCGGCGCATCGCCGGTCGCGGGCGGCGGGGGCGGCTGTTTGGCCGGTGGTGGCTGGCGGATCAGGGGGGTGGAGGTTGAAGATGAACTACAGGCCCTTGATTTCGTATCCAACGGCTGCAAAATCGACTGGCCAGAGATGAAAAAGTCAGTCGACTGACGTGTAGCCTCACCTCTAGTGCGTTCAGTTTCGATAGTAAAATTCATTTTCGACAGGAAAATTCAGTTTCGACAGTTATGTTCAGTTTCGACAGTTAAATTCAATTTCGATAGTTAAGTTCAGAGATGAGCGGTTGACGTATACATCTAGCACTTTGTGGTTATGTATTTTACGTCATCTATTGGGGATGCTATTAGAATTCCACTCAGGTTAACGTTGTCTCTCTTGTCCTGCTTCAGCCTCGGCGTCGTACAACTCACCGGAGCTGCTCCAACGACGAAACCCTCCATCACAGCAGAGCAGTACCTCGGGCTCCATCTCCAGACGCCTAAGATCTTCTTCCCCTCCTCCGACAGCCAAGTCAGCCGGAGCATCCTCACCGGCCAACCCAATCACGTTGAGATCGACATGGCTTCGCCAAAGAGGTTGTACATTTGTTGCATATCTTTTTTACTCTACATGTTATATATATTGTCCACTGAGCACACGGAGTAACGGGAAATACGATTATTTTATCCTACTATATGACAAGCAATGAGGTACCAGGCAACTTAGCTATCCGTGATGGACTCTCTTGAATGCCATCATTATTTATCTCTGCGCGTTTGAGCTGTGCATTTGTCGACGGCCCTAGGAGTTGAGCTAGTAGGGCAGTGGCCTGGGTCCAAAGTAATAGAAGTAGCACAAAAACATTTTTTTAGTGTAGGCTTCTCCTTGCTCAAGCCTGCCTACTGGAATCGCCAGTACTTGAAAGGAAAAGTGAATGAAAAACATAGGAATTGGAAAGTTTCGTATGGTACTACTTTTCATGAATTTGGTGCAAAGGAATGGAGCAAAGGAAAACTGTAGGATTTGTTCCTTTAGTGTCTCCTTGAAAGAAAAACCGTAGGAACTTTAATTTCCACTTGTCCTCCTTTTCAAATTCCTATTCATGAAGCACAAGACTAAGAGATAGTAGCATAATAGCATTATAACCATACATTTTCTTGTGGTTTGACTTAATCTCACCATGCTTCTTTGCATCCTGTGATCTTCCAATTCTTGTGAACCAAACACCCAGATTGGCAGAAATCCTGTGTTTTTAAATTCTCTGTTTTGCATGTGCATTCCTACCCTATTCCTGTATATTTCCTATGCCTGCATTGTTAGAATCCTCAAATTCAAACAAGCCCTTACACAATTACTTCTATTACAGATATGTGTCAAAGAAAACCTTGTGTGGTTTGTCCTGCTCCTGCGGTGCTGTGTTCCACCCTAGCTCAGCTGCTCCAACGACGGAAGGGTTCACCACAGTAGGGATCCACTCTCCAGACTGTCTTTCGCCACCTCAGTTCTTCTTCCCCGCCACCGGCTGATACGTCTCCAACGTATCTATAATTTTTGATTGATCCATGCTACTTTATCTACTGTTTTGGACTATATTGGGCTTTATTTTCCACTTTTATATTATTTTTGGGACTAACCTATTAACCGGAGGCCCAGCCCAGAATTGTTGTTTTTTTGCCTATTTCAGTATTTCGAGGAAACAGAATATCAAACGGAGTCCAAACGGAATGAAACCTTCGGGAACGTGATCTTCTCACCAAACGTGATCCAGGAGACTTGGACCCTACTCCAAGAAGTTTCCAGGGAGGTCACGAGGGTGGAGGGCGCCCCCTCCCCTGGGCGCGCCCCCTGTCTCGTGGGCCCCTCGGAGCTCCACCGACGTGCTCCTTCCTCCTATATATACCTAAGTACCCCCATTAGACCAGAGACGGAGCCAAAAACCTAATTCCACCACCGCAACTTCCTGTATCCACGAGATCCCATCTTGGGGCCTGTTCTGGAGCTCCGCCGGAGAGGGCATCCATCACAAAGGGCTTCTACATCAACACCATAGCCCTTCCGATGAAGTGTGAGTAGTTTACTTCAGACCTTCGGGTCCATAGCTAGTAGCTAGATGGCTTCTTCTCTCTTTTTGGATCTCAATACAATGTTCTCCCCCTCTCTCGTGGAGATCTATTCGATGTAATCTTCTTTTTGCGGTGTGTTTGTTGAGACCGATGAATTGTGGGTTTATGATCCAACTTATCTATGAATAATATTTGAATCTTCTCTGAATTCTTTTATGTATGATTGAGTTATCTTTGCAAGTCTCTTCGAATTATCCGTTTGGTTTGGCCAACTAGATTGGTAGTTCTTGCAATGGGAGAAGTGCTTAGCTTTGGGTTCAATCTTGCGGTTTCCTTACTTAGTGACAGAAAGAGTTGCAAGGCATGTATTGTATTGTTGCCATCGAGGATAACAAGATGGGGTATTTATAATATTGCATGAATTTATTCCTCTACATCATGTCATCTTGCTTAAGGCGTTACTCTGTTTTTAACTTAATACTCTAGATGCATGCTGGATAGCGGTCGATGAGTGGAGTAATAGTAGTAGATGCAGGCAGGAGTCGGTCTACTTGTCACGGACGTGATTCCTATATGCATGATCATACCTAGATAACCTCATAACTATGCTCAATTCTATCAATTGCTCAACAGTAATTTGTTCACCCACCGTAGAATATCGATGCTCTTGAGAGAAGCCACTAGTGAAACCTATGGCCCCCGGGTCTATTCTCATCATATCAATCTCCATTACTTTATTTTACTTGTTTTGCTTTTACTTTTAACTTTGCATCTTTATACCAAAAATACCAAAAATATTATCTCTATCAGATCTCACTCTCGTAAGTGACCGTGAAGGGATTGACAACCCCTAAGCGTTGGTTGCGAGTTGCTACCGTTTTGTGCAGGTACAAGGGACTTGCGCGTGACCTCCTACTGGATTGATACCTTGGTTCTCAAAAACCGAGGGAAATACTTATGCTACTGTGCTGCATCACCCCCTCCTCTTCGGGGAAAACCAACGCTAGCTCGAGACGTAGCAAGAAGGATTTCTGGTGCCGTTGCCGGGGAGGCCTACGCAAAAGTCAACATACCAAGTACCCATCACAATCTCTATCTCTCGCATTACATTATTTGCCATTTGCCTCTCGTTTTCCTCTCCCCCAATTCACCCTTGCCGTTTTATTCGCCCTCTCTTTCCCAATCTCCTCCTCTTTTTCCCTTTGCCTTTTGTTTGCTCGTGTGTTAGTTTGCTTGCTTGTCGTGATGGCCCAAGATGCTACCAAATTGTGTGACTTCACCAATACAAATAACAATGATTTCCTTAGCACTCCGATTGCTCCTCTTGCCAATACTGAATCTTGTGAAATCAATACTGCTTTGTTGAATCTTGTTATGAAAGATCAATTCGCCGGCCTTCCTAGTGAAGATGCCGCTACTCATCTAAATGGCTTTGTTGATTCATGTGATATGCAAGAGAAAAAGGATGTCGATAATGATGTCGTTAAATTGAAGCTATTTCCTTTTTCGCTTAGAGATCGTGCTAAAGCGTGGTTTTCATCTTTGCCTAAAAATAGTATTTATTCTTGGAACAAGTGCAAAGATGCTTTTATCTCTAAGTATTTTCCTCCCGCTAAGATTATCTCTCTTATGAACGATATAATGAATTTTAAGCAACTTGATCATGAACATGTTGCACAAGCTTGGGAGAGAATGAAATTAATGCTACGTAATTGTCCTACTCATGGTTTGAACTTATGGATGATTATACAAAAAAATTATGCTGGATTGAATTTTGCTTCTAGAAATCTTTTAGATTCGGCCGCGGGAGGCACTTTTATGGAAATCACTTTAGGAGATGCTACTGAACTCCTAGATAATATTATGGTCAATTATTCTCAATGGCATACTGAAAGATCTACTAATAAAAAAGTGCATGCTATAGAAGAAATCAATGTTTTGAGTGAAAAGATGGATGAACTTAGGAATTTATTTGTTAAGAGTGTTTCTTCTGATCCCAATAATATGCCTTTATCTACTTTGCTTGAGAATAATAATGAATCTATGGATGTGAATTTTGTTGGTAGGAATAGTTTTGGTAACAACGCGTATAGAGGGAATTTTAATTCTAGGCCTTATCCTAGTAATCCTTCTAATAATTATGGAAATTCCTACAACAACTCTTATGGAAATTCCTACAACAACTCTTATGGAAATTTTAATAAGATGGCCTCTGAATTTGAGAGTAGTGTTAAAGAGTTTATGAATTCGCAAAAGAATTTCAATGCTTTGCTTGAAGAGAAATTGCTTAAAGTTGATGATTTGGCTAGGAACGTTGATAGAATTTCTCTTGAGGTTGATTCTTTAAAGCTTAGATCTATTCCTCTTAAGCATGATATCAATGAGTCTCTCAAAGCCAAGAGAATTTCCATTGATGAGTGCAAAGAAAGAACCGCTAGGATGCGTGCTTACAAAGGTGCCTTTATTAAAGCGTGTTCTTCTAATTCCTATGAAAATCAAGATGAAGATCTAAAAGTTATTGATGTGTCCCCTATTAAACCTTTGTTTTGCAATATGAATCTTGATGAATATGATTATGATCTTCCCTTACCTAGAAGGCGTTCTAAGAATTCTGAGTTTTTAGATCCCGATGATGAAATTGATAAAAAAGGGATTGAAAGAAATAAAAATCTAGATATTGCTAAACCCACTATTTTGGATCTCAAGGAATTTAACTATGAAAATTGCTCTTTAATTTATTGTATTTCCTTGTTGCAATCCGTGTTAAATTCTCCTCATGCTTATAGTCGAAATAAGGCCTTTACCGAACACATTGTTGACGCCTTAATGCAATCTTATGAAGAAAAGCTTGAGTTGAAAGTTTCTATCCCTAGAAAACTCCATGATGAGTGGGAACCTACAATTAAGATTAAAATTAAAAATTATGAGTTTCATGCTTTGTTTGATTTGGGTGCTAGTGTCTCTACTATCCCCAAAGCTTTGTGTGATTTGCTAGATTTCCGTGACTTTGATGATTGCTCTCTAAACTTGCATCTTGCGGATTCCACTATTAAAAATCCTATGGGAAGAATTAATGATGTTCTTATTGTTGCAAATAGGAATTATGTGCCCGTACATTTTATCGTTCTTGATATAGATTGCAATCCTTCATGTCCTATTATTTTTGGTAGACCTTTCCTTAGAACGATTGGTGCAATTATTGATATGAAGGAAGGGAATATTAAATTCTAATTTCCCTTAAAGAAGGGCATGGAACACTTTCCTAGAAAGAAAATAAAATTACCATATGAACCTATCATGATAGCCACTTATGGATTGCCTACCAAAGATGTCAATACCTAGATCTATCCTTGTTTTTATGCCTAGCTAGGGGCGTTAAACGATAGCGCTTGTTGGGAGGCAACCCAATTTTATTTTGTGTTTTTTGTTTTTGGTTCTGTTTAGGAATAAATAATCCATCTAGATTTGGTTTAGATGTGGTTTTATCTTTTAATTAGTGTTTGTGCCAAGTTAAACCTATTAGATCTTCTTGGAAGATAGTTATTTAATCTTGCTGTAATTTCAAGAATCCTTGCGCTCAGTGCCCGAATTATTAAAAATCACCAGAACGTGATAAAATAGTGATTCCAATTGCTTCTGATCAATAAACAAATTTATCAGGTCTTCTAATTTTGGTAGAATTTTTCGGGTTCCAGAAGATTGCGTTAGTAACAGATTACTACAGACTGTTCTATTTTTTACTAGCTCTCTCAAAAGGTTTTGCGTGTGTTGTCTGCTTATTTTGATGAATCTATGGCTAGTAAAATAGTTTATAAACCATAGAGAAGTTGGAATACAGTAGGTTTAGCACCAATACAAATAAAGAACAAGTTCACTACAGTATCTTAAAGTAGTCTTTTGTTTTCTTTCTCTAACGGAGCTCACGAGATTTCTATTGAGTTTTGTGTTGTGAAGTTTTCAAGTTTTGGGTGAATTCTTTTGATGGATTATGGAACAAGGAGTGGCAAGAGCCTAAGCTTGGGGGTGCCCATGGCACCCCCAAGATAATCCAAGGACACCAAAAAGTCAAAGCTTGGGGATGCCCCCGGAAGGCATCCCCTCTTTCGTCCACTTCCATCGGTAATTTACTTGGAGCTATATTTTTATTCACCACATGATATGTGTTTTGCTTGGATCGTCTTGTATTATTTCTGTCTTTGCTTTTTAGTCTACCACAATCATCCTTGATGTACACACCTTTTGAGAGATCCATGCATGAATTGAAATTTGTTAGAATACTCTATGTGCTTCACTTATATCTTTTGAGCTTGATAGTTTACTCTATGTGCTTCACTTATATCTTTTTGAGCGTGATAATTTTTGCTCTAGTGCTTCACTTAGATATTTTAGAGCACGGTGGTGGATTGTTTTAAAGAAACTTGATCTCTCATGCTTCACTTAGATTATTTTGAGAGTCATTAATAGCATGGTAATTTGCTTAATGTTAATATACTTGGTATTCAAGATATGTGAAACTTTCTTTTTAGTGGGTTGAATACTAAGATAAGTTTGATGCTTGATAATTCTTTTGAGATATGGAGGTGATAATATCATAGTCGTGCTAGTTGAGTAGTTGTGAATTTGAGAAATACTTGTGTTGAAGTTAGCAAGTCCCGTAGCATGCACGTATGGTTAAAGTTGTGTAACAAATTTGAAGCATGAAGTGTACCTGGCTTGTGCATCCTTATGAGTGGCAGTCGGGGACGAGCGATGGTCTTTTCCTACCAATCTATC
Organism: Aegilops umbellulata; assembly: GCA_032464435.1. NCBI lineage: Eukaryota > Viridiplantae > Streptophyta > Magnoliopsida > Poales > Poaceae > Aegilops > Aegilops umbellulata. Next base: position 238,528,950 of record CP136059.1, read on the forward strand.
CCCCTAGGAGCATGCGCGTAGTACTTGATTTTTGATGACTTCTAAATTTTTGCAATAAGTATATGAGTTCTTTTGACTAATGTTGAGTCCATGGATTATACGCACTTTTACCTTTCCGCCATTTGCTAGCCTCTTCGGTACCGTGCATTGCCCTTTCTCACATTGAGAGTTGGTGCAAACTTCGCCGGTGCATCCAAACCCCGTGATATGATACGCTTTTTCACACATAAACCTCCCTATATCTTCCTCAAAACAGCCACCATACCTACCTATCATGGCATTTCCATAGCCATTCCGAGATATATTGCCATGCAACTTCCACCATCATCATCATCATCATCATGACATGCTTTACTTTTGTCATATTGCCATTGCATGATCTTGTAGTTGACATCGTATTTGTGGCAAAGCCACCATGCATTATTTTTCATACATGTCACTCTTGAATCATTGCACCATCTCGGTACACCGCCGGAGGCATTCATAATAGAGTCATATCTTGTTCTAGTATCGAGTTGTAATCATTATGTTGTAATCAATAGAAGTGTGATGATCATCATTATTAGAGCATTGCCCAATCAAAAAAAAGAGAGAGAAAGGCCAAAAAAGAAAAAAAAGAAAGGCCAAAAAAAAGAGAAAATAAAAAGGGAAATGCTACTATCTCTTTTTCCACACTTGTGCTTCAAAGTAGCACCTTGTTCTTCATGTAGTGAGTCTTATATATTGTGCTTCAAAGTAGCACCATGATTTTCATATAGTGAGTCTCATAAGTTGTCTTGTTCATACTAGTGGGAATTTTTCATTATAGAACTTGGCTTGTATATTCCAACGATGGGCTTCCTCAAAATGCCCTAGGTCTTCATGAGCAAGCAAGTTGGATGCACACCCACTAGTTTTCTTTTGTTGAGCATTCTTAGCTCTAGTGCATCCGTTGCATGGCAATCCCTACTCCTTGCATTAACATCAATCGATGGGCATCTCCATAGCTCAATGATTAGCCTCGTTGATGTGAGACTTTCTCCTTTTTTGTCTTCTCCACACAATCCCCATCATCATATTCTATACCACCCATAGTGCTATGTCCATGGCTCGCGCTCATGTATTGCGTGCAGGTTGAAAAAGTTTGAGATTATTTGAGTATGAAACAATTGCTTGGCTTGTCATCGGGGGTATAGAAGTTGGGAACATCTTTGTGTGACGAAAATGAAGCATAGCCTAACTATATGATTTTGTAGGGATGAACTTCCTTTGGCCATGTTATTTTGAGATAACATAATTGTTTGATTAGTATGCTTGAAGTATTATCATTTTTATGTCAATATGAACTTTTGTCTTGAACCTTTCGGATCTGAATATTCATACCATGATTAAGAAGATTTACATTGAAATTATGCCAAAGTATCACTCCGCATCAAAAATTCTCTTTTTATCATTTACCTACTCGAGGACGAGCAGGAATTAAGCTTGGGGATGCCTGATACGTCTCCAACGTATCTATAATTTTTTATTGCTCCATGCTACTTTATCTACTGTTTTGGACTATATTGGGCTTTATTTTCCACTTTTATATTATTTTTGGGACTAACCTATTAACCGGAGGCCCAGCCCAGAATTGCTGTTTTTTGCCTATTTTTTTTGACTGGGAACTGTAGGGGAAAACCCCCACAGCATATCAGAACTTTATTAATAGGGGGAACAAATACAAGTACAAGGGGGATTACAAGGGGTAATCAAGCTATTCTAGGTAAATGAGAAGATGAAAAAACAAGCCTCAAGGTGGCAGAAATGAGATCCATCTAAGGAGATCATCCTTATAAGCAGGCTTAATCCTATATTGCATTAAAGCAATATCATGTAGGAAAGCTGTTCTCCATTTATTAAATCCAGCTCTCTCATGCCTAAAGACCTTAGCATTTCTGACAATCCATATATTCCAGCAAGCTATGAAGACCACTTCAGTGAAGAAAGGTTTCCTGAAGCTCCTGTTAGCATTGGTAACCAGCTCAGACATAGAGTCACCTGATGACCAATCAATTTGCAAATAGTTCCAAACTCTGACACTAAAATTGCAATTGAAGAACAGATGATCTCTTGTTTCCCTAGTCTGCAAAGGGTAGAGAACACAATTTACTCCATCCTCCAAATGCCAATGCCTCCTTTCCACCATATCCTTGGTATTCAGCCTATCCATAATAAGCATCCAAGCAAATACCTTTATTTTCATTGTGCATGAGGACTTCCAGATCCAAGCTGTCAGGGGGTTGAAGGATTGTGACACAAAAGTATGGGAATAAAATAGCTTTGGAGAGTATCCCTTGGCAGTGCCACTCCAAAACCAATTATCCTTGGATCTAGTGAATCTATCATGGCTTTCCAATAATGATTGAAGAGAAATCAACTCATCGAAGGCCTGACTGGACAAAGGAAGATGGAAGTGCTGATACATGTCCTGAGAGTCCAAGAACTCCTTAACAGTAATCCAGGGATCCTTAACATAAGAAAAAAGCCTGGGAAATCTGAATTGAAGACTTGAGACCTGATCATCCAGCTTCCAAGTGTCTGACCACATGAGGGCAGTGTCTCCTTCATTGATCTGAACCCAAGCACATTCTCTAAAGTTTTGCATGACCTTGCATATATCTTTCCACCAGAAGGAGCCACAATCAAAAGTTCCTTGGGGTACTCTGCCATGATAGTAGGAGTCCCAAATTAGGGACACCCATGGGAGATCCTTTTTATTGAGGAAGTTATTTGCATGTTTGAGCAGTAGAGCCACATTCTGAACACCCAGGTTAAGAATACCAAGGCCTTCCTTGTTTTTTGGCCTGCAAATAAGGTCCCAAGCAGCCAGAGAAGGGGCAGGTTCACCCCTATTCTTCCTCCAGAGGCATTGTCTCTGAATTCTCTACAATTGTTTTAGAATGCCAGCAGGGACAGCCAAGCTGCAAAGAAAGAAGATAGGCATAGAAGACAAAGCAGAGTTCAGGAACTGTAATCTCTCCCCCTGATTTAAAAAAGAGGAGCTAGTTGTCATTCTTCTCTCCATGCAATCCACCAGAGGCATAAAGTCCACCATTTTGGGCCTAGTAGTACCTACTGGCAACCCAAGGTATGTGAAAGGCATTTTCCCAATCTGACATCCAAAAGCAGCAGCTAATTCTGTCATGACAGCAGTGTCCACATTGATGGGAATAATAAAAGATTTATGATAATTCACATCAAGCCCAGTAGACACAGAGAAGACCTTGAGCATGTCCTTCAGAGCAATTAGCTGGTCCTTGTCATTAGGCAAGACAATCAAGGTATCATCAGCATACTGAATCACAGGATAGTCCTGGTCATGACAAGGTATTGGGAGATGAAGTATGCCCCTTCTGAACATGTCATTAATTACAGTCTGCAGGAGGTCAGCAGCTAGAACAAAGAGCAGGGGAGAGACTGGATCGCCCTGCCTAACACCCTTTTTACATATGAATTTCCTACCAGGAACTCCATTAAGTAGAACAGATGAGGTACCTGTAGACAAAAGCTACTTCATCCAAAGAATCCACTTTTCATTGAAACCCTTATATCTCAAGATTTGGACAATTGCCTCATGCTCAAGAGAATCAAAGGCCTTCTCAAAATCCAATTTAAGTATGACAATTGGCCTCTTGGACTGACGACACTGGTGCAAATACTCAAAAGTCCACCCAATGCAGTCCTGAATAGTTCTGCTTTTTATAAACCCATACTGGTTCTTGTGAACACACTGCATTATCACCTCTTGGAACCTATTGGCTGCCATCTTGGAGAGGAACTTAAGACCCATTCCTGTTAAAGAAATAGGTCTGAAGTCCCCCACCTCTTCAGGTGAATGTTTCTTAGGCACCAAAGTGATATATGACTCATTAATATTCTCCAGATGAGCAGTACCATCATAGAAAGCCTGTGCCAGTTCATAAAAATCTTGAGAGATAATGTGCCAGCATCTTTTGAAGAGAAGACCATTAAAACCATCTGGGCCTGGAGCTTTATCAACTGGCATATGCTTGACAATCTTGTCCATTTCCTCTTTCTCAAAGGGCTTAGTAAGAACATCTAAACCCTCCACTGGAACAATTAAGGAGGAGAGATCAAAGCCCATGTGGATACCCCTTGAAGAGCCCATTCTATTATTAAAACAATTCCATATAATGCCCTCCATTTGAGAGTGGTCAGTTACCACAGTGCCATCAGGTAGTTTTAAGCTGGCAATAGAATTCCTTCGATGCCTCTCAGTAGCCATAGCATGAAAGAACTTAGTGTTTTCACCACCCACTTTTATATATCTGATAGTACATCTCTTTTTCCAATAAAGCCATTGAAGGTGGAGTAATTTTTCCACATGATTCTTGACCACTCTTCTAAAATTGGATCCATGCCTGTACAATGGTCTGAACTCCTCAAGTTCATCCAGTAACAGAATAGCCTTATTACATTTACAGACAAGAGTTTTCAGTTTGGAGATGTTCTTCTGCCATCTCTTGAGACACATTCTCAGGGATTTGAACTTGTCAGCTATTCTAGCAGTGATATGCCCCTTTCTAGAATTTTTTTGCCATGAGGAGTCAACACAGTCCATAAAACCCTCTAGCTCCAACCAATAATTCTCAAATCTAAAAATATTAGACTTGGGAATAGAAGTTTTAATTGTAACCACACAGGGCACATGGTCAGATGCAGTTTTTGCCAGGGGCATCACCTCAGCCATGGGATAGTCAGATATCCAATCAACAGAAGTGAAAAACCAATCTAGCTGCTCAAGAAGGGGATTATCCTGCATATTGGACCAAGTGTATGATCTTCCTTTGATGGGCAATTCCAAAAGGCCCAAGTGCCCTATAATCTCATTGAAGATGAACATGTCATTCAGGTCCCCACCAGGCAAGTTTCTGTTATCTAAAGAACGTAGAAAATTAAAATCCCCCAGAAGCAGCCAATTTTCATTCACTGGAATATTCAGGTGGTACAGCCAATTAACAAAGTTATCCCTAGCTTCCCCCTGACAAGGACCATAAACAGCAACAAGAGTCCACCTCTCATTATTTTGCCTGGAAACAAACTCAATCACCACTGCAAATTGTTGGATTTCCAATAAGGTCCCCTCAAAAACAGAGGAGTTCCAAACAACTATGATTCCACCAGAGGCCCCCAAAGAAGGAGCAAAAGCAAAACTGTCAAATCTCTTAGGACAAAAACTTTTAACTGATCTGGAATCAAAGGAAGCACATTTAGTTTCCTGCAAACAAGCAATTGCACAATGACTCTCATCGATCTTTTGCCTGACAGCTCTTTGCCTAGATTCAGAGTTTAAACCCCTGACATTCCAGCACAAGACATTCCAGCTTCTACATTGGGAATTCATAGATAAAGATCATAAATAGGTCCCCAAACCACATGGCACACAATGCCATATGTCCAAAAGCCACATTACGGTCTGAACCAACATTATTACATAGCCAAAGTTTAGAAAGTAAAGAAATGCAGGAAGCAAATTTTGGGGCTTGCAAAACCCAGCATTTGAAGAGCACACTATTCATTGGAGGCTTGGTTGGCCGCAGCAGTAGGGTCCACCATAAGTGCATCCTCAGTGAGCAGAGCTGCATCAATTTCCAACTCCTTGCCAATCGCTTGCAGATGACTGACGGGGGTGGGAGGAGGGACATCTCCATATGCAGGGTCGCTGGGCATCTCAGCAGAAATGGGCTTGGCCTTGGGCTTCTTCTTCTTGGGCTGCAAAACCAGCTCATGGAAAGTGGGCTTAAACCCATCACGCTGGGCCGAACTTCTGGTACATCTACGAACAGACATTTCAACCAGAGGCGTTGGCGCCAGAGTTTTGCGAGGCCTCCTTGATCTTGCGCGCACAGGCGGAGAGGGGACAACATCAGGCGTAGCTTCATCCGCGTCATCCACAAAAAGAGCTCTTGCCACAGGCCGAACCGGTTCCGGCTCTTTCCATGTCAGCAAAGGAAGATCATCAAGCTGAAAAGCAAGGCCCCAACTTCTCTTTTGCAAAGTGACTGGCGACAAAGGTTTAGGCAGTAAAGGTTTTGGCACCTCAAACACCACTGGTGCATTCAGCAAATTCTCAAAAGAACGCCTCCATATCATTTCAGGTTGAAGAGGGGGTCCAAAAGGGACCTTAATTGCAGGTTGATCAAGGGCCTCAACATCAATGACTGGGGGTTGATAAACCACAATAGCCCAATTGCTTGCATCTTCCACGTTCGGGGCAGTGTTCACCAGATCACTTCGGGTTTCCATTTCAGTTCCACCAATTAGATTAGCTTCAGGTGGCTCCTAAAGCTGCACATTTGAGCTTGGCTGAGTAGAGCTTTGCTGTGCAGAGGCAGTCAATACCATGGATTCTTGGTCCTCCACAGCTGGTTCTGCAGCAGGCTCATCCCAGTTGCCCCAATTGTCCTCTTGAACCTCATTATGGGCAGGAGCAGGCGGCAGTGGCGGCACATCGTTCCATCCCAAAGCAGGGAATGGAGGCAGGATAAAAGGTGGCATTTCTGGAAAGGGCACGCCAGGCAGAGGATGAGGATTGCCATTGATGGGCATCCAGTCCTCATCTTGGGGCATCTGTTCGTCAAAATTGGCACCCAGAATATACAATGGCGCCGTCCAAGACACCCTGGCACCACCCCAGGCTGCATACTCCGTGAACACCACATCCCTGGGCACAATAATATCTTCTGGGAAGGAGGCAAATACCAAGGAGCGCACAAGATATGGATCCTCACTGACCCAATGATGAAACTTCCCGAAGGTGTTAATTGCTGCCCGAAGACCATCCTCATTGCGAAGATCAAGCGGAATCCCCAAAAACATAAGCAAACCCTGTCGGAAACCCTGAACACCTCTAAAAGATTCCCCCTCATCATGCTTCATAAATCGAACAAAATGATCATTACCCAGGGGTTGGGGCGGCATCTGAAGAAGTGAAAATTTGACAGCAGCATCCCGAGCTCAAAAAGACCCACCGATCTAATCCAAGGTTGAGCAGACCGCACTAAAATCCCATGACCTTGCAGCCACTGGACAACCTCCTCCCTAGCAACCCCAATCTGATCAGGAGGGGGGATGGGCATTACCTCGGCCAACATGAACTCCTCATGGCAACGCACAATTGGGGTATGTGGCGTCACAAAGGTCCGCGGCACACGAGCCTCACCGCCATCGACAATGTGGTGCCCCGCCGGCACATAGAGCAGAGGGTCAAGGTGGAAGTTGGCCATCGGAGAGGCACAACCCGAGCTTGAAGCAGACGGCAAAGACTCTGGCGGCAGGGGGGTTTCAGGCGGTGCAGTCGATGGCGTTTTGGGACCAGGACTGATGGGACGGGGCGAAGGAGTTAATGTAGAAGTGCAAGAGGAGTCCAAGTTTGGCAAAAGTTGCGTCAGAGAGATATTCTCGGTAGGAGCTGAGGGATCCTTGGAAGTTGCAATGTTACCGGATTTCGGTTGCCAAACCAAACCCAAGATCTGTGCAAACCTTTTGCAATCTTTTGTAGCATGCCCCACCCGCAGACAAGAGTTACAATGCAACCCGGACGTGCACGCCGCAGCAAAATAGCCTTTTCGCAAACATTTTTGACATGTTAAAATTTCATCCACCATATCTGAAACCAAATTATCAAACTCAACTGCAGCTTGCTAAGAGGAAGGAATAGTAGAAGGCCCGGAAAGTAACACCGGCCCAACTTGATCCGTGGCACGTGTAGATGACGGCCCATCATGGGAGGAAACGTCCACATTCGAAGAACCAGAATTCCCGCCCGAGATAGACGGCGTCCGAGTCGCAGCAAGTGGGAGATTCCTAACCATACCAAAAGATATGGATGGGGTGGTTGATGTCCACCAGAGTTCAGCCGACGGCGGGGGATGGATGACCACCCTCTCATGTGCCGAGCGAGTATACCTCGCATCTTCAATAGTTTGAATACAATTCTGTGTGGCCGGATAACGATAACCACGGCAAACTGGATAATTCTGGAACTTTGAAAATGAAAGCTTCTTGGCTTGGGCATGTGAAGATCTTACCGAGGACTTTTGGGGCTTGGAATGCATGGCCAACATGCCAAGGGCAGCTCGACGTTTGGAAGGACTAACAAGTATCCATTCCCCATCACATTCCAACTTTCAAAGCTTGAACTCATGGCCCCAATTCGGGCCCCCATTACCCCAAAGATGAAAGAAACATTTAAAATGATCACAAGAGAAAGTGCGGAGCTTGAGAATGATCATAGCCACAACCTTACAAGAAACTTGAAAGACAAAAACCTTATCCTTGAGCGGAAAAACCATAAACTCAATGGCAGAACCCCCGATGGCCGCCTCAATTGCTGCTGCCACTGAATCTTCATTCAAACGAAAAACATGCCGCCCAAAAGAGATTACCATGGTGAAGAAGCTTGTGTCATCCATGGGATGCACCATGAAACCAGTAGATTGAAACACCTTATCCGCAAAAACCAAACCCTTGGAGAAGTCCAAGACAAGGGTGGATCCATCATCAGAACCCATGGAGATGGGTATTAGGACGTAGATCTCAGGGCGCCGGAGAGATCTAGCGGAGAGAAGAGGAATTTTGGTGGCTAGAGGAGGAGATCACCGGAGGTGGTGGCGATCGTCGGGGAGGGGGTGGGAGCCATCCATTGCTCGGGGCCACTTGCCTATTTCAGTATTTCGAGGAAACAGAATATCAAACGGAGTCCAAACGGAATGAAACCTTCGGGAACGTGATCTTCTCACCAAACGTGATCCAGGAGACTTGGACCCTACTCCAAGAAGTTTCCGGGGAGGTCACGAGGGTGGAGGGCGCCCCCTCCCCTGGGCGCGCCCCCTGTCTCATGGGCCCCTCGGAGCTCCACCGACGTGCTCCTTCCTCCTATATATACCTAAGTACCCCCATTAGACCAGAGACGGAGCCAAAAACCTAATTCCACCACCGCAACTTCCTGTATCCACGAGATCCCATCTTGGGGCCTGTTCTGGAGCTCCGCCGGAGAGGGCATCCATCACAAAGGGCTTCTACATCAACACCATAGCCCTTCCGATGAAGTATGAGTAGTTTACTTCAGACCTTCGGGTCCATAGCTAGTAGCTAGATGGCTTCTTCTCTCTTTTTGGATCTCAATACAATGTTCTCCCCCTCTCTCGTGGAGATCTACTCGATGTAATCTTCTTTTTGCGGTGTGTTTGTTGAGACCGATGAATTGTGGGTTTATGATCCAACTTATCTATGAATAATATTTGAATCTTCTATGAATTCTTTTATGTATGATTGAGTTATCTTTGCAAGTCTCTTTGAATTATCCGTTTGGTTTGGCCAACTAGATTGGTAGTTCTTGCAATGGGAGAAGTGCTTAGCTTTGGGTTCAATCTTGCGGTGTCCTTAATCAGTGACAGAAAGAGTTGCAAGGCACGTATTGTATTGTTGCCATCGAGGATAACAAGATGGGGTATTTATCATATTGCATGAATTTATTCCTCTACATCATGTCATCTTGCTTAAGGCGTTACTCTGTTTTTAACTTAATACTCTAGATGCATGCTGGATAGCGGTCGATGAGTGGAGTAATAGTAGTAGATGTAGGCAGGAGTCGGTCTACTTGTCACGGACGTGATGCCTATATGCATGATCATACCTAGATAACCTCATAACTATGCTCAATTCTATCAATTGCTCAACAGTAATTTGTTCACCCACCGTAGAATATCTATGCTCTTGAGAGAAGCCACTAGTGAAACCTATGGCCCCCGGGTCTATTCTCATCATATCAATCTCCATTACTTTATTTTACTTGTTTTGCTTTTACTTTTCACTTTGCATCTTTATACCAAAAATACCAAAAATATTATCTCTATCAGATCTCACTCTCGTAAGTGACCGTGAAGGGATTGACAACCCCTAAGCGTTGGTTGCGAGTTGCTACCGTTTTGTGCAGGTACGAGGGACTTGCGCGTGACCTCCTACTGGATTGATACCTTGGTTCTCAAAAACTGAGGGAAATACTTACGCTACTGTGCTGCATCACCCCCTCCTCTTCGGGGAAAACCAACGCTAGCTCGAGATGTAGCACCGGCAGCCACGACAACTGCATTACCATCATCAACTGAGCAGATGACCTTGAGGACTACACGCAAGAGAGGTCACACTCTTCTGTGTCTGCTTACGTTATGCATCGCTTAATATGATGACATGCTACTTTATCGTCGTGTTCACCTATTAGACTCTAAGTCAGGTCCAAACTTATGCTGAAACTTGATTTTTAAAATGGTTGTGGGGTACATATTGGGGCAGCAATCAGTACTATCTGTCTACTATCTGGTTAATCTTGGGTGTCTACTATGAGTTCCATGTTGGGTGCAAACAAACATTAAAGGAGCCATTATCTTTATTTTTTAACTTAAGCTATTATCTGCCTGCTATCATTGGTTTTGTGTCTATCCACAGTTTTCTACCATCACTCTGGATTTGTGCATGCACTCCTTACATAATCTCACTATGTTTTATTTCTATGCATGTCAGTTATTGTACACAATGGAACTGAACATGTAGAGGAAAAGAGACGAGCCTTGTGTGGCAATAAAATTTCATGCAGACGTCGCTCCATGGAGGGTGCAAAGGCATCCCCCCTCCACCCATTTCGGATCGTAATCAAGAGGAAGATAATTGTTCTGAGGGGGATTCAGAAGCAGAAGACCACTCCTATTTACCCCATGAGGTCTTTGCTCTAACTTGGCATGCTGATGTTGGTTATATCATGCATATGGTGCCTTGCATTGCTTACTTTATACATCAAATATGTCAACTGCTTAGTTTAGACATGCTTTGTGTGAATGCCATCTGTTTAGTTTATTCATCGTTTATGTGAATTATGCAATGCCATGTTGTTTAGCTAGGCATCATATATGTGAATTTTGCAATGCCATCCTGCTTAGCCAGTCATCTTATATGTGAATTATATCAGGCCATCCTTTTTTTTCATTACGTATTACATTTGTCAACAATGCTAGTACATTCAACTACTCTATGTGTGCATCAGAGCAGACTATGCTATCTGACGAAGCGCATATCTCGCTGGTTACGGATAGCTCCTCAGAGGAGGATTCAGAGACAGATGACCAGTCTTATTTCCCCCGCGAGGTATGCTCTAATTAACTTGGCAGGGTTATGTTGCTCATATCGTGTGTATGGTGTCTTGCATTGTGATGTCATTTGATTAGTTTAGACATGCTTTGTGTGAATGCCACTTGTTTAGTGTCTAATTATCATATATGTGAATTATGCATTGCCATCTTGTTGCAAGACATTATATATGTGAATTATGCAATGCTATCTTGTTGCAAAGGCATTATATATGTGAATTATGCAATGCCATGTTGTTGAGCCAATCATCATGTATGTGAATTATATCATGCTATCATTTTTTTGTATTACATGTTCCATTTGTCGACAATGTTTGTATATTCAACTACTCTTCCTGTGCATCAGCAATTTGAAGCGGTGATGGAAGTATCTTGAGTGAAAACAAGGTATTCAGAGCAGACAATGCTACCTGATGAAGCAGACATCTTGCTGGATACAGGGAGCTCCTTAGAGGAGGATTCAGAGACTGATGACCAGTCCTATTTCCCCCCTGAGGTCTATGCTCAAACGTGGCAGGGTTATATTACCCATGTCATGCACGTTGTCTTGCATTGCTTAGTTTATACATCATATATGGATTGCCATCTGATTACTTGCTTACTATATAAATCATCTATTTGAATTATATCATGCCATCATGTTTACATACACAACATCTATCTGAATTATGGCATGGCAACCCATTTAATAAATACATCATATAGTTATATCGTCTCATCATGTTTAGTGTTTACAGTCATCATATTTTGAATTATGTCATTCTATCCGGGAATTATATCATGCTATCATGTTTCCATAGGCGGCATGTATGTGAATTATGGCATGCCAACCTATTTAATAAACACATTATATAGTTGTAATGTCATCCTGCTTACATAGTCATCATATTTTGAACTATGTCTTTCCATCTTTTTTAGTTAGCCATCATAATGTGAAATTGTATCATGCTATCCTGTTTAGTTAGCCATCATATATGTGAAATTGTGTCATGCTATCCTGTTTGGTTAGACAACATAAATGTGAATTATTTCATGCCCTCTTTTATTCCCCACTATCCATTGCACCTATCTATCATACAATGTCTGTACATTCAATTACTTTTCTTATTTATCAGCCATTTGAATTGGAGAGGGTGATGGCAGTACCTAAGGGAGTAACAACACGGTCTTCAGAAAAGATAGTGCTACCAGTTGATGTAGATAGAACCACGGTTGTACTTTCCCAAGAACCAGACCCGCCACACATAACCGGATAACCCAGACTCTCGCAGATTGTACCCCTACCTAGTTGGACAGAGAACTAGCTACACCCCTTCTGACCCCAACCCTAGCAGATAGTAACCCAGTTCCAGTTGACACAGCATCGTCTCCACCACAGAGCACCCACGCACGAGCAGTTAGTAAGGGAACTGCAGTGCCCAAAGCAGGAGGACCACCACTGTGAATCCCAACTCGGCACTTAAAGGAGAAGAAGAATTGTTCTCAGGTCAGGTTCAGTAGCTATGGTTCATACTCCTTTGCTCTTGCATCACTGTATTTACTGAGACCAACTATTTTCAAATTTGAAGGATGGAATTGAAACTCCAATGCGCATCAGGTATGTTTTAAACTTGTTTCTTTAACTGGTTTGCTGTTGTAACTTGCTATATATTGATTTCAGTTTCAATTGAATAACCAGTTATGTTCTCATGTCATGCACATTACAAGTGTCTCTATAGTTTCCCACACTTATATTCTATCTATTCTGCTTTGTCTTGAACAAATATTATTTGAATTGTGTCTCTATCATGATTTGGCAACAAAAACTAGAATGATATAGACCATAAAGTGACCATGGTACATAGATATATGTTTGTTTCATGTTGTTATCCTGTGCACTTTACTACTGAACTGATTTACCAAAATGAGTTTCATATACAACATGGTAAACATGTGATGTGTCTGCTTGTTTCTATTTTAGAATGCGGACAAAATATTGGAGAACAATACCCCGTTATGCAATGGTGAAGGAAGTAATGCAGATAAGGTTCAAGATAGTGAGATGATACGTCTCCAACGTATCTATAATTTATGAAGTATTCATGCTATTATATTATCCATCTTGGATGTTTAATGGGCTTTACTATGCACTTTTATATTATTTTTGGGACTAACCTATTGACCCAGAGCCCAGTGCCAGTTCCTGTTTTTTACCTTGTTTTAGTGTTTCGAAGAAAAGGAATATCAAACGGAGTCTAAACGGAATGAAACCTTCTGGAGAAGTTATTTTTGGAAGGAAAGCAACCTGATAGACTTGGAGTGCACGTCAGGAAAGAAACGAGGGAGCCACAAGGTAGGGGGCGCGCCCTCCACCCTCGTGGGCCCCTCGTGGCTCCCCTGACATATTTCTTCCGCCTATATACATCCATATACCCTAAAACCTTCGGGGAACAGAATAGATCGGGAGTTCCGCCGTCGCAAGCCTCTGTAGCCACCAAGAACCAATCGGGACCCTGTTCCGGCACCCTGCCAGAGGGGGCAACCCTCACCAGTGGCCATCTTCATCATCCCGACGCTCTCCATGACGAGGAGGGAGTAGTTCACCCTCGGGGCTGAGGGTATGTACCAGTAGCTATGTGTTTGATCTCTCTCTCTCTCTCTCGTGTTCTTGATTTGGCACGATCTTGATGTATCGCGAGCTTTGCTATTATAGTTGGATCTTATGTTGCTTCTCCCCCTCTACTCTCTTGTAATGGATTGAGTTTTCCCTTTGAAGTAATCTTATCGGATTGAGTCTTTAATGACTTGAGAACACTTGACGTATGTCTTGCCGTGTGTATCTGTGGTGACAATGGGATATCACGTGATTCACTTGATGTATGTCTTGGTGATCAACTTGCGGGTTCCTCCCATGAACCTATGCATAGGGGTTGGCACACGTTTTCGTCTTGATTCTCCGATAGAAACTTTGGGGCACTCTTTGAAGTACTTTGTGTTGGCTTGAATAGATGAATCTGAGATTGTGTGATGCATATCGTATAATCATACCCACGGATACTTGAGGTGACATTGGAGTATCTAGGTGACATTAGGGTTTTGGTTGATTTGTGTCTTAAGGTGTTATTCTAGTACGAACTCTAGGGCTGTTTGTGGCACTTATAGGAATAGCCCAATGGATTGATTGGAAAGAATAACTTTGAGGTGGTTTCGTACCCTACCATAATCTCTTTGTTTGTTCTCCGCTATTAGTGACTTTGGAGTGACTCTTTGTTGCATGTCGAGGGATAGTTATATGATCCAATTATGTTATTATTGTTGAGAGAACTTGCACTAATGAAAGTATGAACCATACTACCTAGCTGCAAATAGTCTTCGTGCTTTAGCTTCATTACTTGCTTCACTATGGCTTGTCTAGTGTAGTCTACCTTCCGCTGCATGTCAATAGGTTCATTTCTATCGTTCGTCTTCAAAACTCTCATGTTTTTAAGACTTTCATAAAAATCGCCTATTCACCCCCCTCTAGTCGATAACTGGCACTATCAAAGAAGAAAGAGTTGCCACACCCCCTGCTCCTGATCAAGTCATTCTCGAGGAGAATGTGATTGTGCCCGACCCTCATGTTATTGAACAAAGGGAGGTTGAAAACACTAAGGCTTCCACAAACAATGCTACTGAAGCCAATGACACTATCATGGCTGAAGACAATGTGGAGCCTGAAGCCAATCTGAATGTTGAAGCCACTGTTCCACCTCCAAGGCCTCACACCATTGAGCAGGCATTTGATCATGGACAACTGGTCACTGTAAAATGGTCTATTATGGTTCCTCCCACTGCTCCTAGACCATAGTATGACTACCATGTGGAGCAAAGGCCTCAAGTTCAGAAGCCCAAGCCACGGCTGCCAAGGCTTCCAGGTGCTACGACTACACCGGGTTCTTTCAGCGTAAACAACTTCAGAGCACACAACACCTTCTTTGACAGTACCAAGAATCCCTACTCGAAGCCAAAGATCTATTTCAATCGATTTTGGAGCCATCAGCAGCGCAGCTATTACTCCTGCATTATGTACAATCAAGAGCGAATCTTTCCACACATGCATCTTCATTGTGAAGCTATTGTTGGGCTGCCCTGTCTTGAAGAAGCTCTTGACTGCTTTAGAGAGGTTGGTCTTCTGCCATTTGTAACAGACAAAGAGCACTTGAATGAAGAGCTTCTGTTGCAGTTCTATGCCACACTTCATATGCGTGGCTACAACAGGGATCCAAAGACATGGATCCTTGAGTGGATGTTAGGTGATGTGCATCATGAAGCCAAAGCTCAAGACATCATCGAGCTTACTTCCCTGCCCACTCTAGGTGAGTTGTACGAGCCTGGTTGTCAACTTCACAGAAATGAACTGCAGAGTATCTTCCAGAGGCCCGAACCTAATATGAGTCAGATGCTCAGTTTGATGAAGCCATTGCCTCAAGATGTTGAATACCCCAAAGAGTTCTTCGTGAAGGACCTCGAGTACTTGCCACGCACAGTTTATCATATTCTGAGGCGTACTCTGTGGCCAATCAAGGGACATTCTTCTGAAGCTAAACTTGAAGGAGCCATGAAGACTTTGGTATTTTATATCATCAATGGCATCAGATTCAATACCCAGGATTTCTTCATCAGACAACTAGTTGCATCTGGGATTGATCTGTTTGGCTTCAAGTTTTATGATCCATGGGTGATGCGCCTAATCAAGCTCCATTCATCTGTTGACTATCAGCCCTCAGCGTGCAACCATCTTGTTTTTCTGCCTGAGGTTGATTTGTCCATTGAAGCCATCTACCCCGAGCCTGCCAAGAAGCCTCTACATCTTCACAATGCTGAACACCAAAGCTTCTCGCAACCAATGGAGGGAATTCTTGTCCCCAATGCCGCAACTCCCACTTATCATCTGGCTGGCAATATGAGAGTGCCACATCGTGCCAACACCGAAGCCACTGTCAGTACGGTTGCCCAAAGGCCTCAGAAGCGACCTCGTCTCCTTAAGGACCGAGAGCTTATTATGGCCTTGCATCAGAAGCAGGATAAGCATCATGATTGGCTAAAGCGTTAGATGCAGAGTATCTTGGTGGATATCAATCACATTCGAAACTTGGCCACCAAGAACTCGTTTGTTGCCCATGAAGCCTGTCGGCGGTCCTGGAAGAGTCTCACACTGCTCTGTCCGGAAGACGATCTTCGCGAAGATGGCTTCACCTAGGACTTCAAGTTTGATTCCAGGCCTCCACAAAATGCAAGCGGGCACTGCACTCCCTCAACTGAAGATCCTGAGCGTTCATCTTCGGTTGCAACTGTTATTGCGAGAGTCGTCGATGAAGAAGACGACGCCACTTCACTGACCATGGCTGCACTGCATCTTGACACTGCATCAGGCCCGTCTGCACCACCGAACTCCCACGTCAACCCTGCTCCATCATCCACTCCTGATGGGAACACATATATACTCTATGTCTTCAAACCTTTTTGGTCCTTACTGACAAAAGGGGGAGAAGCATATGAGTTGATAGTCTTCAAGCGGGTCCTTATGGGTGGTTGCATTATTTTTGCTAAGTCTTTACAACTCTCGTCTTCTGAAACTTTTGGTTCTTTGAGTTTTAACACTTAAACTCGATGGTCGTCTGCTACTTTTTCTGCTACCTAGTGATGCGATGATAAATTTCGCATGAAGCCATTCCGTGCACGTCCATTTTTTTCATTATGCATGTCATTATCTTTGTTATCTCGTTATATGCATGATGAATTGTCTTCATATGTTGAAGAGGATCTCCACAAAGTAAAACCTGGCATGTGCATTTGCATTCAAAAGCAAAAAACTTATATGCACATCTTCAGGGGGAGCCTTGCCACTTATGAAGACAATGCCTTAATCCTTAAACTTTCACATACTTTTATTCCCGTTGAAAACTTCAACCGGTTTGTCATCAATCACCAAAAAGGGGGAGATTGTCAGTGCATCTAGTGCCACCCTTTGTTGGTTTTGGAGTGTTGATGTCAACCTTGGTTGAGGGACTAATGTGTTTGTGAGAATTGCATGATAACACAGGTAATAGTCCCATATTGATTCAGTTTACCTACCAGAGATGACCCCTAAAAATGTGTGAAGACATTGAAGACAATGGTGGTCTGTGAAGATATTCACAGTGAAGATTATGACATGAGAAGACATTCACATGAAGACTATGGAGTGCGAAGACAGGGTTGTTTTGTAGTTTCCTTTTCTTCTTTGTTGAGTCATAGGAATCACCGTACTGTTAAGTGCGGTCCAAGTGAACAAAGTCAGAGTGACTCATGTGATGCTCAACCAAATCCTATGTCCTCGAGCGAAGACAATGAGAGCAAAACTTATCCAGAGATGGATGAGTCAACTTTACTTGTAGCCCAAGTCAAGCTGCCGCGTGAGTTTGAAATCTGACCGTTGGACACGTGTCAGTTCCTTAGTGACCCAGGTTCATTTCGGACAAATCAGGTCGGGTTGCCCTGGCTATAAATAGCCCACCCCCTACACCATAAATTGGTGGCTCCTCAGAGTTAGTGCATGGCTTTCACTACAAAAAAATACACTTCCGTGATGATACGTGTTTGTCACAGTAGGTCACGTTTTCTGTCATGCATGTACATCCATGACAAATTTATGACAGAATCAAGATAGTCATACCTGTGCTATCGTAGAAGTGTTCCATGACATTACCAAAATTATCATCACGGAAGTGTCCACTTCCATGATGATAAATCGCGCGTCACAGAAGTGCTTTCGTCAAGGGTGACCGACACGTGGCATCCACCGTAACGGAGCACCGTTAAGCTATCGGGTCGGGTTTTGGATCCGATAACCCGTTAACAGCCCCGACCAATGGGGATTTTCCATGTGTAAAATCATCATTGGCTGGAGGAGACACGTGTCAGGTCCGCGTTGGCACAGGTGTCACTCATCCAATGGGCGAGACGCCTATGATATGTTGACACGTGGACCGGCCCATCAAGTTTAAATGGGCCGGCCCAACTGAAGGCCCACAAGATTTTGCGGACCATAATGGGTTGGCCCAGCTAAAGGCCCACAAGATTTTGCGGGCCATAAAGGGCCGGCCCAGGTAAAGGCCCACAAGATTTTTGTGTGCCATAATGGGCCGGCCCAGGTAAAGGCCCACAAGATTCTTGCGGATAATAATGGGTCGGCCCAGCTAAAGGCCCACGAGATTTTGCGGACCATAATGGCTGGCCCAGCTAAAGGCCCACAAGATTTTGTGGGCCATAATGGGCCGGCCCAGGTAAAGGCCCACAAGGTTTTTGTGTGCCATAATGGGCCGGCCCAGGTAAAGGCCCACAAGATTCTTGCGGATCATAATGGGCCGGCCCAGCTAAAGGCCCATGAGATTTCGCCGACATTAATGGGCCGGCCCAGCTGTAGGCCCACAAGATTTTGAGGACCCTAGTAGGCCAGCCCATTAACTGGCTACCATGTTTTGGGCCAAATGTCGGCCCATATTTGATCCGATCCATTACTGGACTGCCACGCTCCAGGCCTAATAGTGGCCCATATGAGATCCGGCCCTTTAAAAGCCTACCGCGTTCTGGGCCAAATTACGGCCCAGATCAGGTCCGGTCCTTTAAGAGGCTTTGGGCTCAATTATGGCCCATATCAGATTCGTCCCGTCAACTGGACACTATGCTTTTGGGCCCACTTGCTAAAGGCCCACTTAGTAATTCGGCCTGATATTAGTTTTGGCCTGTTAAGGGCCCTTTAACATTTCGGCCCTATATTAATTTTGGCCTGTTAAAAGCCCGTCATATAGTTGGGCCTAACTACGGCCCGGTTTGCATCCGGCCTGCTCGCAGCCGATATCTGATTGAGCCAAACAAGGACCGGGAGAATTTTGGTCTGTTAAAAGCCCGTGATTTGATTCGCACAATCATGGGTCGGGGTTCATTTCGGGCAGCTGCCGGCCCGTGAGCTGTTCGGCACATTTCAGGCCCAACCTACATCGTGATTGCATGACGGCCCGATTATATACCATAATTTTATGGTTTGGCCGGTTTACTGGGAAGACAGGATATATATACAGTAAAATAACTACAGCATCGTGAATAAGAAAAAACCTAGACTATACAATAAAGAAATTATGGCATATTACATCCACTGGGCATCAAAGTTCGCCACTATGATAATAAAGCACAAGCAGATAGCAGATTACATACACTGGGCATTAAAGATCGCCACCAATGCAAATAAACACGCCGACAAAATAATATACAAAACCGACAGCACTTCAATAAAGTTCACACTACTAGGAAAAGGGCTATAGATAGGAGTGATACTAATGGCGCACCAGGGAAGCAGTGCGCCACTAGTATATACCAATGGCGCACCTGTTGGTGATACGCCATTAGTGTGGAAGACACTAATGGCGCACCGGAAACAGGGTGCGCCACTAGTATGAATTATTATTTTTTCCATTTTCCCATACATACTAATGGCGCATCTGGTCCATAATGCGCCATTACTAGTTATAACTACTAATGGCGCACCAAGCAGACAGTGCGCCATTACTGCAAATTTTGTTTTATTCTTTTTTTTGCAAAACTACTAATGGCGCATCTTCTCACAGTGTGCCATTACTAGTTTAAACTAGTAATGGCGCACTCTGAGAAGATGCGCCATTAGTATATATATTTTTTTACTTTTTTGCAAAACTACTAATGGCGCACCACCTGCTGGTGCGCCATTAGTAACCAGGGTTACTAATGGCGCATTTGCTTGTGGTGCGCCATTAGTAACCTGGGACCCCAACAAGATATTTTGGACAGCCCACACCTACCCACTCACTTTCCCCACTTCATTCCATCCACCTCCTTCTCCAAGCTTTCGGCCATCTCCTCCTCCTCACCTCATTTCCACCATAGATTCAACAAAATTAAGTGGTGAAATTACCTTTTTTTGATAGGTAAGTAAGGGAAAGCTATCTTCATGATGTAGATCTACTTTCTTTCTCCCTAGCTCGCTCCAACAACGTGCACATGCACTTTTTGTGGCCTAGCTAGATCTATGTATGTTTGTGGTGTTGCATGTGTTTGTGGTGTTGCATATATGTTTGTGTTTGAAGGTACCGGTATTTGAAATGCGATAGTTGCCAATATTTTGCCGGAATGTTTTGATTCATTTCCGTTTCGGCGAGAATTTTGGCACTATGCATTCTTTTTGGTCCTATTTTTAGGGAAGGTCATGCCAAATTTTTTCTTGGTTCTAACATATCGTTTTGCTCTACCCCGCAGGCGACCATGGTCCGCACGATGACTGAAGGCATCGTGAATAGGTTTTTGAGCTCCGCGAAGGCCGAGATGCTTCAAAAGAACGAGACGGAGATAAGATGTCCGTGTCGAAGATGCAAGCTGAAGAGCCTTATTGCGGACCCGGATTCCGGGCAGGTGCGGGACCACCTGCTCTTGCGTGGTTTCATGGATGGCTATCGGTGGCAAGGTGATGAAGATGACTATGAAGTCGTCCATGGCCGGGGCCGGGCAAGAAATGAGGAAGGGCAACAAGACAAGTACCACCGCGGCGAGGGCGGGCGAGAAGACGAAGAATCTCCAGGACATGATCACGACGGTGATGCTGTACACAGTCATCATGTAGAAGATGTCGTACATGATGATGAGGAAGATCAAGACGAAGGGCATGATCATGAAGATGAAGATGCCGGAGCAGACGACGATGGAGGTTGGGTGCAGGACCCTCATATTCAAGAGCTGCTTCTCAAGCAGACGGATAACGCAAGAGCTGCCGCCCGAGAGAAAGCCAAGCTGGATCAACTGGAGATAGACGCGGTTACTCCATTGTATGAAGGATGCAGGCCCGAGGATACCCGCCTGAAAGTAACGCTCATGGCTCTGGAGATGAAGGTAAAACACAAAATGACCGACGCATGCTTCGACGAGAACATGTCATTCTGGCACGAACGTCTTCCCAAGGGGAACAAGTGCCCGACCAGTTTCGAGGAGGCGAAGAAAATCGTGTGT
The DNA here is from genome assembly GCA_032464435.1 of Aegilops umbellulata. NCBI lineage: Eukaryota > Viridiplantae > Streptophyta > Magnoliopsida > Poales > Poaceae > Aegilops > Aegilops umbellulata. The sequence goes on from CP136059.1 coordinate 238,550,162, forward strand.
CCTCTGGATTTACCGCACGTGAAATACCATGTGTGCATGAACAATTGTATCATTTATCGGGACGAGCACGCGGAGTCTACCATATGTCCGGTGTGCGGCGTCACTCGATACAAGAAGAGGAAGAAAGCTCCTCGAAAATCGGTGTGGTACTTTCCGATCACTCCTCGTCTGCAGCGGTATTTCGCGGACCCTAAGGTAGCAAAGCTCCTGCGTTGGCACGCGGATAGGGAGGAGAAGAAGCGGGAAGATGACGGAAATGATCCGGAGATAAATAAAAAAGACAAGATGCTGAGTCACCCTAAGGATGCGAGCCAGTGGCAAGCGTTGAACTTCGAATACCCAGAATTTGGGAAGGATCCTAGGAACATCGTGCTGGCCGCGAGCACCGATGGAGTCAATCCGTTTGGCAGCCAGAGAAGCACACATAGCACCTGGCCTGTGTTTGTGTGGATGTACAACCCTCCCCCCTGGTTGTGCATGAAGAGGAAGTACATTCACATGAGTATGCTAATTGAAGGGCCGAAACAACCAGGGAACGACATCAATCTGTATCTAGGGCTGCTGAAGGAGGAGCTAGACACACTGTGGAAAACGCCAGCCAATACGTGGGACGCCGCAGAGAAAGAATATTTCCCTATGAGAGCCGCACTGCTCACGACGGTGCACGACTATCTCGGTTACGGATATCTCGCGGGGCAGGTAGTCCATGGATTTTCTGGATGCGTAAGGTGCATGGATGACACAACGTATCGCCAGCTAGATAGAGATCCCGGGTCTTTGAAAACCGTGTTCATGGGACATCGAAGGTGGCTTCGCGACGATGACCCGTGGAGGAAACGCAAGGATCTGTTCGATGGTGAAACCGAACCCCGAAAACGCCCGTGTATGAGGAGCGGCGAGGAAATAGACAAGCTGTTGAAAAATTGGAAAGACTGCCCACTGCCGGGAAAGAAGCGAAAGGCGCCAGAGCCGCTGCTGAAGGTATGGAAAACGAGGTCTGTTTTCTGGGACTTGCCGTACTGGAAGATCCACTGTGTGCCTCACAGCCTTGATGTCATGCATATCACGAAGAACGTGTGCGAGAGTCTGCTTGGTACCCTGCTCAACATGCCAGAGAGGACCAAAGATGGGCCGAAAGCAAGGGCAGACTTGAAATCAATGGGCATCAGGTAGGAGCTTCACGCTAATGATGATGATGATGATGATGAGGCGAAGCAGGACACGGAAAGTCGTCGCAAAGGCAAAAAGGCCAAGAAGACCGGAAATGACTACCCTCCCGCGTGCTTCACTCTAAGTCAGGAGGAGATCGAGCAGTTTTTCACTTGCCTCCTAGGAGTAAAACTTCCTTACGGTTACGCGGGGAAGATAAGCAGATACCTAGACCCAGCGAAGCAGAAGTTCAGCGGGATGAAGTCTCACGACTGTCACGTGCTGATGACGCAGATACTTCCAGTTGCAATCCGTGGGATCATGGACGCGCACGTCCGTGAAACGCTATTTGGCCTATGCAACTTTTTCGACGTCATCTCTCGGAAGTCGATTGGCGTGAGGCAACTCAGAAGGCTACAGGAAGAGATCGTGGTGATACTATGCGAGCTTGAGATGTACTTCCCGCCCGCATTCTTCGACGTTATGGTGCATCTGCTGGTCCATATAGTGGAGGATATCATCCAACTCGGGCCGACGTTCCTGCACAGCATGATGCCGTTCGAAAGGATGAATGGTGTCATCAAAGGATACGTTCGCAACATGTCACGTCCAGAGGGAAGTATAGCCAGGGGCTTTCTGACCGAAGAGTGCATCTCCTACTGCACGAATTATCTAGGCATCGAGAACCCCGTTGGTCTGACCATCAACAGGCACCTCGGCAGGCTCGCTGGATGCGGTTACCGTGAGGGTCGCCGCGAAATGCATGTCGACTTCGAGGGTCGACTCGCCGACTTTGAAAGAGCAAACCTAGTCGCGCTACAACACATAGACGTGGTCGATCCTTGGGTGGTAGAGCACAAAACCTTTATTAAGAAGACGTACAATGACCGAGGCCAACAGAGGACGGACGGAGATATACTCAAAGAGCACAACTCATGTTTCACGCGTTGGTTCAAGCAGAAGCTTCTGTCGTACCCTTTACATGAGGATTCTTCCGCGGAAGAACAACTCATATTCGCCTTGTCACAGGGCGCCGAGCACAACCTGATAACCTATGAGGCGTACGATATCAATGGCTACACATTCTACACCGAGGACAAGGACATGAAGAGCGATGGTTATCAGAACTCCGGGGTAACGATGGAATCCTACACCGGTAACGACAAGGACAGATACTACGGAAGGATCAAGGAGATCTAGGAGCTGAGCTACACTGGAGAGAAGGTCCCGATGTTCCGTGTCAGATGGGCCAAGAGCGTCCTAAAAGAAGACCGGTATTTCACTGCCATGGTTATACCCGAAGCCAAATCCAAGACCGCGGGCGCAAACGTCACCGCGAAAAATGAGCCACGAGTACTGGCTTCCCAAGTGGACCAATGCTTCTTCATTACCGACCCGTCAAAGCCCAGTCGTGTTGTCGTGAGGAGAGGCAAAAGGAAGATCATTGGAATGGATGGAGTAGCCAATGAGCAAGACTTCGACAAGTACGGCGACCCGAAGATCGAACATGACGACGACGATGAAGTAGTAGCACACACCACAAGAAGAAGCAGGACCACCCTACCTAAAGGACGTCTGTTCCATAGAAGAACTCCATTTGCGAAAAAGAAGGGCAAGAAGATTGTGAACAGATAGCTAGCTAAGATCGATTGTATTTAAATCGTAGTCTTAATTTCTCGATTGTATTTCATGGGCACTTTTTGATATCATGAATATCTTTAAATTTCATGGGCACTTTTTGAATTCATGAGGACACTTGATCTCGATCCCCCTCCATCTCGATCTCGATCCCTCTCCATCTCGATCCCACCCGCACCCTCCCCCTCTAGCTCCACCACCGCCGATGACCCACCGCAACCCTCCACCGCTCCACCGCCGCCGATGAGCACCCGGCCCCCCACACCCTCCCCCGCTCCACCGCCGCCAACGGGCACCCCCCACACCCTCCCCCGCTCCACCGCCGCCGCTGATGATATTTTCAAGTAACAAATTTGAACATATTTTTAAAAAAATTATTACTGTTTTTATAAAAAATATTACTGTTATGATTTAAACAAGTTTGAACATATTTAAACACAAATAAATGTAAAAAAACAGCATTTAAAATGCATAAAAAATATTGGGGAGCCTGGGAATCAAACCCAGGACCTCCTGGTGTGTGTGCTGCATGCTGACCAGTCGGGCTAGTGGGTGGGTTCTGTTGTAGATAGGGTTAGGTTGTAGATATGGTTAGTGGGCTAGATTAAAACAAAATTCTAATGGCGCATCGAGGGGTGGTGCGCCATTAGAATAGTCATACTTATGGCGCACGACTGGACGGTGTGCCATTAGAACCCTCCCCCTAGCTATCCTCCCTCTCTCTCGCCAGGTCCTCTTCGACCCTCTCTCCCTCGCCACCAGATCCACCCGCGCGCCGCCCCGACCCTCACCGGACTCCACCCCTGCCGCCCCCGCGCCCTCAACCCAGCCGCCCCGACCCTCGCCGGACTCCTCCTCGCCGTCTGCGCCTTCTTCCACATCCTCCAGGCCTCCGCCGCCGCCGGCCACCAAGGCACCAACCACCTCCTCGGATGGGGCGCTCTTACTCGCGCTCACCTCACCAACCACGACGCCGGCCACCTACTCCTCACCAACCACGACGTCGCCCACCTGCTCCGTCGTCTCCGGCAGAGGTTACTCCACCTAGCTGCAGCACTCGTGCGCTTGGCGGCTAGGGTTTGCCTCTAGCCTCTCCCCTCCCCCATCAACGAGAGGAGCACCCGGTGCCCCCGCCCTCGAGTTCGTCCACGGCGCCGTCCTCCAGCCGCAGCCGCCGCAGGTACAGAGCCCCCGATTCCATCTTCCCCCTCGCCCCCATTTTTTTCCTCGACCCAACCCATCTTTTAGATGCAACTCTGTGATCTCCATCTTTCAGATGTTATAGTGTACAGGAGCAACTTTGCACCAATGCATGATTCTAGTTAAAGTGCCAAACATTCTTAAACAAATGATTTTTTTTGCAATTTGACATGATTACTTTGATCTTCTAGATGCTCCAGTCTCATTGTAGATTGAATTTGTTCATGCCATACATCTGTGTTGTGCTTCATAGGCAGCAACAATCGTTCTTATCGATATATGGCCCGTTGATAAAACTGCATTCATATAGATTAGCCCGTTGGGTAGAGAGAGAAGAGTGGGTTTCAGTTTGCTCTGGGCAGTGATGTGCACTGGAGTAGCCCTGTTGACATAGCTCATAGCAGTAGGTATTTCAAAATATATGGACTAATGCATAAATTTGTACTCCAGCAAGCTTACTCCAGTACTCAGTTTAAAATTCAGTTTACTGTGAAATGACAGTAATTCAGTTTACTATTAAATTTCAGTTTCACGGGCTAGTTTCCAACAAACAAAGCCTATGCTTATGAAGAATAAATCAGCTGAAATGAGATATTGATCCTTTTTTACTTTGTTTGTTCAGATTGTTGGAAATTTTAAGCTCTGAATCACTGAAGGCCAGTGTAGTTCTTTGAATTCAACCATTTAGGTGAGCTACAACTAGGAGGATTTTGGAGTAGTACTCTGAAACTGTTGCTGTTAGAACATGTTGTTACTTGCTGTCAGTTAACTGAATCGGTACAAAACTCTTCTATGGAGTTAACTGAAGACCAGCAAGCAAATCAAAATCTGCAACACATTTTCTTCAGTCCCTAACTGACAACACAATTTCTTCAGTCTAGTGATGCAGCAATTTCTTCAGTCTAGTGTAAATGTAACTGACTACTGGTCAAATACTCTAGTGTATTTAGTGTAAATCTAGTCTGAAACTAGTAGAGCTCTTGGTGATTTGCAAATTCAGTTTAAATAAAAATTTGGTACATGACTACTGATCATGTATGAAAGATGTTGCTACTGGATGAGCACAAGAACTACTCAATAGATAATTGATTTTGTAGAACAAGTCTTGTTGCCAGTCTTGAACCAATAGATAATCTTAATTGAAATTTGACCATGTCTTGTTGCCAGCCCTAATGAAAAAGCAACTGAATTTCCAACAACCTGCTAGGTAGAACAATCCATTTCCAACAACCTGCTAGGTAGAACAATCCATTACTACATGATTGCAACTAAATTGTCAACTCTATGTACTATGTATGTTGTGGCATGTGGTGTGGTCCGAGTGATCAAGTTTCAAGTGATTTTGAACTTTTACGATTTTTATGCACATATATATGTGTATGATGATCCTCCTTTCCTGTAGTATTATAACTAGGATATATACCAAAAAATATTGTTATATTCCTCCCTGGTATAATAAATAATAAACTAAAATAGTTCCTGGTATAAAAAGCATAAACTATACATAGTTAATTTCTTCATCTTTGAATTGTTTCAGAAATTGGTATGACCAAAGATGCTATTGTATATAAATGGGCTGCTGTAGAACTGTTCTTCATCTTTACAGTGTTGTTGTATAGAAATATGCTGAATTTTCTGCTCTTATTGTTGCTCAAAGAAATTTAGCAAAAAAATGGGGTCCTGGGAGACGCCGCTGCTGCTTGAGGCCCTTGAGAGGCCCTTCGTGTCGTGATGATTTGGCAGGTACCCCGAGAGGCCCTTGAGTTTGCCGGAATGTCGATTAACTTCCGTTCCGGCAAATTCGGGTACTCCATATGTCCTATTTTCAGCAAAGGTCATGCTGAAATTTTCCGTGAATTTTAGCATGACTTTGCTAAAAATCGGACATATGAGGTACTTGCTACTAATGCATGGGCCGGGGTATCTTAGTACTTAATTAAGTAGGATCAACTGCCCCTTTATTCTTGCTGTATTAAACCATAGGTGGCAATAGAGCCAAGTGATTAGTGCCAAGTGATTAGGCCCAACCTAGGGTGCCTCGGCATCGATAAACCCTAAATGACGAAAACTTAACTTGGCTGCCCCGGATGCCTCGGTGTCGATGAGAACCTAAATGATGTACGCTTAGGCTTTTAGGGTGCCTCGGCGTCGACAAACCCTAAATGATGAAAGCTTAGGCTTTTAGGGTGCCTCGGTGTCGACAAACCCTAAATGATGAGACCATGATCTTGTTCCTTGACAATAACCAACTTTTTGACCAAACTTTTTTCCTATTTAGAGCAAAACATGGCCCACAACGATGAGGCCGGTGGTTCGGGCGGCAAGCAATTCTGGGAGCTGTCCCAAGAGCTGGAGGAACAACCTCACCGCTATGATGACGCCGCGGAAGACACTGATCCTGATTACACAACCCCTAGTGGCGTCGGGGATGACACCACTGATGGTGCCGCCGAGGATGCCACCACAGATGATGGCGGCGCACACACAGATGGCAGCCAACCGAAGAAGCAAAGGAAGCACCGACGCCCGAATGCGCTCCGCACCGTCAAGGAGGAATTCACTCAAGTGGACTCCGACGGGAATCCAACGGAGCCCAAACATATAGTCAAGGGGTACTCGGTTCAGCTCGGGTGCATTCTCTGGAGCACCGTCTCAATCAACACCGAGAACCTTAGGCATAAGGACCGAGGGAATTTGCGCAACCTCCTCTTCACGAAGCTGCACGAACGATACAAGTTCCCCGCCGAATTTGAAAACACACGCCTCTCAAGGAATAAAGTGAACAGTGCCGCCCTCACGAAGATGAGCACGGCCCTGTCTGCTTGGAGAAGCGCGGTGAAGAGAATGATTGATAAAGGTGATAGTTATGACAAGATCAAGGCGAAATATCCTTTGATGAGCGAAGATGAGTACAAGGAGTTCAAGATCAAGTGCCAGAGCCCCGCAACCTCCGAATCAAGTCAGTGGGGGAAAGAAATGCGGGAGTTGAACTTAGGGGAACACAAACTCGGTCCCGGCGGTTACAGAGTGGCGGAGCCTATATGGGACAAGGAGGACGCGGAGCGTGCCGAGCAAGGCCTACCGCCCCGCTTCGAGAAATACAGCGGTGACAAGCAGACCAGGAACTATGTCAGGGCCCGGTACAAGGAGGACCCGATAACAAAGGAGCTTACCACGGATCCGAAGACCAGGGCGCTTGAGCTTCTTCTGGTAAGGAATACACCCCCGCGTAATTAGCTCCATATGGTTGCACTCCAATTAATCCCCAATATTTCTAAATGGTTCACGTTCCTTTCGCAGGACAATGAAAGCAGTAGCGCGGGGTCGTCTAAGAGCTCCCCTTTCGACACCCCTTTAAATAGGGCGTTGAACGTAATGAAAAACAAGGATAAGCTCAATAAGCCGACGTCAGCTGGTCGTGTGGCCGGCAAAGGCTTGTCCACAAAATGGGGGTCATACTATACCGCTGGTGTGCGGAAGGAGAAAAAGACCAGCTCAGAAAGCCAGATGTGCGAGGTTGAAGAACTCAAGGCACAAGTGGAGCGGATTCCGGAGCTTGTCCAAGAGCAAGTGCAACAAAAACTTGGAACGACGCTCAACGCCATGGTGCCTACGTTGATTCATGGGCTGACGATGTGGATTGCGGGCGGCCAAAAGGGGCCTCCCCCGGTTCCCAGCTTCACGGCCAGCAACTCGCACAGCGCGCAGGCGGCACCATTGATGTCTCCGGCGGCGGCGCCATTGGTGTCTCCGGCGGAGGCGGTATTCGTGTCTCCGGCGCCGGCACGGGCATTGGAGCTTAATGCACCCGGGTGTACGCCGGCCGGCACCTCGCCAGCAAGCACCCCCTCCGTCAGTTGCATGCCCGCCGTTGGCGGTGCCTCGACATTAGCCGAGCTCGACGGCATCACGGTAACTAAGCCTCTCGGCCGATGACTTCATCTCCTTGCCTTTGACTGGGCATCCCTGACGCCCTATACATGTTTTCGCAGCGCACCGCCGACGTTCCTTGCACTCTTCTGCACTTCGTGGGCGCCGAGTTGGTCGATGTCGCCAAGGGCAGAATCGTTCAACCGGGCAACCCCATGTTCCACGGTAATCCGATGCCACCCACAATGTATAGGGTTGAAGTGGTCCGGGTGCTGCCAGGCTGCGACGAGCTGGTACCTCCGATTCGACCCGCTGGGGCCGACGAAGAAGATGAGATGACCCTCGGCACCTGCGTAAACTGGCCCCTGCTATGGCCGAAGAGCCAGATTCGTTTGGGGGCGGGGGACACCACCCCACAGACAAGACCGCCAGTCGTGCCGGCGCCAAGCCATGGCAAGAACGCCGCAACGCTACCGGACCTGCCGGACATCCCTATGGCACAGGATCCGGACAGCCCTATGGCACAGGATCCGGACGGCGACGACAACGACGACGGTACATTTACCAAAGTTGATAAGTACTTTGCCGAACATGGGTACACTAACGAGTTCTGCGGGCATCTTTCTCAAGAACCCAACCAAGACCACCGCGATCTAGCTGGTACGGCGGAGAAATCCAATTGCAACAAGCGTCGTCTGGCGTTCAGTTCTCAGGACACGCCTCCAGCTCCCGCCTTCACCGAGCCTCAGATAGCTGAGGCGCGAAATATTATCAGCCCCAACACGCTGAAGAAGGCGGTCTGTGAGCAGAACTCGGTCCCATTACAGGAGATCAAGAAGAAGGGACGGAAACGAAAGACTAACAAGGGCGCCAGTGCGAGCCAGCCGGCACCGAGTTCGATCCGTGCTCAGGACGGGCCACCTTCACCTAAGGATATCTCGAGGAGGGTGCATGTGGCGGGTAGGGCGATGCTACCGCCAAATATGCTGAATGCTGCAACCGGTGCTATGCGGAGTCTGCACGACAGTGTTCTTTCTTTGGAGAAGCGTCGTCTCAGAGAGAAGGATGTGGCATACCCGGTTTTCGTGGCCAAGGTGCCAGAGAGCAAGGGCTTTGTGGATGGCGACATCGGGGGTACGATCGTCCTGCGGTTTGATGACATCTTTGCTATGTTTAACCTTCATCCGCTGCACTACACCTTCGTTCGGCTGTTTTCGCTGAGCATGCAGATGCGGATCATTAGAGACAAGACCCCGGACATCGTGATAGTCGACCCCTTCTACATGTGTGCCAAGCACTTGAGCAGCGCTGGGGACCGCCAAGTTGCAAGTTCACACCTCGAAGGCGTCATTCTGGCAAACGCAGATAAGGATAACTTCCTTGTGGCTTACTTTCCCGAGTAAGTCATCCCTTAACCGCCCCGTAACATATGATTTCTTAGATTTCGATCGTTCTTTTTTTTCTAACATTCCGTGTTCTGTGCAGTGACACACATTGCACACTCATCCTCTTAAGCCCGAAATATTCTATGGCCACGTATTTCGACCCGAACCGTAACTCCAAGATAGACTACACAAATGTCAAGAAAGTTCTTGATGATGTTCTCCCCGGCTACGCCAAATGTGGAGGCACCTTCACCAGGCCAGTTCGTAAGTATGGCAAGCACATGTTCTCACACAATACGAAGTTCTGCTGCGTCAAGCAGCCGCCTGGCGGTCAGAAGGATGCCTACTACGCCCTCCATCACATGCGGGCGATCGTAAGGGACCATCATCACCTTCTGCTACCAGATAATCTCAAAGATTGGGCCGCGAGCTTGTCGGCAGTCCAGGACGCGGACCTCAGATAAGAATTCTTTCGCATCCAGTCGGAGTTTGCGGACATCATCCATCAAGATGTCCTTCATACCGCGGGGCAGTTCTTCCTCAGATATCAACCGTCCAACAGTGAGATAGATGAAACACTACAAATGCAGGGTGACAACGACCGTGATTTCATGACCATCACGACAGACGGCGGCTTCACCCACGCTCCTGTCCGATGAGTCAAGTCGAAAGTAGTGATGTGTAGTTATGAAGCATTGGTTGGCTCATGTTGTAATTAAACTTTAATGAATTCGTATGTCTCTTTGGTTTGGACAGTTGTTCAACTTAGATGTAATCGATGCTATTTATTAGTAGGACTATGAATCGTGCTATTAATGTCTTGCTTTTCTCTTCCGATCCTTTTGTTGCATACTTACATATTGCTTATGTATTGTCTGTTGTTTGGCTTGTGCATAGAGATGCCGCCGTATGTCGTGTACAAGGGTAAGGTTCCCGGAGTCTACGATGACTGGGAGGAGTGTCGGAGACAGGTTCACCGTTTCAGCGGTAACAGTTACAAAGGGTACACCACTAGGGCGGAGGCCGAATCTAGATACGCCCGCTATCTAGCGGGAGAGAGGAGGGAGCGTTGGAGGAACCGGATGAAGACCAGTTTGATCGCGATGATGCTCATCGTGATGACCACAGCTCTCTTCTATGTGATGGTAGTTTAGATGATCGATATCAACTTGTAATGTGAAGGCAAACTCGATACTCGCGGTCTTGAGGCTTGTAATGTTTTATCTTTGTCCGGTATTTTGAATTCGGAGACTAATATGATGAATTGTATTCGGAGACTATTGTATTTGATGAATCTGATGTTGCTGTGTGCTGCTGTCTATATTCTGTCCCATAATATTTTTTGTAACCTGTGCAAAAATCAGAAAAGCAAAAAAAAAAATCTAATATTCACACTACCACACAAGACACTAATGGCGCATTGTGATCATCACACTAATGGCGCATTGGCTGCCGGTGCGCCATTAGAGTGCCAAAGCACATGGGTACATATGGCCCCCTGGGAGGCACTCTAATGGCGCACCAGTGGTGCGCCATTAGAACACCAGATACTAATGGCGCACCAGTGGTGCGCCATTAGAATTTAATTCTAATGGCGTGATGCCAGTGGCGCACCAGCGGTGCGCCATTAGAAGGCAAATCCGGTGCACCACTAGCATGCCTTTTCCTAGTAGTGTCAAGAAAGGTTAGCCCTGCTGGGGAGCTAAAGCGCAAGCAGCTGAGCAAGATGATGAGATTGCGCTTGTTCAACACTTCTATCTTCCTCACTCTAAAAGATAAACAAGCAGACAGTGACAGGTTTTGCACATAAAAGTATCAGTGCTGACAATTCATCACATTTCTTACTGACGAATAAAGTGACACAGTTTAAAATTGCATTAACATAATATGGTATTTTTCAGGTCAAGACATGGCAGGAAATGACATTAAGAAGGAGTTGGCAGCTTCACGACACCACTGGATTACATATCAAGAACTCATAAGTATCAATGGTTAGTGTGCTGTCAATTTATACCATTTCAGATTGGCAAATAAAGAGACGGTTTAAATAATAGTAGAATGATATGACATTGTGAAAGTGCTAGTTATCGACTAGAGGGGGGGTGAATAGGCAATTTTTATGAAAGTCTTCAAAACTTAGAAGTTTCGAAGACAAACAGTAGAAATGAACCTTTTGATATGCAGCGGAAGGTAGACTACACTAAGCAAGCCATAGTCAAATATGTAATGAAGTGAATACACAAGGACTAATAGCAGCTAGGTAGTGAAGATCAGGATGGAAGATGCTATGAAGCCAAACAACAGTAGTAGTCAAGCAATGGAGTCAAACAGATACGGTAAACAGGCAATGACTTCACTAAGACAAACTCTAAGTAAAGGGAAGGAGAGGATAGAACCAGTCACTTGTTGAAGACACACGATTTGTTGGACTAGTTCCAGTTGTTGTGACAACTGTACATCTGGTTAGGGAGGCTGAGATTTAACTCAGAAGACCGTGTCTTCACCTTATTCCCCTTGAGCTAAGGACACACAGTCCTCGCCCAATCACTCTGGTAAGTCTTCAAGGTAGACTTCCGAACCTTCACAGACTTCGTTCACCGGCGATCCACAATGGCTCTTGGATGCTCAGAACGTGACGCCTAACCGGCTGGAGGATTCACAGTCCTCAAGTGTAATAAGTCTTCAGGTCACACAGACAGAAAGACTTCAGTGATGCCTAACACTCTTTGGCTCTGGGTGTTTGGGCTTTGTCCTCGCAAGGATTTCTCTCTCTCAAAGGCTTCGAGGTGGGTTGCTCTCAAACGACAAAAGCCGTGCACTAACTCTGAGCAGCCACCAATTTATGGTGTAGGGGGTGGGCTATTTATAGCCACTAGGCAACCCGACCTGATATGTCCGAAATGACCCTGGGTCACTAAGGAACTGACACGTGTTCCAACGGTCAGATTTCAAACACACACGACAACTTTACTTGAGCTACAAGCAAAGCTGACTTATCCAGCTCTGGATAAGATTTGCTCTCATTGTCTTCGCTCGAAGACATAGGATTTGGGTTGAGCATCACTTCAGTCATTCAAACTATGTTCACTTGGACCCCACTTAACAGTACGGTGGTTCCTATGACTCAACAAGGAAGAAAAGGAAACTACAAAACAACTAAGTCTTCGCGCTCCATAGTCTTCACTAAATGTCTTCTAATGTCATAGTCTTCAATATGAGTATCTTGATGTACCACCATTGTCGTCAATGTCTTCATACATTTTTAGGGGTCATCTCCGGTTGGTAAACCGAATCAATGAGGGACACTCCCTGTGTTATCCTACAATTCTCACAAACACATTAGTCCCTCAACCAAATTTGTTGTCAATACTCCAAAACAACTAGGGGTGGCACTAGATGCACTTACAATCTCCCCCTTTTTGGTGATTGATGACAAACTGGTTGAAGTTTTCAACGGGGATAAAGTATGTGAAATTGTAAGGGATAGAGCATTGTCTTCATAAGTTTCAAAGGCTCCCCCTGAAGATGTGCATATAATTAATTTGCTTTTGGAATGCAAATGCACATGGCAGGTTGTACCTGTGGAGGTCCTCTTCAACTTATGACGGCAATTCATCATGCATGATAGGATATAGCGAAGATAATGACATGCATAATAAAAAACGGACGTCTGCAGAATGACCTAAGTGCGGGAGTTATCATCGCACATGCGGAATTTATCATCGCATCACAGAATAGCAAATAAGTAGCAGACGACCATCGAGTTTAAGTGTTACAACTCAAAGAACAAAATGTTTCAAAAAAAAGAGTTGTAAACACTAGGCAAAATATAAAGCAACCGCCCATAGGAACCCGCTTGAAGACTATCAAACTCATATGCTTCTCCCCCTTTTGTCAGTAATGACCAAAAAGGTTTGAAGACATAGAGCATCTACTCGTTCCCATGAGGAGTAGGTGAAGCAGCAGGGTTGTCGTTGTCATTTGGCGGTGCAGACGAGCTTGGTGCAGTGTTGATTCTTGCAGAAGGTGGCGGTGAAGTAGCATCGTCTTCTTCATCGATCACTTTGGCATTCACAGTTGCAGCAGAAGAGGAATATTCAGAGTCTTCAAGAGATGGAGTTCGACGTAGGACAGCATTCCGTGGAGGAGTGGAGTCAAACTTGAATTTTTCAGTGAAGCCATCGTCTTGAAGATCTGCTTCAGCACTGAGCAGTGTCAAACTCTTCCATGATCGCCGACACGTTTCATGCGTGACAAAGGCATTCTTGGTGGCAAGATTGCGAATGCGATTGACGTCCACCAAGAGGCTTTGCATTTGGTGCTTCAGCCAGTCATGATGCTTATCTTGTTTTTGATGAAGGGCAACCAGAAGCTCTCGGTCATTGAGAATATGGGAGCGCTTCTTAGGCCTTTGGGCAATGGTGCTTTCAGTGGCTTCAGTTTGCGCGCGGTGAGGCAAGCGAGTAATCCCAGCTAATGGATAGACACGAGCAACAGCTTGAATTCCTTCATCATTTTGGGTGAAGCTCTGAGGTCAGCATTCTGAAGACTAAGAGGCTCCTTTGTAGTCTTTGGCTATATGACTTCAACAGACAAATCAACTTCTGGCATAAAGATGATATGATTGCGTGCAGAGGGTTGATAGTTGAAGGCAGAGTGAAGCTTGATCAGACGCATGATCCATGGAGCATAGAACTTCAGACCAAATATGTCAGACCCTGATATAGCAAGTTGACGAATAAAGAAATCTTGTGCATTGAAGCGTTTGCCATGAAGAATATGGAAAACCAAAGTCTTCATTGCGCCTTCCAGCTTGGCATTTGGAGAGTGTCCTTTGATAGGCCAAAGAGTTCGCCTGATAATGTGATAGATGGTGCGGGGAAGATACTCAAGGTCTTCAACAAAGAACGCCTTAGGATATTCAGCATCTGGAGGCAATGGCTTCATCATGCTGAGCATCTGACTCATATTGGGCTCAGCCTTGTGGAAGAAGCTCTCCATCGCATCATTGTGAAGCTGACAACCAGGCTCATAGAGATCATCTGGAGAGGGCAGGCCAGTAAGCTCAATGACATCAATGGCTTTTGCTTTGTGATGAACATTGCCTGTCATCCACTCGAGAACCCATGTCTTTGTATCTTTGTAGTAGCCACGAATATGGAGAGTGGCATAGAATTGAAGCAGTAACCCTTCATTCCAGTGCTCCTTATCTGTGACGAACTGCAGCAAGCCAGACTCTCTGAAGTAGCCAGAGCCTCTTCCGGACAGGGTAGACCAGTTATAGCTTCAGCATCAAGACGCATATGTGGGAAAATGCGACCTTGATTGTAAAGAATGCATGAGTAATAGCTTGGCTGCTGATAGCTCTAGAACTTATCAGAAGATATTCTTGCTCTTGAGTAGGGGTTCTTGGCTCTGTCAAAGAAAGTATTGTGTGCCTTGAAGCCATTGACATTAAAAGTTCCTGGTGCTGATGCAGTACCTGGAAACCTAGGCAATCTTGGCTTTGGCTTCTGAATCCGTGGCCTGTGCTCAACATGGTAATCAAACTGAGGACCAGCAGCAGGCGGAGAAGTCAGAACAAGCCATTTGACAGTAATGAGCTGGCCATAGTTGAATGCTTGCTCGATAGTGTGTGGCCTTGGTGGCGGAACAGGAGCAGTGGCATCAACATTGGCTTCAGGTGCAGATGCAGCATTGGCTTCATTCGTTGCAGGCACATTGGTTGGTACAGGCTCCACATTGGCTTCAGTCATGACTACGTCATTTTCTTCAGTGGTGTCGGTGGTGGCAGCCTCAATATTTTCAACCTCCACTTGATGAGCTGGAGGGTCGGGCACTGGCAGGTTCACTTCAGGAACCACTTCTTCAATGGGGGGAGTAGAGACACGTTCATCTGCTCGTCTTTCATCGGCTAATGCAGCCGGAATGTCTTCAGCACCTTTGGCTTCAGACTGAGAGACATTCATAGTGGGAGTGGCATCTGGAAACACTTGACGTGCAACAGATTGTTGGGGCACATCTCCTTCTGGAACGCTCGAGGAGGTGACTTGAGGCCTTGGTCCTTTGCGAAGCCTGCGTAACACTGGCGACGCTTGTGGAGTTGGAGTTGGCTGGGCCTCAAAGTCATCATGTTCTGCTTGCACAGGTGGAGTGACTTGTTGGTGTTGGGGAGTACTTGGGGTTTCTTGTTGTTGTGGGTGATCAGCCCACGAAGCATCCTGAGCAATTGGCGTCAGAGGACGACCAATGCTGATGAGTTCGCTGTTCGTGAGAACGGGCGATGATACCAGGTTGTGTTCGATCTGAGGAAGCACTACATCATCTTCAACATTGTCGTGATGACCAATGTCTTCAGCAGCGGTGGGGTCGACTGCTGGAATGTCTTCAGCTACATGAGCCTCTGTGGAAGCAGGCTCATGAACTATCATCCTTTGTTCTTGATGTTTAGATGTAGGAGGGACCATTGAAATAGGTTCAACAACTAAGGGCTCTGAGGGAGCAGCCCTATCCTTCTTGGTTCTGCGCTTCTTCTTGGAGGGAGCAGCATCAGAAGCTTCAGGATATTTTCTTTTTCTAGCTTCAGCCTCGGCAGTTCTTGTCTTCTTCAGCTCAGAAGCGGTTGATCTGACCTTTCGCTTCGAGCCGGTCATGCTGGTTGGGAAGACAATGCGCGGCTCTTCCTGCTTTGAAGGAGCAGTTTGATCAGTCGATGGCTTCTTTTTCTTTGCAGCCATTCGTGGGTCGATGCCAGGACGACCAAGAGCCTTGCGCTTCTCAGCCTCATTGTATGCTTGCACACATTTGTCAGCCAGGCTCTTCATACGCTCGCGAGAACCTTTGGCTTCTTCACGTTTCTTGAGAAAGCCTTCTTTGAGCTCGTGCAGCATAATCTTGAAGTTTTTGACATCTTGCACGCTGAGCTTGGCCACATGCTTCTTGAACTGGGCTTTCTCATGGTCGATCTTGTGCTTCAGCTCAACGATGCGTTGAGCGAGAGCTAGCTCAGAAGCAATGGCGCCATTGAAGGAAACGCTAAGGCCAATGGGAAGTTGCAGATCGTCAAAGCTAAGACTTGGGGAGTCAAACCACTCGTCAATGAAGTTATGAATGATTGCCACATCAAAGAGAGGCAAATCATTGAAGATCTCTGCTTCTTCCTTGCTCTTGACCAGTTGCTCAAGGGCATCATCTGCAAGATCTTCATCACTGGACAGATCAATGTGCTCTTCACGCAGAATGGCAGCAGGAGTCAATGTCTGATCAGTATTCTTGACAATTTTCTTCTTCATCTCCGTCTTCTTGGAGATGCGAGATAGATCTTCAGACTGCACACTGTCTTCAGGAGGTGCAGTTGCCAGTGGCTTCGCACGTGAAGCTTTTGGAGGAGCAGCTGACCTTGAAGCCTTAGCCTTCTTTAGCTTCTGTGGCTTAGGAGTAGGAGCTGGGGCTTCATCAGAGTCAGCGGCATCATCTGAGTGATCCACTTTGGCACTTTGAACTGTGATGTGAGTGATGAGGCCATCAAGGTTGTAGAAGGGACCGATGACATTGGGTTTTGCATCACGTGAGCCATCAGCACGGGGAGCAGGAGGACCAGGATTGAAACCTAATCCCAATGACTTCTTGTTTTCCTTGGCCGATGCCTTTGCGTGCTAGAAGTTGCGCTTGAAGAGATTATCGTTACGACACCAGAGCAATGATGATGGGTCGGCATTTTCAGGCTGAGGTCCACGGACCATACAGGGATAGAAACCCTGCGCAATAGCTTCAGTTCTGTTCTTGGGTGGAAGGCCTCGAAAGAGAATATCACCCCAAGGACTTTTGATAGCATTCTTCTCAGCGTATTCTTGGGTGACGAAGTTGTACTTGAACCATTATTCAGCCCAATATCTTTGAATCCATTGGATTCGTGTCTTGCCTGATTGTAATCCTCCTCAGGATCTGTCTTGTAAAGCTCTGAGAGGTCATCAGGCAAATCTCTTGATGTTCCTCCTCGACGTTGTCTCCCACCCTTCCTTACTGATTTCTCTGCAGCCATGAACTTCAAACTGAATGGCTTCAACACGTTCAAAGGCTTCAGAGGCTTTCGCTTGCTGGACAGACAGAAACTGGCTTCGGGAGAGTTAATATGATGTTGTAAGAATTCTGCAAACGAATGCAGACTATGAGAAACAAGGGATTCTCCCACGGACATGTACCTGTGACAGCATTAGAGATGCGAGGGAAGGGGAAGAGGTCATATGCATTCTCAGAAGATTTTGAAGATAAATCAGTTTGAAGACATTGACATCATGATGCGAAGACATTCACTTATATGTTGAGAGTTGGTTCCAGATTTGTACGAATCCGCGAATAAGTACAAGTGAGGAATCTAACTATATATGAAGCTTAAGTGAATATGCTAGGCAGTATGAGATGCAGACAGAATAAATCTAACTTGTATAGGAAGAAACCTATTTTGGTAGACAGGATGAATCTTTGAGGATCAAAAAGATGGTAAAAAGAGAGTTTTATTTACCACACAAAGAACTGCTAGATGAGAGAAGTAGGAGACCGAGTAGTTTACTCCACCGTGCCCTAACTTGGCGACGGAGGACACGTACGGCGGCGGCGGAGAGGACGATGTCCGCAGCCGGCGTGAGCACAGCGTCGGAGAAGTCGCGGCAGCTAAGCGCTTCGTCGCCGGCGTCGTCGAGAGCTAGCGGTGGCGCTAGGGTTTTGACGAGGTGGAGAGGTGGAAGAAGTTTTTCTTTACCGCAGGGGACAGGTATTTATAAGGAAGTGGGCGGCACAGCGCAATTACACAGGTGCCCCTGGCGGTTCACATCTGAGGGTCACGTGGCAAGCATGCAACATACTCAGAGTTGTCCCACGTTCCCAAGCCCGCCAGGTTTGTCGGATAGACGTTCCTGCTTCTCCGGATTTCAGGCAATGAGGATGAATCATTTAAAACAGACTTAAAGTTTGTCTCTGTATCTTCTGCTGACAAGGACGCAGAGAAGACATTCGACAGTTTCAATGGAATGCATATGATTTGGACAGATAGAGTTTGAGATAGGAAGCATAGAGAGATTAGGGTCCGATCACATTCACTTAGTTCAAAAGATTCAACAAGGAAACAAAGCTATAAGTGAATGTTGTAGAGGACAGATCACTAGTATATTTATATTAGACAGTAATCAAATCGTCATAGTGAATATAATCATGAAGATAAATGGAAATTGAAGACAAACCAAATGTGAAGACATATCAAATGCAACGCCATGAGTGAAACACTTCAAACAGAAAAGTTTGGTGGTGACGTTACCCACCGTATAGGAAGTATTAGACCCAGACACGGCGCACAATTATCGTGGCGCTCCGAAGTCAAATTCCACTTTAATGTATTCACACTCATAATGTAAGTCTTCATTGATTGAAGATATACTTTACTTCGTGTGTTGCATATCTAAGTCATCAAAATGCATAAGTGTTAGGATGTGTGCCTGATCACAGGACATTTGAGGATTCCAAGATATTTAGCTCACACCGTAACTTGCAAAACCTTTTCTCATCCAGGGGCTTTGTGAAGATATCTGCCAGTTGCTCTTCAATGTTGACGTGAATGATATCAATATCTTTCTTCATGACATGGTCTCTGAGGAAGTGATGACGAATTTCAATGTGCTTTGTCTTCGAGTGCTGGACTGGGTTGTTGGCAATCTTGATGGCGCTTTCGTTGTCACAGAAGAGAGGTACTTGTTTCATATTGATGCCATAGTCCTTGAGTGTTTGCTTCATCCATAGAAGCTGAGCGCAGCAGGATCCAGCAGCAATATATTCAGATTCAGCAGTTGAGAGTGATACACAGTTCTGCTTCTTTGAAGACCAACAAACAAGTGATCGTCCCAAAAAGTGACATGTGCCTGATGTAGACTTGCGATCCACCTTGTCACCAGCATAATCAGCATCCGAAAATCCAACCAGATCAAACTCTGAGCCCTTTGGATACCATAATCCTAGTGTTGGGGTGTGAGCCAAATATCGAAGAATTCGCTTCACAACTAAGTGATGCGATTCCTTTGGTGCCGCTTGGAATCGAGCACACATGCAAACACTAAGCATAATATCTGGCCTAGATGCACATAGGTAAAGTAAAGAACCAATCATGGAGCGGTATACCTTTTGATCGAACTCTTTACCATTGTCGTCGGGACCCAGATGGTGTTTGGCTGGCATTGGCGTCGTGTAACCTTTGCAATCTTGCATTCCAAACTTCTTCAGGCAATCTTTGAGGTATTTTTCTTGAGAAATGAAGATGCCATTCCTTTGTTGACGAATTTGAAGACCAAGGAAGAACTTCAGCTCACCCATCATGGACATCTGATATTGCTCTTGCATCATGTATCCAAACTCATCACTATACTTCTGGTTGGTGCAGCCGAAGATAATGTCATCCACATATATTTGGCATACAAACAGTTCTCCATCATATGTCTTCGTGAAGAGTGTAGGATCGAGGGATCCAGGTTTGAAGCCTTTGCTCTTCAAGAAGTCTTTGATCGTATCATACCAAGCGCGAGGAGCTTGTTTGAGGCCATACAGTGCTTTGTTTAGCTTGTACACCATATCAGGATGTTTTGGATCTTCAAAGCCAGGAGGTTGTGCGACGTATACTTCTTCTTCAATCTTGCCATTGAGAAATGCACTCTTCACATCCATTTGACATAGCAAGATGTTGTTGTGGTTAGCATAGGCTAGCAATATGCGAATAGCTTCAAGCCTAACCACAAGAGCAAATGTTTCATCGAAGTCAATCCCTTCAACTTGAGTATATCCTTGAGCAACGAAACGTGCTTTATTTCTGATGACTTGACCATGCTCATCTTGCTTGTTTCGATATATCCATTTTGTGCCAATAATGTTATGCGTGCGAGGATCAGGTCGCTTGACTAGCTCCCAAATATTGTTCAGCTTGAACTGTTGAAGCTCTTCTTGCATTGCTTGAATCCATTCAGGTTCCATAAAGGCTTCAGCAACTTTCTTGGGTTCTGATATTGACACAAAAGAGAAGTGCCCACAGAAATTTGCTAACTGTGTTGCTCTTGAGCGAGTAAGTGGACCAGGTGCATTGATGCTATCAATTATCTTCTCAATCTGTACTTCACTTGCAACACGAGGATGAACTGGACGAAGACTTTGTTCTTGCTGATCATTGTCATTATTGGGAGGATTGTCTTCAGGCTGAGCATTGTCTTCAGGTTGGTTAGGTGCAGATATGATAAGTTCCTCTTCGGGCTGTGCTTCAGAAGGCATGATTTCACCAGTTCCCATTAGCTTGATAGATTCACTGGGTGGAGCTTCTTCTAGTGTACTTGGCAGGAGCTCTCTTTGTGAACCATTGGTTTCATCAAACCGCACGTCCACAGTTTCGGTGATTTTGTAAAGATAGAGGTTGAAGACTTTGTAAGAGTGTAAGTCCTTTCCGTAACCGAGCATGAAGCCTTCGTGAGCTTTTGGTGCAAATTTTGACTTGTGATGGGGATCCTTGATCCAGCACCTTGCTCCAAATACTCTGAAATAGCTGATATTTGGCTTCTTTCCAGTGAGGAGATCATAGGATGTTTTGTTCAGAAGCTTATGAATGTAAACACGGTTGATGAGGTGGCATGTTGTATCAATAGCTTCGGGCCAGAACTTTCTTGGGGTCTTGTATTCGTCGAGCATTGTTCGAGCCATCTCAATGAGGGTTCTGTTCTTGCGCTCTACGATGCCGTTCTGCTGAGGTGTGTATGGAGCAGAGAATTCATGAGTGATTCCCATTGTATCCAGATAGAGATCAAGTCCGGTGTTCTTGAATTCAGTGCCATTGTCACTTCTGATATGCTTGATCTTGATGTCATAATTGTTCATGGCTCGATTGGCAAAGCGTCTGAAGACATCTTGCACTTCAGTCTTGTAGAGGATTATGTGCACCCATGTGTATCTCGAATAATCATCAACAATAACGAAGCCATAGAGACAGGCAGTTGTTGTGAGGGTGGAGTAGTGAGTAGGACCAAATAAGTCCATGTGTAGTAGCTCGAAGGGTTGAGAAGTAGTCATGATTGTCTTCGAAGGATGCTTGGCCCTTGTCATCTTTCCAGCTTCGCAGGCACCGCACAAATGATCCTTCTTGAACTTGACGTCCTCAATGCCAATGACATGCTTCTTCTTGGCGAGTGTATGTAAGTTCCTCATGCCAGCATGCCCCAGCCTCCGATGCCATAGCCAGCATTCTGAAGCTTTTGTAAGAAGACATCTTGCAAGCTGTGGTCCTGCTGAGAAATCTACCATGTACAGATCATCTTTCCTGTACCCTTCAAAGACTAGAGATTTGTCAGATTCCATTAGTACAAGGCAACGATACTTTCCAAATATTACAACCATGTTCAGGTCACAAAGCATCGAGACAGACATTAAGTTGAAGCCAAGGTATTCAACAAGCATCACTTTATCCATGTGTTGATCCCTTGAGATTGCAACTCTACCTAGACCCAATACCTTGCTTTTACCAGTGTCAGCAAATGTGATATGACTCTTATCAGATGGACGTAAAGTTGAGTCAATGAGAAGACTTCGATCACCAGTCATGTGATTTGTGCATCTGCTGTCCATAATCCATTCTGAAGCACGAGGTGTCATACTCTGCATTACAGTTAGGGGGATAGGCTTCACCAAGAGTATTGTGAAGCATAAACATTTGATGGGCAAGAGGATTATGGAAGCTCAGATCAAGATTAGGACTGATAGGATGAATGGCAAGCGATTCAGGAACAAAATACATAGTGAGACCATTTGGGCATTTGATCTTGCACCCTACAAGATGTTTTAGGTCCCCAGCAATAGCATCAGACGCCGGTGATTTTTGGCTGGAGACCTTTCCCTGCAAGAGAAAGTTAATTCTTCTTAACCACCCACATCTTCAAGGGTGGCTTAGAAGCAATGAGTCTAAGTGCAGCATTTGAGAACTTTGGCTTTGGAGCCCTAGCAAATAGCCTTGCAGGAGATGAATGATACTCGTATGAATAAGCAGAAATGTTCTTAGATCTATGAACATAGCGGTTTGAAGACACACACTCATATTCATAAATCTGAGTATGGTTTCCCTGCAAAACATTGGCGTTAGGGTGACTCAAGTGAGTCCTCTGTCTGTATGAAGCCTTTGGACCATATGAAGCCTTAGGTCTGGGGTTTGTCTTCTTCCCAGGTGGTGTCATGATGACATTCACTGGAAGCTTATCAAGACAGCTTTTGGGAACCCAGATCTTCTTCATAGGTGGCCCATTCCTGCAGTTAGTACCAATATATCTGGCAAACACTTCACCATTCTGATTCTTGAACAGTTTATAGTTTGCATCAAAGGATTCATCAAAGACAACAGGGTTAGCACAGGTAAAGCCAGATAAGGTGGATGGATCCACTGAAGGTCCCTTTGCAGCAACCCATGTGGTTTTGGGATACTGGTCAGGCTTCCAGTAGGAGCCATCAACATTCATTTTCCTCTCGAACCCAACACCCTCTTTCCTAGGGTTTCGGTTCAGAATCTGCTTTTTGAGGACATCGCAAAGTGTCTGATGCCCTTTCAGGCTTTTATACATCCCTGTTTCAAGTAATGTCTTCAACCTAGCATTTTCATCAGCAATAATAGTGGTATCCTCCGCAGAGGGGTTAGTTATCTACATCAGTAGTTGAAGATAGTGCAACAGTAGCAGTAGTGGAACATCCAGCAACACAGGTAGCGTTATCACGCTCAAGGCATTTTAGACATGGTGGTTCAAATCCATCCTGAGCGGGACTGATCTGTTGAGCGCGAAGTGACTCATTCTCTTTTTGAAGATCTTCATGAGCCGCTCTCAACTTCTCAAGCTCTTGCTTCCTTTGAAGATAATCATAGGAGAGCTTCTCATGAGTGGTTGTGAGCGTTTCATGACGACTTTCAAGTTCTTGGTACTTAGCATGAAGATTTTTTATGTCTTCAACTAAGGACTGTGAACGTGTCATTTCCGCGTCCAACAGGTCATCGCTTTTGTCTAACAGTTTTGAGTATGTTCCATAGCCTTTTGTTGTTCAGTTGCAATTTTAGCAAGTGTTTTGTAGATGGGTTTGGATTCACAATCAGAGTCATCTTCACTTGATGTTTGAAAGTAAGCATCGCATGATTTTACCTTGGCACCACGTGCCATGAAGCAGTAGGTGGGAGTAGGGTCGTCCTTGTCATCAGCTTCAGCGTTGGTGTGGAAGTCATTGTCTTCAGTGTTGATGATGGACTTGGCAACATAAGCAGTGGCTAAAGCCAGACTTGCAACGCCAGGGTCGGACTCCTCCTCAGACTCCACCTCCGCCTCCTCAGAAGCAGACTCCTCCTCTGAATCCATTTCCTTTCCAACAAAAACACGAGCCTTGCCAGATGAGCTCTTCTTATGAGATGAAGACTTTGATGAGGACTTGGAAGAAGACTTTGAAGATTTCTTCTTCTTCTTGTCATAAGAATCATATTCCTTCTTCTTCTTCTTCTTCTTCTTCTTCTTCTTCTTCTTCTTCTTCTTCTTCTTCTTCTTCTTCTTCTTCTTCTTCTTCTCGTTGTCCCACAGTGGACACTCAGAGATATAGTGTCCAGGTTACTTGCACTTGTGACATGTTCTCTTCTTGTAGTCATGAGTGGAAGCTTCATCATTTCTTGAGCTGGATCGTGACGACTTTCTGAAGCCCTTCTTCTTGGTGAACTTCTGGAACTTCTTCACAAGCATAGCAAGTTCCTTTCCAATGTCTTCAGGATCATCAGAACTGCAGTCAGATTCTTCTTCAGATGAGGAAACAACTTTTGCCTTCAAAGCGCGAGTTCGGCCATAGTTGGGACCATAGATATCTGTTTTCTCAAATAGCTGGAACTCATGTGTGTTGAGCCTCTCAAGTATATCAGACGGATCGAGTGCCTTGAAGTCAGGACGTTCTTGTATCATGAGGGCAAGGGTGTCAAAGGAGCTGTCAAGTGATCTCAGTAGTGTCTTGACGATTTCATGCTTGGTAATCTCAGTGGCGCCAAGAGCACGAAGCTCATTCATGATGTCAGTGAGGCGATCAAACGTGAGCTAGACATTCTCATTGTCGTTTCTCTTGAAGCGGTTGAAGAGGTTGCGAAGAACACTGATCCTTTGATCTCTCTG
Organism: Aegilops umbellulata; assembly: GCA_032464435.1. Lineage (NCBI taxonomy): Eukaryota > Viridiplantae > Streptophyta > Magnoliopsida > Poales > Poaceae > Aegilops > Aegilops umbellulata. Next base: position 238,574,592 of record CP136059.1, read on the forward strand.
GGTTGAGACGCCTTCGTTGACCTTGGATAGCTAGTCCCAGACTAGCTTTGACGTCTCCAGAGCACTCACACGGCCATACTGTCCTTTGGTCAGATGACCACAGATGATGTTCTTGGCAGTAGAGTCCAGTTGAATGAACTTCTTGACATCAGCAGGGGTGACACCTTCACCAGTCTTGGGAACGCCGTTCTTGATGACATACCAGAGGTCGACATCAATGGCTTCAAGATGCATGCGCATCTTATTCTTCCAGTAGGGATATTCAGTTCCATCTAAGACGAAGCAAGTAGCGGAGACTTTGATTATCCCTGCAGTCGACATAGCTAAAACTCCAGGTGGTTAAACCGAATCACACAGAACAAGGGAGTACCTTGCTCTGATACCAATTGAAAGTGCTAGTTATCGACTAGAGGGGGGGTGAATAGGCGATTTATATGAAAGTCTTCAAAACTTAGCAGTTTCGAAGACAAACAGTAGAAATGAACCTTTTGATATGCAGCGGAAGGTAGACTACACTAAGCAAGCCATAGTCAAATATGTAATGAAGTGAATACACAAGGACTAATAGCAGCTAGGTAGTGAAGATCAGGATGGAAGATGCTATGAAGCCAAACAACAGTAGTAGTCAAGCAATGAAGTCAAACAGATACGGTAAATAGGCAATGACTTCACGAAGACAAACTCTAAGTAAAGGGAAGGAGAGGATAGAACCAGTCACTTGTTGAAGACACAGGATTTGTTGGACCAGTTCCAGTTGTTGTGACAACTGTACATCTGGTTAGGGAGGCTGAGATTTAACTCAGAAGACCGTGTCTTCACCTTATTCCCCTTGAGCTAAGGACACACAGTCCTCGCCCAATCACTCTGGTAAGTCTTCAAGGTAGACTTCCGAACCTTCACAGACTTCGTTCACCGGCGATCCACAATGGCTCTTGGATGCTCAGAACGTGACGCCTAACTGGCTGGAGGATTCACAGTCCTCAAGTGTAATAAGTCTTCAGGTCACACAGACAGAAAGACTTCAGTGATGCCTAACACTCTTTGGCTCTGGGTGTTTGGGCTTTGTCCTCGCAAGGATTTCTCTCTCTCAAAGGCTTTGAGGTGGGTTGCTCTCAAGCGACAAAAGACGTGCACTAACTCTGAGCAGCCACCAATTTATGGTGTAGGGGGTGGGCTATTTATAGCCACTAGGCAACCTGACCTGATATGTCCGAAATGACCCTGGGTCACTAAGGAACTGACACGTGTTCCAACGGTCAGATTTCAAACACACACGACAACTTTACTTGAGCTACAAGCAAAGCTGACTTATCCAGCTCTGGATAAGATTTGCTCTCATTGTCTTCGCTCGAAGACATAGGATTTGGGTTGAGCATCACTTCAGTCATTCAGACTATGTTCACTTGGACCCCACTTAACAGTACGGTGGTTCCTATGACTCAACAAGGAAGAAAAGGAAACTACGAAACAACTAAGTCTTCGCGCTCCATAGTCTTCACTAAATGTCTTCTAATGTCATAGTCTTCAATATGAGTATCTTGATGTACCACCATTGTCGTCAATGTCTTCATACATTTTTAGGGGTCATCTCCGGTTGGTAAACCGAATCAATGAGGGACACTCCCTGTGTTATCCTGCAATTCTCACAAACACATTAGTCCCTCAACCAAATTTGTCGTCAATACTCCAAAACAACTAGGGGTGGCACTAGATGCACTTACACATTGTTCATAGTTAAGACATTGCAGAATATGACATTGTGCTGTAGTGGGTAGGTTCACCACACCACTGGATTACGGATGAAGAATAGAAGCATACACGCAGTGCAAAAGAAGATCACTTGCTCTGTATAGTTTAATTTACATGGTATGAAGAAGGAACTTGGTTGTACAACCGAAATCTTAAATTGAGAAAGGACAAACTTTTGTTTATGAACTACATAATAAACTTTAAACAAGCAATTTGATGCAAACACCAAAAATAAACAGATGTTGCAGTCATGCCTAACCAAATATATACAACAAAGTTTGAAGGCTTGAGATGGACAAACTTACATTATTGGTGAAGACAGGCTCTATAAAGGCCTTGTCCATGCTGATGGGGGGGGCAATTCAAGAAGTTTACCACAGAATCTTCTTCAAAAGCATTGCCTTTATTCTACATTTTGTTAAATATAGATGTGATAATATACGAAAAAATGGAGAATATTTAAGATAAGATGAAGTGTGATGCTACATAACCAAGTAGCTATAAATGTAAGTGCAGGGATACAGGCAAAAGGTACAGCCAAGAGCAATGCACAGCTAAACTTCTTCAGTACCAACCTTATGGTAAGAGTAAATATAGATCTGATGTGTAGAAAATGGAGGGCAAAGAAAAATAAGCTGCAGAGTGATGGTACATGAACAACTACCTGTCATTATAAGTACACTGATAAAGGCCACCATGTACTTACAAGAACAATGCAGAGCTAAAAAAACATTGGCATTGGATATATTCTACACTAATGTAACCATTCATACAGATCAGATAATTTGGAGCGAACAATTGATAAGCAAGCTATCATGCATACTACTGTCACATAATGAACCAGGTATGTATGCAAGTACAGTGATACAGGACAACGGGTACTAACAAGAGCAAAGCAGCTGGCAGCATATTTGCGATATCCTATCGTTCTTGTCAAACCGGAATTCTTCTTCGAGCAGATTTCCTGCAAAAAAGATCCATAAGGCACATGCGAAAAAGTAAAATTTCAAGTTGTCATGTGATTTCATAGACACTACCTCATCCTGGGAACGAGACCAGTGCATAACAAGGTTTTTCCATTCAATGTCTTCTAAATTTAGCACAGGAGACTTCACCGGAAATTCGTTTATAGACTTGCCATCAAAGTGTGATTTCCTCAGGTAACACCAATACTGCTGCAATGCTTCCTTGAAAAGCACAAGCAAGCTTTGCTCGTCATGACTATCTAGATTGACCCTCGCCTAGTTACAACAATGTAATGTAAATCATTGATGTGTTCAATCAGCAGAAAACAAGAAAATAATAACCATGAATAATAGCACTTACACGTAAGTTGGACAGGAAGATGTGAAAATGGTGTTTGTCTTCACAATAATCTTCCCATGATGGGAATATATGCACGTAGTCCCTAACAACATTGAAAGCATTGTCTTTTAAACTAGGAATAAATGTAATGGGGTTCCAATCTGCAGGAATTGGCCGTCTCTGCAGTTGGGATAGGTCTTCGGACGGTGGACTTGCTGTACTTTTTGCTGGAGTGGGATTTTTCTGTGGTATAGCTAGTGCTATGGCAAATGAAATCGACCTTTTGCTGGAGTGCAGGTCCTGTGTGGTGGGGCTAGTGGTATGGCCAGTGAAGTATGGGTACAGTCTGCTGGAGTCGGTCCTACGTTTTGTGTCACTGGTTGTACAACCAATATAAGTGGGGTGCTGTCAGATTTCTCCGGCACCACCACGTTTTTCAAGGACTTTGCTGGTGCTCCTTCAGGTTCGGCAATCACCCTCTTCCTTTTTGATGTCTGATGCACAAGAACAACATTTGAGTGGAAAAACATGGTATGATGACAGATGGAATATGTATTGATAATGGATGGGCATGGCATCTCGACATATATGATGAGTAAACTAAGCAGATGGCGGTGCAACAAAGTAGAAGAAATGCAAGACAACATATGCAAGATACCCGCAATCAATAAAACATTGCCAAATTAGAACAAGCACCTTGATGGGTGAACAGGACAGGCCATCTGCCTTTGACTCCTCGAGGTTAGAATAGTCATTAGGATCATATTCTGAACAAGAATCAACAGGTGGGGAGCGTATGAGTTTCATTGCATCCAGAATGGCACTCAATGCCTTGGTGCCAATTTGTTAAGTCATTGCAGTGTTTAGCTTCAAGAGTGGACTGCTGCTAGTGTGACACAAAGCAGCTACACAGATCATAGTGTAGATATAACGGCAAAACCTTAAGCATCAGAGTAAAATCAGCAAAGTGGAACTTGTTGGAATATATGTGCTAGTATTGCCGGTACAGCTAGAAAGGCTTCGGACACCAGCTCTCTTCAAGTGAAGGTGTGGTACTGTTAATATCAATGTAACTCTCAAAGGCGACATAGCTCCCCGCGTTTCCTTGCTATTCTTATAGGATTCAAATGGGCAGGCCACTACAAATCCTATTCCTATGTTTACAAGATCCTACGAATCAAAGAGGCTCAAAGTGTCCATCACAACCGACCGTATAGACCTCTACACTGCAAATGTCCCTGCTCATCTTCAGTACAAGGAACATATTGTACTACTATCATACTCCCTCCGTTCCAAAATATAAGTCTTGGTAGAGCTTTCCACTATGGATCACATACAGATGTATCCAGATACATTTTAGAGTGTAGATTCACTCATTTTTCTCCATATGTAGTCCATGGTGGAATCTATACAAAGACTTGTATTTAGGAATGGAGAGAGTACATATTAAAGAAGAACGGAAAGAGGAACATGGTAAAGAAGAGCAAGCAGATTTTGGATAATAAAATGGTGGTCGCGCAGTGCCCACACATGATGAACCAGAGTGCTTTAAGAATGCAACTCCCAGCTGTCTCTCGACCATTTCAGGCGGTTGGATGAAGATCCTATGTCTCCTAACCCTTCTTCTTCCTCGTCTCTGATTCTTCCCATACAGAACACCGCACGGGCCGCCGGCCGGACCACCGGCCCCCACCGCCTGTGTTCCTCCGCCACCCCCACCCCCGCCCCAACCCCCACCCGCGTCGAGTGTTCTTTGTTCGGCGAGGCCCCACAACCACTCGAGCCCCTTCGATCGCACCGGCAAACTCCGGCGAGCTCTGAAAAATCGACTGACCCAATTTTGAAATTTAGTCTACTGTGATTTAACTAGTGTGGAATATAAAAGGGAAAAACCATAAGCATTGGGAGTATAGTGTTGAGCGTGCCATGGCGGATCTGAAGATGCAAACCGGACAAAGGCAACTTCGCAACCAAGACAAGAAATCAGAGTGAAGCAGGGGCGATCTATTTTCTTGTTGCGATAAATAAGTTGAGCAGATACGAAAGAGTACCGCCTCTGGTGCAGCGCCGTGTACGCATCTGCTGAGAATTTGACGGTGCTGCGGTAGCGATGGCTGTCGGTGGCATGGAAGCAGATCTAGGAGGGTAGACGGTGGCGGCAAGGCACGATGGACGAGACGGTCGTAGGAGCAGCGCCGGCAAGGTGGACGACGGCGGGGATGAAGCGAGAGGACGGGATGCAAGGATCCCGGTCCGAAGCCGTGGATGAGAGAGGTCGATCTCTTATAATGGAGGACGGTGTCGAGGTATCAGCTCCGGCATGGTGGAGGAGGACAGCGGTGGATGGGGTGGCGGACGGCGGCGGACGGAGGAGGGTGGGTGGAGAGGGGGCGCCCATGGAGTACGAATGGGGAAAAGGGAGGTAGAGAAGAAGGGGGAACCATGTATTCAGGGTGCGCTGGTCTCAAATGCGAGGAAATTTACAAACTTAGCCCCCGTTTCAAATTTCTACTACATCACAGCAACATTAGTCGGTTGGGGATAGGACGGTAATCTCGCATACACCGAATATTTGCCGATGAGAGTTTGTTTTTGGCGCCCACCGTGTATAAATATGAATGGGGGAGAGAGTTGATTTCGGCAGAGGACACACTATGTTTTGGCACCCACCGTGTATGAATCCGGGTGAGAGCCGGTTACGTCACGTTTGGGTGAAATTGCAAACCTACCCCTATCGAAACCTATAGAAATCCAGCAGATAGGCTTTGCATGGCAGGGATAGGCAGTAGTGATTTCCATCTCGCAGATTTTGGTTTCAGGCGGTTGCTGCGACTTTCCCCGCTTCGTTCAAATTTTGCAGAGTGCATGTTTACCGTGCCAACTCAATTCGAATCCCGTTTGTATTCTACTTTTTCGGGCGGGATCCATTTTCAATTGGAATTACATTCTATATACATCATTTTTTATATATACTTTCAAAAGCACAACACCATTTATACATAAATATGGTTTACAAATGGCATGATCTCATATTCATAAGGTTGTATCCATCAATTTGGATTTTCAAATATTTGAAACCACTTTATGTTGAAATCCAATGTATGCATTCCTCGCTAACTGTCTCCAATTAATGTGTGTTTCATGCGGGTTTTTTTTTACTTCTCAAACATGTATAATGTGTTTCACACACGCAACATATAGTGCAATCCCATTTAGACATTAATTGCATATAAACCATGCATTGTTTGTAATTGAAGAATCTATGGATCACCAATATTGATAAACTATATAACATTACACGTGTGCCCAAATTCAAATGAATATGCATGTTTGATACACCAATTTGCGTTATGATATTATCGATGTCATGATCTCCAGTTTAAATATTTGAATCCCCTTTAATCCAGATATTCGTCTCATATAGCTATCATTCATGCTTATATAGGACTATCTCTCTGGACCTATACGCGTTCATCGTCTCTCAGGTATCTCTCATGCTACATGTATGTCGACAATGATCTTTTATCTTCGTAACACACTGACGGTACTCTCTCCCTCGACCTTCATCACTCTATCTCTCTCTAAGTATATCTCGCTCCCTGCTATGTGTCTCTAACTATGATTCTCCATGTGGAATCTCTTTCTCTCACACAAACACAAAACTTTGTCTCCTGGGGTCTCATTTCTCTCTGCTATTCCCATGTGTGCCACTCGCACACCCCTCATACAGAGATGTCTTCCGCTCCTTAGATATGAGAACCTACGACTCTTCCTCTTCAATATCTCTTTCTCACACGCAAACACAAACTCTGTCTCCCAGGATCTCATATTTCTCCATTGTTCTCTTGTATGTCGCTTCACACACACCCTCTCTCCCTAGAGATATCTTGCATTCCCTCGTATGTCTCTCTAGCTATCACTCTTGTTGTGAAATATCTTTCTCTCTCGCAGACACAAAACTCTGTCTTTCTGGATCTCATTTCTCTCTGATATCTGTTTGCATGTGACTCACATGCACCCTCTCTCTATCTCTCTCACACCCACACACATAACCCAGCCTTCTGATCCACTCGACTCCTATCTCTAACGCACACTAGCTAGCATCTTTATCTTTCTATTTATCTGTTTCTCCATCAACCTTCTTTCTCGCCCTCACTCTTGATTCCTATCACGCACACTACATATGTTTCTCTCTACATGCAGTCAAGTGCCCTCTCACACACATATATAACTTCACCCTTTGAACCACCCAACGGTCATCTCCAACACCCAAACTAGCGGATGTCCCTCTAGCTAGCATCTCCATCTCTGTATCTATCTGTAGTTTCTCCGTCAACATTTCTTTCTCGCATGGAGTCTTGCTTCCTATCACCCACACTATATATGTCTCTCCATACATATGCATTTATAGGTTGGTCTCTTTTGCACAATCGTTGCGCCTCACTCCCTCCACTCGCCATAGATGCATGCTCCAGCCCACGCCACTATCTCTTGAAGACAAAAACACATGCTCAATTATCGGGCCTTCTTCCCTGCATCCTCACATGCATGCATATTGTCATACCGATCCGTCTCTCCCATGTCGTTGATCTTATGACTTATGGCTTCTTTCTTTTATCTTGATCATGCGCGCGCGCACACACACACATCCCACGTATACATGTATACCTCTCGCACATGCACGTTCAAGGTCTCTATGTCTCCAAACGTAGTTAATTACCCTCAATCCTAATGCCACATCGAATCGTTCTCCTCTTTTGTGCACATAACTTCTGCCTGGATGGGTAAAACACACACTCACACTTAACAATCTCCTTCTAGCTACCCCCCCCCCCGCCTCTCACTCTTCCCCTATATCCCCGAAACCAATAAGACCATCCCTTTGTTTAATTCCCGCCTACATGCACCATCGGTATATACTAGTCTTCCTCGGTGTCTCTCGAACAAACACGTTCTCTCGATGTCGACTCCTCTCACGCGCACACACCTTCTCTTCCCTCTCTACGGGCATTTTCTCTCTCGCACCCCATCGTTGGTGGCCTCTGCCATACACATCACCTCTCTATGATGAAGCCATGCACACTTAAATTACATCCGCCACAGAGGACCCCGCGACACACACACACACACACACACACGCACGCACCCCCCCCACACACACACACACTAAGACTCCATCGCTCTCTCACACACACACAAACACACACACACACACGCACGCACGCACGCACGCACGCACCCCCCCCCACACACACACACACACACTAAGACTCCATCTCTCTCTCTCACACACACACACAAACTAAGACTCCATCTCTCTCTCCTCTCTCTCTCTCTCTCACACACACACACCCCACACACACACTACGACTCCATCTCACACACACATGCTCTAGGCGGAGCATTTGTTCCTACCACCCTTCATCCAACCTTACCCATATGATAAACAATCACCTTTATTTACTTGCATAACATGGACAAATTCCACTTTACTTTAGTAGTCAGCAAACTTGTCATCTGTACCCTTATAAAAAACGAGTTGGAGGTGATGGTGTGCCTACCATCTTGTAATACAGACCGTATGATCTATATCTGAGGATAGAAAGCACTATGATAATTTTACAAAAGATACCCGCACCTCTCTCCACATCATTATCTCCCGCAACCACATTGCTCAGCAATTAAAAAAGGAATAAGTCTCTGGAACAATCTAGCATGCATGGTGGCTGCTGACGCCTGCCGACACCGTCCATCCCCATGCCTCCGCCCATTCCGACCACCAGTCACCACCACGCTCCACTCCTCCTCGCCTTATCTCTCATCTTTCATTTTTTTATGACATTCTCAAGATACCAGTTTTCCGATAAAATTCTCGAGATAGCATTAGTTTCTACACATGGGATTACTCCTGCATGGGTCAATCACAACAGGTGTTTTGTAAAAAAAATGCATATTGATGTTCCGTGCAATGCACGAGAATCTTGCTTGTAATTATATAACGCAAATCACGAGCAGGAAGTGACATTTTTTTGACACAACCACGTTAACATGGCCACGTAAATCACTAGCTAAAGTAAATACCATTATACTTATATCCCGATGCAAAAGGTTGAGTACATGTCCGAAGATTAGAGTCGTACACACGCACTCTATCTCTCAGAATCTCTCTCACACACACACCAGTTACGTGACGCCCACTTAAGCAGACACGTATGTTACAATTTGTGCACCCGCGCGTACACGTGATGCTGCTCATTTATTTAAGCCGGAAGGCAAACCCAAGCAGTAGCTGCATTCATTCCCCTCCCGCCGCCTCTTCTGTGGCCGCCGTCGCCCGGTAGCCATGGGCCGGCTGAAGGTAACAACATACGCCATACTCCCGCCGGAGCGGCGCTTTAATATGGAAATTTTAGTGGTCATGCATGCATCTTTTTGTGCTAGCACTCCTATATAAGGGTTGACCGGTCGCTTCCCGCGGACGTGCGCGGGCGGTGGAAGAGGAAGGAGAAGGGAAGCGGGCTATGGAGTAACGTTTTTTACCACAATTTCTTAGGAAACTGAGTGCAATAATTGAGTAGTTTTGCAAACTACCAGTACTACACCTCAAACGGTTCAAAACCTATACTCCCTTGCCAGCGCGCGCTTCCCGCGTGAAACGGTCAGCGTCGCCCTGGAGCGTCAGTGCCGCATTAATGCCCGGCCAGAGCGGAGGCGACCTCTCACTGGCGCCGGCTTTGAAGTGGCGCGACGGTCGAGAGAGCGTCGCTTCCCGGTGCACGCGACTACTCCGCGTCGAGACTGGCCATAGGCCCTGTTTGGATCCATGGGTTAGAGTTAGTTTGAGCCAGTTGGGGCTCAAATAGCCCTAAAGTATCCAAGCATGAGGGTTTAAATTAGAGCAAGTTGCGCCGAACCCACCAAAAAAAACTATCCCACCCAAGAGGTGCTAACTGGAGATAGTTCTCATTGGGACCACTGAAAAATCACTTTTCTCTCTCTCTCTCTCGATGAAGTGCATTTATTGTCAATCTAACCCTGTCACCCAAACACCTCTTTGGCTACAGTTAGTTCAGGGTTAGTCATGAGTTAGTCTAACCTCTAGCTAAGTTAGAGTATCAAACAGGAGCAGTATAGGACATGCAAGTTGCTCAAAGCATACATGCAAATTCGTACATGAAAGGTTTTTTTTCTTTTGAAAACGGAATGTGAAAGGAATTTTTTTTAGAATGCTATTGGCATGTCGCTAACATGTGATAGTTAACCGACCTCAATAGATGGCAGAAACGCCAGCCCGCCGCACTTTGATAGAGACGAGGGGGGGAAGCGATACAGGCTGCTGGATTACTAGAGATAGGTGTCGCATGGAAGCCAAGAAATATGGTGATAGCGTGGGTTAGCCATGTACTAGTATGATGTAACTACACTGGGCTGCCGTGTTTCGTACTCTTCCAGTCCACTGTGGAGATGATTGGTTAATTTTATATCGCTGAATAATATTAAATATTATGAGTGGAGACGCTCCACCACGAGGTTCCTTGCTCCTTCTCGGTCGTCCGGAATCTATGTTCTTCCACTCTATTTTTTTTATGTGAGCTTTGTTCATCCTTTTGCCAACACGCGAGACATCTAGCATCAAGGTGCACGTGTTATGCAAGGATCGTTCCATCTATATGAAGAACACGTGGGACTGGAACTACGAGACGGACATGTACCTAGGAGTGGACGTACGAACCTGAGTAATGTAGCGCAGTAAGTGAAGTAGAAAGGCACAAATGGTATGAGCATGCATGGCTTATAGGGTGTGTTTGGTTGCGTTCTCGTCTCAACATAGTTGTTCCCTCTTCATGCATGCTCAACTCAACACCCCTCTTCATGCATGTTCTCTTCATGCATGCTTCTAGTGTATTTGTGCTAAACTAGTGTGGACTCATGCACCCACCATACACTCTACCAAACACCCAAAAGTAGGTCGAGAAGGGAACTCTTGGGCGGCATTTGTCTCTTACTATGTACTACCACTAAATGTTGTACGTGCAATGCACAGTGATGTTATGGAGTACGTGCCTGAGTACTCTACTACTACTATATTAGTTGGAGGCACATATTAACTTTTATATTTGTTTACGTGTATGCCCCGAGACCTTCCAACTAGACGTGTCTTTCTCTCCAGGTCGCACTTTGTATCATTCATACCACTAAGTACTACTACGTGTGGTCTCCGACCCATAAGTGGAAGAAGTGGAGACGCTCTACCAAGCTGTTTTTTTACGCTGGGCTCTACCACGCTGTTGATGTCCCACTCCTTTCGCCGACGTGTGGGACATCCAGCACATGCCGTGTTTGGCACCCTTCATCGTAAGAGTTGAAACGCTAGCATTCATCAGAAATAAAAAATAATTATAAATCGGCAGTGATACTATTTTTTTGCGAACCAATTAGCAGTGATACTATACCACGCGGTTTCCTTGCTCCTCGATATCGGAAAGAATACTTCTGTTCGCCAACATGTGGGACGTCGACCATCCTCGTCCACTTGCCATGCACGCAGAACTCCAAGGGAGAGTCACCCAGGTCGTCGTGTCGCAGTAACAATGACTAATGAGCCGTCAAATCACAGGCCCACTTCCCACTTTGAAGTTGCTCGGACGAAGGAACCATCATGACTTCGTTGAATTTCGCTTCTTGAATAAAACTATTGTACCAGTTGGTGAGTACCAGCAGTACTGCTAGCTATAGTAGTTACTCCAACAGAGGCCTCCTTTCGTTCATAGGATAGGAATATGAAAATCATAGGAAGTGAGATGACATGCATCTCAATTCCTATAGAGAAAGAGATGCCATTTGATGCTTAGGATAGGAATTTTTCCAATTAGTCTAGGCTAATGTACTGGTAATTTCCTCTAAAAACTACAAGTAACTAGTAGTATTGGTACATGCTCGTACTCAGACACAGACACACACACTAACTACTAGTACTACTACTTCTCACATGCTGGCCAGACGCCGTCGTTCTCCTTCCCGGCTTTGTCGGCGACACCCCACCGTGCTTGGATCTCCGCCGACCTCTCCGCAGCAGCGCGTGCGTCCTTTTCTTTCTTGCGGTGGCGGGCCTCTCTTTTCTTGAGTGCTTTCTGACTTTTCCGCTCCCTCTATGCGGCTTTGGTCGCCTCTTGCTCTACCGCCCATTTGGCCTTGGCATCTTCAAATTCCTCCCACATAGTTGTGAGGTCGCGAGCGGCGATGAACTCGGCACGGCGGGATGCCATCACTTCCCTACCATTTTGTGTGCGGTCATGGGCGGCGAGGAACTCGGCGCGGCGGGATGTCATCGCTGCCTTACCGGTTAGTGTGCGGCGAAGTGGCATGAACGACGCTTGGTGAGAGCTCTGGGGTGGAGTGGCCGGACAACCGTATAGTGCATTGGTTTGTCAAGAGCTCAAGGACAAAAGACGAAGAAAATTTGGATTCCCCTTCAATCCTGGTCATTTATTACCGAGTAAAATGCATTGGCGGTCATCGAACTTGTCTTGATAGCTCACTTTGATCATTGTATACGAGATATGGTGATTATACGGTCACTGGCTCAGCGTATAGCTCCGTATTTGTCTGGTTGACCAGTCAAACAGTCCACATGCGCCTCATCAGCTCGTGTTCTTTATCTATCTACGCGGGCCTACCTGTCAATGGAGAAAGGAATACTGTAAAAACCAAAATTATGCGTATGTGGGGAATCAAACCACGGACTCGTCGCTGCAATGCACCCTCGTCAGCCAAATGAAAATGAAATACTTCGTGTCAGACACTCATGCTCACGCTGTCAAAGCATGCTAATGCATGCACGTCACCCTCTAAATCAAAGTCCTGCTCATGGCGCAACACAAACGGCAAGCCCATCACCTGCGCGCCCCGGCGGTGCCTGACATTACTGTTTAGACGTTTGATGGAGGCCTACGCGAACGCCGAGCATGTATTCACCTGGCTCAACACCAACGGTCATACTCGGACCGCCTTGCTCATGTATATCGTCCATCACAACGACAATCTATAAAACAGCCTAAGCTAGAGAGGGTACTATGGTAGTATGGTACGGAGTATGTACTATCGTGAGCGACCGATCTTAGTGCCACTGCATACCAAAACCCCTTCCATTGCTAGTGCGCGCTTCCCGCCTGAAACGGTCACCGTCTCTCCAGAATGTCAATGTCGCATTCACCGGACTTAACTGCAGGTGCAATTGGTGTGTCACTGACATGCGGGCCAGATGCCCGTTGGGCCCACATGTCAGTAACCCAAACGCATCTGCAGTTAAGTCACTGAAGCAGCGTCCGCATTCACGCCCGACGAACCTACTCCGGCGCCAGTTGTCCATCTGTCTGCCACGGCTCATTGCCATTCGCCTGCTATATTAACTTGAGCCCCAGCTCCCAGCCATAGCCAAAGATCCACACTTACTCTCCTCCGGTCCCTTCCTCCTGTCGGCACCACTTCAACCATGACCTCATGGCGCTCTGAAGCTCTCTTGGACGTACTGTCACAGGAGCAGACGAGGGACATCGGCGGCTCCGCTCCGGGCGCGCTCCAAAGCTCTCTTCGATGTACTGTCGCAGGAGCAAACAAAGGAGATCGCCGGCGCCCCCCCCCCCCCCCCCCCGGCCGCCCTCCGCCGCCACGACCACGAAGCCGGCGCGCGTGCGCGGGCTCAGCCGGCAGCGAGGAAGAGTAGTACACGGTAGGTCGCCGCTGCTCTGGTCCCGGGAAGGCCACCGCTACTCCACTCAATCGACGCCAAGCTTGGTGGGGTAAACATCGACGGTCGATTAGCCGCTTGACGGCGACGTGGAGGCGGAAACCTTCAGAACCTTGTGCTCCGGAGGAGGAGGTTATCGAGGCGGATGAGGAGGAGGCAAAGGCAATGGTCGGCTTTCTCGGGTTCATGGCCGGACATGGTGGTCGGGCGCCGGCGATCATTTAGATTAGGTTTACAATAGGTTTTAGTACGGTTTGTGCGAAATATGTAATGAATTTTGTCCAGTTTGTAGGAAAAGTTTTCAAAATGTAATGAATTTCATCCGGTTAATTTGAAATTTGCTTTGTTTGCATGAATTTTGTCCGGTTAGTTCATATAGTTGTCGAAAGGTATGCGGGCAGCATCGAATGGCATCCATCAGTGTCCTCGGACAGATGCTGGTGTAAATTTGTGGGCCAGTGCTGGAGATGCCCTAACTATCATGCTATAATCGCTAAAAATCATCCATTATTTGGCAGGGAATAGTTACCCCTCGATCAAAATCAGATCCGCTGTGTTTCGCACTCCTCCCGCGTAAGAGTGTAAACTCTTGCTTACATAAAAATGGAGCAAGTGGACGACACTGTAGCACGTCATATCACTCGACCTAGCCCGCCTAACGAGCGGGAAAGCACCGCCCTCATCATTTTGTTCTGGATTTCTATCGATCGATCACGCGAAAATGTTACGCTTTGCAAGTTCTAAAGGAAAAGGCGGCACACTTACGACTCATACGCATCGCAACCCCAACAGTCCGGCTCGCACGCCGCTCACCAGAGGGGACACGCGTTGTCTTGCAATTTCACTGACATGTGGGACCGTAATTGAATAAACCGTCGATAGCCGAAATCTAATCGCTCGGCGGGCGTCGGCTGAGAAGAGAGAAACGGGGGAGGGAGAAGAGATTGCCCGCCCGCCCCGCACGGACTCCAAGAAATATATGGTGATAATGTGAGGTGGGCAATGCTGTAGTCCGGACCGCTTCCGGAGCCCGCTCTCACCGCCCTGGCCCCTCAAGACGCCAGCTGCCCGCCGCATGCATGCATACCAAGTAGTACTCCTTATGTGGAGGAGAGAGAGGCATTGACAAAGTCAAGTAGTGGGCTCTGCAAGAGCCCATCTCTACACGTGCTCCTAGGTATAAAAATAATAATTCTAAAAAAGGCATAAAAAACAATTGTGTCTTAAAAAAGAAAGGTAAAAAACATTTGAGAGGAAATAGATAGAGTGAAAGTGAGAAAAAGTTGTAACCTGGGCATTACATGAGGAAGGAGGGAGTGGTGCACATGCCAAGTTCACTGGGCTGTCGTGTTTCACACTCCTCCGTCGTAACACACTCCTCCGTCGTAACAGTGGAGACAATAGCTTTCATCAAAAATAAACAATGAATACTCATTGCTCGTCCTCTATATCGGAAAGAATACTTTCATTCGCCGACATGTGGGACGTCGACCGTCCTGGTCCACCTGCCATGCCCAAAATTATCCTGGTCTACCCCGGTCGTATCGCAGGCCCAACCTTTCCCACTATAAGTTGTTCGAACGAAGGAACCATCATGACTTCGCTGAATTCCGCTTCTTCAAGAAAACTTACTGTACCCGCAATACTGCTACCACACGCGAAGACTGGACGACACTGTACCACGTCATATCACTGAAACCCACTAGGCCAAACTAGCCCGCCTAGGTCATCTATTTTGGAACGGAGGGAGTACGTCTCTGCACTGCTATGATTTTGTGTTGCACGTTCTATGTACTTTTGGTACGATTTTCCTACCCTATGAACCAAATGAGGCCTGAATGTATGTCGACTATTGTCTAATCAATCGCTAAGCCTACAATTTTAGGAGCTAGGGCCATTTGTCGATCGACAAGGGATAAGTATAAGCGTACCACGAGCTCATCAGCCTCAACGTTTCTCTTCGGTGAGTGTTTTACAAGTACTATAGCTCGCACAGTAGCTAGCCTACTAACACCAAGAATCATCAAACAAGCCCTGCTGATATGATAAACAGTTCAAACTTACATCTAAGCATGCCATATATTACATCAAAAGCTGGTGAGGATACATCTGTTTCCATAACTCGGAGAGGGTTCGCATGATTCATCGCATGATTCGCTATCAAACAAAAGTAGCAAGATCCGCCCACACAAGACAGTGCACTAGCCCTAAGATGGTTTGATAACACGCATCATTCTGGTAATTAAACACAGGGCAATGCAAACTACCCTGAAGGATTAGCGCGACCAACTATTTCTTGTCATCGATCTCTCGGGCAATGAGCACAGCACGGACAGCGGCATGGGAATCGATTTCTGGGGTGATGTCCACAGGACTGACCGCAACATCGGAATCGATCTCTGGGGCGGTGTCCATAGGATGGACAGTGGCATCGGAATCGATCTCCGGGGCGATGCCAACAGGACAGGCCACAACATCGGAATCATCAAGGACGTCCACCGGCACCTGCACAACCCTAACATATTAGCAAGCACATTGCAAATAATCAAAGACCACAACTATGGTAATAAGCCATTATCTTTTACCTTGTGCAGCTCACCGGGGGATCTCATCCCCCCGGGGGCCATCTCCTCGTCCTAGATGGGGGCCATCACCTTGCCAGGGGAATACTGCTTCTCAACAGCGACTATCTCCTCAAACTCGATCTTGAGCCTCACATAGGTGGCAATCAGAGTTCCTGGGGTAGGCACGGTGGGGCCCTTGCTATTCTTCCAACTTTCTTTGAGGAGTTCGTCCGCCAACGTCCTCAACTCTTTGGCCAGTGCTAGTTTCTTGGAGCTCTTCGTCTCCATGGGTTGGCCCGCCAACATGGTCAACTCGTTGGTCGGTGCTTGCTTCCTGGAGATCGCTGTCTCTAGTGGGTTGTCCGTCGGCAACTCTTTGCCTAGTGCTCCAGGATCCATCAATGAATTGACAAACAAAAAGCAATCGAAAGGAAACCACAATCGCAATGAAAACGGGAAAAGAATAGGATGTGAGAATCGGTCGGTGCTTCGCAAAAAGAAGATTCTTGGAATGAAAATATAGCAGCATAACTGATTCGCCCACCTTTCCTTCATCGATACAAAAGAAAAATGGCAGAAGTGAGTAGCCTGGAGTGAGGTTTTCTTCAAGAAAGGGAAGAAAGGGCTTGAACGAGCGTTCCAGTGAAATGATGGTTGCTTCGTCCAGTCCAACTTGGAGGCCACCTTACCACTACTGGTAAAGGTGTGGGTTTTGTGATATGACGGGTCATGATGGCCACACCGGGGTGACAGGTGAGTCTCGACTGTAGCACCTCGCTGTGATTTGGTGGATGGCACACGGGCTCGGATGCTTTGAAATGTCCCGCATGTAGATAGTGTCGGATTTCGGGTTCCGGCAGACCCTTGAGGTTCGAACTCTGGGGTGCGCGCGGAGATTCTGCCCTCTACCTCTCCGTCTCGCAAAGATCTAACTACTGAAAGAACAACACGAAAGACACAGGGTTTATACTGGTTCGGGCCACCGATGTGGTGTAATACCCTACTCCAGTGTGGTGAGTGGATTGCCTCTTGGGCTGATGATGATGAACAGTACAAGGGAGAACAGCCTCGCGAGGGCCTGTTCTAGATGGGACGATGAACTGCTAAGGGAGTTCAGCCGCCCTTCTCTCTCTCTCTCTCTCTCCCTCTCTCTGATCGTCTCCGCTTACTCGGACTCTTGATACCCCATGCCTCTACCCTGGGGTTGGCTAGTCCTATTTATAGGCAAGGGCCCTGGGCCTCTTCCCAAATATTGAGCGGGAAGGGCGCCAACAATTGGCCAATTTGAAGGGGAACATCCAGTACACTTATCCTGACTAAAGTTGGTCCTCACCTGCCAAAGGCCCTGTGGTGACGCCGTCCTGGGCTCCACGATGACCTCCTTCCCACCGTTGGACTGGTCTTGGTCTTGTTGCACCGAAATGGATGCCTTTGCTTGATCCTCTCGCCTGCGCTTGCCCCCTTTGCACCAAAGAGGAAAGGGAGGACACTGCGCGGGCTGGCGCCCGCCTGGCGCCCTTGGTCGTCATGGATTGCGTCATGGGCACCTCGTGAGGTACCCTGCCTTGATCTCTCCGCCTCCTCATGAGCCAGCCTGATGAGGCCGCGTCTGAGGAAGCACCGCGTCGTCCGCCCCACGAGGCTTGGCCCCTCGCGAGGGTCTTGGGTCTTGTGTTGATGAAGATGGGCCGTGCTGGGCCCCCCTTTGAGCCACGCCGCAGGCCGCAGGCAGGCAAGTCTGGGGACCCCCGTTCCCAGAACGCCGACAGTTGCCCCCGGGCCCAAGGCGCGCCCGGACTTGGCCGTGCTGAGAGGCGAAAGGGGCGAGGGCGAAGTGCCGCGGGCCCTAACAGCCTGCGGCCTTGGGCGCCGCGTGGCGGTTGATTGGACGTGAGCGCCTCCGCTTCCCCATGACGCCTTGATGGTCGCGCGGATTGGACAAGTCCCTGCATGCAAATCGTGTCATGATTACCTGTGATCGTGGAGGCCGACGGTTGGCCTTCGCCGGCTATAAGTACGGCACCGCGCGTGCCCTTCCAGTCCATCCCTCCTTGCTTTCTCCTTCGCCTTGATTCTTGCTCTGCCTTGCCGTGATGGCTCCGATCTGCCGGCTTTCTGCGGTGGAGAAGGAAAAGGCTCTTCAAGAGGGACCAGATCCGCTCCCGCCAAAGAAGCGACCTGCCCTTCGCAGCCGAGATGAGGGAGACCGTCAGGTGGTGTCGAGGCCTTGGTACGAGCGGCCTCCGCCGGGGTTCCCGCTCCCCTTGTTTGCCCACGTCGAGGGCCTCGGAGGGGGCGATGCCGATCCCCGCGGTCGGCGCCGTCGCCGGCGCCGCCGGGTCACAAAGGTGTGGGTTGTTCCTCCTGGAGTCCACGCCGAGGGCTCCTCCCGCGAGCTCGTGCTCCACGCCGCCATGCCTCCGTGAACTTGGATTCGCTTTCCTCCCTTCTTCGCCTCCGTATTCCCACAGGAAAGACTCCTGGAGTTATGGCTGCAGCACGCCGACTGCAGCACCCCCGCGACCGAGGCAGAGGTCGCGATCCTTGCCTCGGGCGAGGTCTTCATGACTCGGGGCTGGGGCGAGATCGCTCAGGGTTGAAGGGCAAGGGGCGCCCTCACGATCCACCTGGAGTACAATGGCGCTTCGGTGATGTTCTTCAAGGTCTTCGACGCGAACGGGCGCCGGCTGGAGTGCTGCCCCAGGAGAGGTGGCCAGGACCCTGCCATGGTGAGGGATGGGCCCGCCGACCGCTCCCTGGATAGCTCCACAAGCGACGGAAGCGCCGGAGGATCCAGCGATCCCAGCGAGATCTTCGCAACCCCGGAGACGAGCGATGACAGCTACCAGCCCGCGAGCCAGCGCCGCTCCCGGAGCAGGGCGGGCTCGCTCGGCCGCCTCCGACTCTGATCTGGATGGGGTTGGCGCCGGTGCCTGACGGCCCACTATTGATGATGGCATCGTTTGCAGGGCCGCGTGTAGATAGCATCTCTTAGGATCCGTTTCCTGCAAGGAATCATACTACGCCCAATGGGGGCTTGTAAGGTGTCTGTGATCCTTCCTGTTAATATGTGACTTTTGCTATGGAACTGTGCGAGTCGTTAATTCCGTCGTAGCTTAGTCCTCCCTTTCGAACCTCGCGAGGGCTTGGTGCTTTGCGTCGACAGGTCCCAGTCCCAAGGCGGCGTCAGCCGTCGCTGGTATGCCAGGTCGCGATGCCGTGGTCAAGGCCACGAGGTGAGCGACCCGGGGTCCGGTAAGAGCCCCTGAGTCGCGATGCTCAGGAGGTCCCCTTTGGCGCCCAAGCAGTCGCCGCTCGGTGAGAAAGGGGGGTGACGTCGCTAGTACGGAATTGCGTTAGGTGCGGGGGTGATGCTATGGTAGCCGGTGTTTTCAGGCGGTGACTTATCTTGTTAATCAGGGGTTACTCTTGATGTATCGCCGGGTCTGCGCGGCAGCAGGAGCGGAGTTGCTTGACGAGGTCCCCGCATGCCCCTTACCCCTCGCCTTTGCTCCCCTTTCTGCTCTATGTCCTCGGGTCCCGGCCCTCGAGCAGGTCTCAGCCGTCGCTGGTATGCCAGGTCGCGATGCCGTGGACAAGGCCAGAGGGTGAGGGCTGGAGTGCCGGTTAGGAGCCCTGAGTCGCGATGCTCAGGCGCCCCCCTTTAACGTGCAACTCCGCGAGGGTCTCGGCTTGCGCAATTCCCTTAGGGGATCATGCAAGCTCATTACAGAAGGAGAAAAGGGTTGCCACGATGGCTATCAGTCGGTCGTTAGTTGCTCTAGCTGGCGCAGGTGAGGTGTACTTGGGCGCCCGTGAGCCAGCACGGGACCCACGGAGCCCTACCTCTAGGCGGGTTGCGCCTGGCACTGGGCCGTATCTTGAGATGTGTTCCTGCAGATTTGGTTAGATGCCGGCACTCTACGTCCTCGGGTCCCGGCCCTCGAGCTTGTCTCAGCCGTCGCTGGTATGCCAGGTCGCGATGCCGTGGACAAGGCCAGAGGGTGAGGGCTGGAGAGCCAGTAAGAGCCCTGAGTCGCGATGCTCAGGTACCCCCCCTTTAACATGCAAGTGGTCGACATTGAGAAGAAGAGGTGCCGTGAACAGGCGTCAAGTAATCAAGCATGATAGGTGAATGCATAGTTGGAAATAAACGCAAGGAAGATACACGCCACTGGGCCTGGCCCGAGCGGCCTAGGGATGATGCAGCCCGAGGGGCACCACCAACAAAGCAAGCTAATGATCGAAAACTAAAAAGGGGTACATGCCGCAGGGACGGACCCACGCGGCCTGGGAATGAAGCAGCCCTGGGAGGGCGTTCCCAGCCGGAAATGAAGCTTGAAAGATGTCACCTGAAGATGTTGCGGATGAAGTGGTGTTGGTGCAGCAGACTCGGTGGGCTGCGGAAGCCGATCCTCACGAGCCCCCAGGCCTAGGGGCCTAAGGAGGCTCCGGAGGTGCTGGTGGCTCCTCGCGAATCATCTCCATCTCCGCCAGGACTGCGGAACGCCTGTCTTCCTGAGTCTCCATGATGCCTCTCATGAGGCGCTGGTACGCAGCAGCCACGCTCGGCAAGCCGTAAGGCATGTGAACATAGCTGTGGGCTGGACCTCCACAACGCCCCACTTGTGAGGGCCAGAGGCGCTCCGTCGTGGCGACCTGATTGAGCCCTGGTACGTCGATGCAGACACGTAGCCCACCATCCTCGCCTGGATGGGGAGCCACAGCCGGTAGGCGGCGGCAACCTCTCATGATTCTTAACTCCTGTAGTTCTTGAACGGCCTGGTTAACGAACTCCTACTGGTCTGACTCTCCTTGCCTCGCTCCTTCTTGAGGGAAACGTGCTTCGAAGCACGCCTCCACGTGGTGCCCAAGCGCCTCCCTCGTGACCCTGGCCAGGTTGGTGGCCCTCCAGGTGAGAGCCCCCAAGCCCTGCCCGAGGAGGGCGTCGGGCGCGCTTTCCTATGCGATGGAAGGAGGGTTCCCTTGGGCAGATGCGGGCCTTGAGGGGCCTGCCTCCTGAGGGGCCGGTCCGGATGACGCCTTCTTCTTCTTGGGGGTGGTTTCGGGAAGCCTCCTGCCTCCGCGATCTGGGTCTTCTAGTGCCGCGGCCTGAAAGGCTCGCTCCAGGGAACACACTGCATCCCTCTCTTCACACGGCACCGTGATGACTCCGCCACTTCCTGGCATCTTGAGGACGTTGTAGCCATGATGAGTTACGGCCATGAACTTGGCCAGCGTTGGGTACCCGAGGATGGCGTTGTACGGCAGGCGGATGTGAGCGACATCAAAGTCGATGAGCTCGGTGCGGTAGTTGCTGCGCGCCCCGAAGGTGACAGGGAGGTGGACTTGCCCGATCGGGATCATGGAACCGTCGGTGACTTCGGAGAAAGGCTTGGTTGGCTGAAGCTGGTCATAGGGCACTTGGAGATTGTTGAATGTTTCCACGGACAGGATGTTGAGCCCTGCTCCACCGTCGATGAGGGTCCTGGTGACCAGTACGTTGCTGATGACTGGGGAGCAGAGCATCAAGAGGACACCGGCTGTGGCCGCGCACTTGAGCTGATCCGCTGAGCTGAACGTGATGGTGCACGCCGACCACCTGAGAGGGCGCGTTGCTTCGAGCCTGGGGAGGACTGCATTCACTTCGCGGGCAAACTGCTTGAAGATGCGTTGGGAGGCTAGGGCTTGAGCTCCGTCCAGGATGCAGGCGATCGCGCGCGGCTCCTGGAAGCCCCCAGCTCCCTCGTCTTGGTGGCGGTCCTCGTTCCTCCTTGGCTGAGGCGGCAGTGGGGGGAGGCCTGCGTTGCCTTGTAGGCGATCCTCACGAGGCTGATCCCGCCAATCCCCCTCGCGAGGCAGGTCTCGCCAGCAGTCCTCGCGAGGTTGATCACGCCACCCTTAGCGTGGGCCGCGTGGGCCGCGGTCTTCCCAGCGTCCTGGGTTTCTTCCTCCTCCTCGGCCGTAGCCCCGTTCAGCGCGGTCGGGGCGTCGGCCGATCCTTCCTTCTCGCACGGCGCGGAGATCTTGGCATTCATTGGTGTTGTGGGTGTGGAGGTCGTGGTACATGCAGTATCGACTGCCCCTGGAGAATTCGGGCTGATCCTTGCCCCGCTTGGTATCAGGCTCTGCCGCGAGCACGGCAGCCCCCTTGCGCTTCACATTCTTGGCCTTGGGTTTCTTCTCTTCTGGGTCTACGGCAGGCAGCTCGAGGAGGGAGAGACGCCCCTCCTCAACCCTGGCGCACTTGGTCGCCAAGTTGAACAGCTCCAGGGAGGTGCACAGGTCTTCATGCATCACCAGCTCCTCCTTCATCTTGACGTCGCGCACATCGTCGGAGAAGGCTGAGATGATGGCTTCCTCGGAGACCTTGGAGATCTTGAGACGCGCGCTGTTGAAGCGTTGGATGTACTTTTGCAGGGTCTCTCCGGGTTGTTGCTTGACGCGACGCATGTCGCTCACGGCGGGCGGGCGGTCGCGAGTACCTTGGAAGTTGGCGATGAAGCGGGTGCACATCAGGTCCCAGGAAGAGATCGTGCCTCGGGCTAGGTTCAGGAGCTAGGTACGAGCTCCTTCCTTGAGCGCCATGGGGAACTAGTTCGCCATGACCTTTTCGTCCCCGCTGGCAGCTTCGATGCCCAGCTCATAAAGCTGGAGAAACTCGGCGGGGTCAGTCGTGCCGTCGTAGCGAGGAGGCAGGTTTGGCTTGAACTTGCCGGGCCACGCGACGCTGCACAGCTCGGTGGTGTAGGCGCGGCAGCCGGCCGTGACCACGGGAGGCTTCGGTCGAGGGAGAGCTTGGCCTTGAGGGTCCCCATGCGCTGCAGCTGGAAGTAGCGCGGGGTCTTGACGTGCCGGAGCTGGAGCAGGGTCGCGGCGAGCTGGAGCAGGAAGCGCTCGGGCAGCCTCTTGCGGTCGAGGGACTTCTTGGCAACTCCGTTCTTGCTGGGCTGGCACTTGACGGAGCGGGTTCCGCCCAGGGGCCACGCGTCTTGGAGCCATGGCGTCTTCTTGGAGTGGAGGTGGCTGGTACGCCCCCGGAGCTTCATGGCCTGCGCGGGGCGGGGTGCGGCGCAGCGGAGCGGACGGTGCAGGAGAGCCCCCTGCGGCGCGGACGAGCTCGGCGACGCGGTCGAGCCACTCTTCGTAGATGTCGTCGACGGGGCGGTAGCGCAGGAGCTCGTTTGCCGCGATGAGTGAAGCTCGAGCCTCCAAGGGCACGCGGAGCGCGTGGGACGAAGAGCCAGCTGGCGTGAGCGACGGAGTAGCGGTGCGGCCATCTCGCCGCACGGACGGGTGCTGAGACGATGCTTGCTGCTCGTTCCCCGCCGGGCCGGTGGCGGCGTTGACGGCGGGCGACGGGGAACGACGAGGACGCCCACCGATGGGAGCCGTCTGGGCGACGCGGGAGGCGATGGCGGCCCGGCGCTCGGCGCGGGCCCGACAAGCGTCAGACATGGACGCGACGGTCGGAGGAGAACGAAGCGCTGGAAGACAAATTCCGGCGCACCCCTACCTGGCGCGCCAAATGTCGGATTTCGGGTTCCGGCAGACCCTTGAGGTTCGAACTCTGGGGTGCGCGCGGAGATTCTGCCCTCTACCTCTCCGTCTCGCAAAGATCTAACTACTGAAAGAACAACATGAAAGACACAGGGTTTATACTGGTTCGGGCCACCGATGTGGTGTAATACCCTACTCCAGTGTGGTGGTTGGATTGCCTCTTGGGCTGATGATGATGAACAGTACAAGGGAGAACAGCCTCGCGAGGGCCTGTTCTAGCTGGGACGATGAACTGCTAAGGGAGTTCAGCCGCCCTTCTCTCTCTCTCTCCCTCTCTCTGATCGTCTCCGCTTACTCGGACTCTTGATACCCCGTGCCTCTACCCTGGGGGTGGCTAGTCCTATTTATAGGCAAGGGCCCTGGGCCTCTTCCCAAATATTGAGCGGGAAGGGCGCCAACAATTGGCCAATTTGAAGGGGAACATCCAGTACACTTATCCTGACTAAAGTTGGTCCTCGCCTGCCAAAGGCCCTGTGGTGACGCCGTTCTGGGCTCCACGATGACCTCCTTCCCACCGTTGGACTGTCTTGGTCTTGTTGCATCGAAATGGATGCCTTTGCTTGATCCTCTCGCCTGCGCTTGCCCCCTTTGCACCAAAGAGGAAAGGGAGGACACTGCGCGGGCTGGCGCCCGCCTGGCGCCCTTGGTCGTCATGGCTTGCGTCATGGGCACCTCGTGAGGTACCCTGCCTTGATCTCTCCGCCTCCTCATGAGCCAGCCTGATGAGGCCGCGTCTGAGGAAGCACCGCGTCGTCCGCCCCACGAGGCTTGGCCCCTCGCGAGGGTCTTGGGTCTTGTGTTGATGAAGATGGGTCGTGCTGGGCCCCCCTTTGAGCCATGCCGTAGGCAGGCAAGTCTGGGGACCCCCGTTCGCAGAACGCCGACAGATAGAGCGGCTAGTCATATAGGAGTGCTCAATATTGTGCACCGCGACCAAGGCGGAGAGGAAAACGAGAGAACTACGTAATTAATGCATTAGTTTAATTAGGGTAGTTTTGTAAAGTACGAGATACATTCCTCCAATCGCAAAATGCCTTGGTTCATGAGATTTGAGATTTGAGCCCTATAAACCGGAAGGGAGGGAGTACTGCACACGGTGTAGTCTAGTCACTTGTTGAAATCTCTAGAAAGGCAAATACTCCTTTCCGGTTTACAGGGCTATACTACTCCCTCCGTTTAGGTGTGTAAGTCATCTTACGAAAACCAAATAGTCCCAAAACACTTAGGCGCGGTGCATTAATGTCTACCTTGTTTCTTGTTTCTTGACATATCAACCAATAAAAGATGAGAGGTGTGCATGCTTTTAATGACTTGCAATGGCTAGTTCATTGCATGCAATGCTATTAATTAGCAAATAAACATTGGTGACCCCAGGAGGAAACGGTGCTAAGCGCGTGGACTTATGCAGAATGAGTATCAACCAATGGATAATGGAGTTTAATTGTTAAACAATAGCAATTTTGTCTCATGCAAGAGCCTGGCTAGTACTCCAAGGAACCGCACCACGCGAGCGTTCGCAACTGCCATGTTCGGGTTGCGCTTGGCTCTTCGCCTCTTCGAGAAGACGAACAATGATGTTACTCCTACTTCTACATTATCGAATCCACTGCTGCATGTCCGTCCACCTCGTGCGGGAGGGATAGCGTGTAGCAAAAGCTTCCAATTACTGCTCCTGCCTTTGCGTCTATGACAGGTGGGCCCAAGAGGTGGTTGGCCCTCCTGTCATGCATCCAAAGGCAGGTGCAGTTAAGGCACCGGAGCTCAGTCCACGAGGGAGAGGGCGTTGTAGTAATCAAATTTCTCGGTCTTGTACGAGTTGATGCGACACATAAAAGCACCGCACTCGATATAAGTCTTTTTACACATTTCAAATGGGCTACTTCGTATGTAGGAGTAGACATATTCTGCTTCGTATCTAGTCACTTGTTGCAATCTCTAAAAAGACTTATATTTGGAAACGGAGGGAGTACAACACATGCATGCATGCCGTGACTTTCCTTTTGATACTTGCATGTGTTGATTTGATGCACCTTGCCAAATTTTGACTATAAATTTAACTAACCAAATTTTCATGCATGTCACAAAAAATTATGGGTCTGTTTGGATTGTGACTATGTTTGTCTTATGTCGCCACATTATTTTTCCCACACTTGCCACACTTGCCTAACCTGAGTTGCTCAAATTGTTAGACACACTTTGGCTTGCCTAAGGGAATCTTGCCACAATTTTTGTGTCTATGACATGTGGGGTTCACTGCTAATAAAAAAAATCTTGTATTAGGTGTGGCTAATAAAAAAGACTTATATTTAGGAACGGAGGGAGTAGAAAATATAAATAATAATGCATGTTGGGGCAACCCACGTTTTCACTAATTTTAGTAGTGGGCTTGTTCACAATTTTTACGAGGGGGTGGTTGTTCATTTAATGGAGGGACTTGTAGTACCAGACTTGAACGATACAAAGTGCGATCTGGCACACCGTAACACCACTTGGAACAAGCGGGTAGCTATCTCAAAAAACAATTAACAACTAAAAAAACTGCGACCTGGCATGTAGTAGTACACAATTTTAAACGATTGTTTTGATGGAGTGAAAAAGGAAAACTACCCCACTACGTATATATAGGCCGGAGCCTCCGTGCTTGCTTGCTAGGGTTGCTCTATTCACACACTCTCATCCTCTCTAGATCTAAACAAGATAGGGGTAGTAACACTATCTTTCTCCCTTCAAAAAACACTAGCTTTCTATCCTCACCACTGGTTACAGATCCGGACGTATCCCCCTCCGCCAGTGAAGGGGAGGAGGGGCAGCGTTTAGGCCGTCGTCGACAGCGAGGGAGGAGACCCACTGCCGGACACATCGTTTATCTCTGGCCGAGCACCGGCGCGGGAGGTCCTCCGATCCCTTCGTCGTTGCCTGTGGACGGATCCGGCCTCCCGCCGCCCACCTATCCACATCCCGACGACCTTCAGGTATATCTTCATTCGAAACCGCCTTAGCTCTACTTCCCTAGCTTGCTACGTCGCTGCATGTGCATCATTTTCTACCTCTCAACCCCTCTCGATCGGATGGTCCAATGTCACATATTTTTTTCTTCTATTGTTAGAGGTAAAGCTACTTCATGGAGTCGAATCTTGTACTCCCTCCGTCCGAAAATACTTGTCATTGAAATGGATGTATCTAGATGTATTTTACTTCTAGACACATCCATTTTGATGACAAGTAATTCCGGACGGAGGGAGTACTTGGTTCAAACAAGAAATAAAGTGGGAGTGGGGGAATTTAGTATGTACATTGGACTTGGTACAAACAGGAAGGAAAGGGGGTGAAACTAGTACAGGCTGGTCATCCAACCGGTCTCTTGGTCGAAAAGGGAAATATAGGGGTAACGCTGTACACAGTGGTATGACCAGGACTAGATTTGCTATCCACACATAGGAGTAGGTGGCTAGAGTGAACAAAAATGGGACCAGCCCAGATATGTTTCTTGGATGTTTGTTTCTCGGGGCAACAAACTATGAAGACCACTTTATGCCCCTGTTTACGTACATGGTGCTGGACTGCTGGTGCACCCACTGTCCCATGCCCTTATACCAAATATTTAGGCTCCTTTTGGAATAAAGGGGCAGAAAACATAGGTCTTGATGAAAATAGAGGAATAGGAAAGGAATGTAGGTATAAAACTATGGAACAGCAAACTAGAGGAAACTCTCAAGATAATGTGTTCGGATGGACTACGAAATGTACAGATTTGTTTTTTTAGAGTAGCATGCTTGGCAGTATGAGATGCTATTTGTTTATTCAGCTGCACAGTGACTACTCTTGTCCTCACCTCACGTACCACACATAGGTTGATTTTTTATTCCGGCAACACAGCACAGCAACATGTCTAACGCATGGCAGCGAGCGCCTGCCTCGGGCTTCCGCCCAAAAAATGAGCAGTGCGTGGATGTTTCTAATCCTATGGAATCAGTACTACCATACCAGCTTTCCTATGAAACACTATTCACCTTTCCCGTGTTCCGAACGATTGGAAGGGAAAGAATACTGGAGGAATTGTGTTCCTACAAAAATCCTGCACCAAACTTGTGAACCGAACACAGCCTTAGTTGTTCTTAATCTAATGTCCCTGGTAAAAATGAAGCCATGCCACTGTTATAAGCCATGACAAGTTTAGCCAAATGTTTTTGCCTGTAATTGTTTGAGACTCTGACTGTTTCCTCTGTGCCTTTTTGTGCAAACAGGGATATCCAATTCACCTGGTTGTTGTTGTGACCTTTTGGTGCACTGCACAAAACTCTTCTTAAAAGAAGTGACTTTTATGTTGTTTAACTGGAATGTCAAAATGGAACAGTTGGTTCATTTTGGTGGAACTGCACAAAGGGAGATCTGTGTTCCAATCATCATCATCCATATTGGCGCCATAACCTTCCTTTAGGTAAGAATGATATTTAATGCATGTGTTCATCTCTATTTTCCGACTGCCATGAGAAAATAATGTTGTTTTTTTACTAGTACACTTGTACTCCCTCACTGACAAAACCAATTCTGAATTAGAAGGCCAATCATGTACTTGGTTTCACCAACTGGTGAGGAGAAAGAGAAACAGAGCATGAAGAGGAAGAAGAAGAAGAATAAATAGTGCCAAGGAGATCTTGCTGAAGCCAGAGGCCTCAGTCGAGGCCATTCAAGGGCTCCGGCAACGACTACCTTACATGTGAGACGATCCTCCAGGGAGCCCTTCCACTTCTGCTGTCTCACTTAATTAATTAGGAGTACTTAAGTACCACTAATTTATTACTGCCTAATTTTCCTGTTGGAGTTAAACAAATCTTTAGTAGGAATATTATTAGTGTCATGACATAATAGTGCTATTGTTTTGCATGTCAATTTATTGCCATTGGTTCAATGAGGCAATGTTTTGCGTATTATCCATCATGAATTTGATGCTACTGTTTGAGTAATATGCTAATGTCTTCCTATCCTTTCTCGCTAAGCTAATGAAGGTTTCACCTTGTTCCTACTTGTGCAAACAGGCATCATGTTATGCCAATCATACATTTTAGTGGAACTACGCAAGACAATACAATGAATTGTATCCCAGCCAGTGCTTTAACTCTACTGGAAGTTCTTGATAATCTTTTGATATAATCTCAGCACTGGTAAACAAGAGTGATTTCAACCATATATTTGAAGTGCACAAAAATATATACTATTGTGTGATTCCAGTGAGTGCTTTATCATCTCTTATGGGACTACATGAATAAGCTTTTTTTCTCAGGTTGGTACGGGCCTAAGGCCTTCATCCATATTAGTTTGTTGTCATCTCTATTTGTATCGTGCTACTGTCATGAGAAACTCCTTTATCTTTGCACGTTAAAGTTTTGCAACCTATGATAAATGGCAATGCTTTGAGTGTTGAGTTGAGCTAATTGGCACTGATTAAATAAACTAATACCTCTCTTTATGCAAGAATACTATGTTGCTAACTTTACCCATTAAGATAATGAGGGTGCTTCTATTTGTTAGTGTATGTTTCATCAACTAGTCCCACTATTACAGTAATCTCACCCTCTCAATATATTTGCCAATAGGGATGCTCGATTTTGGTGGAACTGCACAAAAACTTTGGGTGCTTCATTGCCTCGACAGCTTCTGTCCTTTCCTGTCAGTCGCCAATCTCCACTTGCTTTCTTCCTTTGCTATCAGTCGCTTGGCTTATCTCAGCTTCCAGTCAAAGGAAATAGTAATTGATATGCTACCTCACACAGGTTGGTACTGGTCTTTATCTTGATTATTGTGCCTGTCATATGTATTGGTAATTTGGTATTGTGCTACTGTTTGCCGATTTCATAAAGGAGTAATTTGGAGCCTGAACTCGCAGGCAAATCATTACATCAGGTGATTTCAGTAGAACTGCACAAAATGATCAGATGGACAGGTACTTATGTTGTTGCTATGTACTCCAAAGTTCACTCTGACAAGCATCGATGTTGACAAGAAGTGTCTATATTCATTCGAGCATCAATCAGCATCAACCAATTGTCAAACTCCAAGTATTAGGAGAGTGAACGCCAAAAATATTGCTTGGTGCATAGCCCAGAAAAACGCAGTCCAGTCTTTGGTCCCAACTTGTGCCTTTTGGTTATCGGCACATATGGTAGCGAACTATATGGCATGGAGTCTAAAGATTCCAGACAAGTTGGTTGACGCGTATATTCATCTGGCACTTAATCAGTCTGCATGCCAAGGATGCTCCATTACAGTTGAACTGCACAAAAAATGTGGGTGGCTCATTTTCTCAACCACCTCCTTTCTCGTCTGTAATGTAGAATTTTGGCGAGATACAGGACCAAGATGAGCCAGTAAACTAGTTGGATGAAAGTAGTGGCCAAGTTGCTCGAACCTCCCTCGGCACGAGGCCACTATTTGAGGATAAACCTACAAGCAAAGTTCAGATTGTCTGTGCTGCCTCTTATGTACTCGAATGTTTACTCGTAGAAGAACTAATTTTAGCAAGAAGTACCTCCGATTGAACACCATTTACCAGTCTGTACCCTAAGTAATTAAAGTTCGTCCATGGATCATATTGGTTGTGGTCTCAATCATTTGGATGCATAAACATACTGAAGATGTGTATATCTGAATCTTTTTGTGAATTATGTATGAATACTGTCGTGTGATCTATCAATCATTTGGATGCATAGATATGTTGAGCTTGTGTATATATGAATCTTTTGAGTTGTTGATAGTGAATGTTGGTTATGAATATGAACGTGTCCTGTGAACCTGAGTTTGATATGAATGTTTACCTTTTCTGTTGTATTTGTGTGTGAACTTGTTAGTATGCCTACTGTGGGGTATAAAATGCAGGTCTCTTATAAAAGTAATGCTGTGTCCAATTTATGTTTTCCCTTCTAACCACATTATATATATTTATATTATTATTATTATCGTATATTTTATAGAGACTTATATATACATTATAAAAACATCCAACGTGTTATTAACTTATAAAAGTAATTGTTTAACGGAAGTTGGCAAGGAAAATCCTGGTTGTTTTTGACTCATGGGCAAGGAAAATCCTGGTGATTGCGTACAAAAGCTTGCGAAGATTTTAAGGACCAATTTAATAATAACGCGCTCATTTTTATTTTGAGCAATAACTCGCTAATTTCTTAATTATATATATATAATGTGCCTCTCCAGTTTATTCTTTGATATTAATTGCTCCTTCTAACATAACATTATATATATAACGAGCCCATCTAATACGTGTATTTCAAGGAAGTGCAAATGGGCTGGGATTTCTTAGAAAATATAAATGCGCCTGATTGACGCGAAATTATTTGTTCACCCAGCCCAGCAAATGGACTGTACATTCTAGAAAACATGGGTTAAATATATGCCACATTTTTGCAGGCTGACATGTGGGCCAATAGGTCGAAGCCTACGTAGGGCGTTGTCAACTTGGTCAACAAATGATTGTGCCATCCACAACCATTGGATTTATATCCAACGTCCGGCATGCACCTTCAATCTCTCGTCTTCTTCCTCCAGCATCGCCGGGACCGCCTGGTCCGGCCTCCGGCGGCTAGCGGCTCTGCTTAGCACGCATCACTGCGAAGCGCTACCCCGCCGCCGGCCAGGCTATCCCTCCACCCCTCGACACCTCCTGTTATTCTCCATAGACTACGGCCCCACGCCACAACAGAACCAATTATAACCCTTCTCCTCCTCACAATCTACGACTCCACTGCCGCGTTTTCCCATCTCCGAGTCGTTCCCGTCCGGGGCCTCGCCGTCGTCCACCGCCTCGCGGCGTTCGGTGCGGCGTGGTCAACAAACAAGAGTAATCGGAAGAGGACTGTACGTGGAGAGCCTGATGGCTGGGACCCACGAAGTCCATGGTCGCACACAAGGAAAGTTCCTCCTTATTAAGCTAAAAAAATGTTTCCTCCACCTGACAGCTGGGACCCACCGGCTGTATCTTCACACGGAAGGAAGTGCCTCCTTGTTTTGCGAAAAAAAATATTCATCCCGTTGACAGCTGGGACCCGTCAGATTTGGTGACTAACTTGTGGGCCTAGTAAGCGGACGTGTACGCATGGCTTTGTCAACTTAATCAACAAATGATCCTAGCAGCTCGATCGTTGGATGTTAATCCAACAGTCGTGCTCCTTCTTCAACCTCTGTTCTTGCTCCTATCTCCCGTGGGCGGCACCGCGGCCGTGCTGCCGCGCACCCGAACCAGTGAAATTTCCCACTCCTCTCCATCTGCGACTCCACTGCCCCGTCTTCCCCATCTCCGGGTCGTTCCAGTCTGGGTGCGCTCGGCACGGTGTGGTCAACATGGTCAACAACCGAGAGTCATCGGAAGATGACTGTACGTGAGAGGCTGACAGTGGGGATGCACCACGCCCATGGACGCATGCATGCAAGGGAACGCGGTGAGGTCAACGTGGTCAAGGAACGACTTCCATCGGAAGTATACTGTACATGGAGAGTCTCAGCTGGGTCCACGGCCGCAGCAAGTAAGTGCCTCCTTATTACGCGGAAAATAATGATTCCTCCAACTGACAGCAGGGATCCACTGGACGGGCCACCATATTTTGTGAAAAAAATGTTTGCCCCCTGACTGCTGGGACCCACCTGACGGGCCACCGTACTTCGCGAAAAAAACGTTCCCCCCGCGGTCAGCTCGGACCCACCGGAAGTGCCTCCTTATTACGCACAAAAAAATGAATACTCCCCCGGCTAGCTGGGACCCACCTTGGTGGGAGGCTGACTTGTGGGCCTACTAAGTTGACGGGGATGAAGAGCTATGTCAATTTAGTCAATATGAACGATTCTAGCTCCAGTGGCCGTACGATGTCCATCCAACAGCTGTAGTGCTTCTTCAACCTCTGGTCTTCTTGCTCCAGCCGCCCAAAGCAGCGTCGGTCGTGCCGCATGCTCCTGCCTCCCATGGCCGGCTGTGCTGTCACGGAGGCCTCACCGCCCCCTACTATTCCCACCGCTGGCCAGGCCCTGCGGCGACAACAGCGTCACACCGCAGCCGAACCAGTGAACCCTCGTACTCCTCTTCACGCGGGCTTCCACTGCCGCGTCTTCCCTGGCTCCGCGTCGTCCCCTTCCTAGGCCTCGCCGTCGTCCACCGCTGTGGTGATCTCCGTGCGGCGTGGTCAACGTGGTCAAGGAACGACTTCCATTGGAAGAGTATTGTACGTGGAGAGGCTGATAGCTGGGTCCATGGCCACAGCCCAGTTTTTTTGTGATTTGCCAAGTAAGTCGCTTTGTCACGCCTGTTGGGCAGCAAATCTTTCAAGACGAGGAGAGCTTTCATTCGGCTGGCCGAGAAAATGGCTCATCAGTAATGAGAAATGGGTTGTACATTTTTAAAACACATCAAACCGGTAATTAGTTTCAAATATCTTTTTTTTTTCATTTCAAGATTTTAAATTACATTAATTTTTATGCGTGGAGAATTTGTTAGATTTTATATTGATATAAATTTATTTTTAAAATCAGTTTGAATGTGAGTCAAAATTTCGGGATTAAAAACAGTTCGGACCGCACCGAAATATGCAAAATTTCGTATAATTTTTTAACCGTGGCCCCAATATGGGCTGTAATGCTACGAAAAAGAATATGGGCTCCAAAAAAACCTTAATAATTAGCAAATGGGTTGTAAATTATTAGAAATAATGGCAGATGGGCTATATACTATTTTCCACAAATTTGAGGCTTTCTTAAAAAAAGGTTGACGCACAAGCAGTGACTGTTGGATGGCCATCCAACGGCCGTCGTGCTTCTTCATTCTCTGCTCTTCCTGCTCCAGACGCTCAAACAAGCGCCGGCGGGACTGCCTGCTCCCTCCTCCCCGCGGCCGCCTCTGCTGCCGCGCAAGCCTCACTGCCCCACCATACTCCCATCGCTGGCCTAGCCATCCCTCTACTCACCCACACCTGCTGTTATTCTCCGGCGACGGCAGATGAACCAGTAAACCCTCGTATAGTCGTACTCCCCTCCGCATGGGAAACAACTGCCAAGACTTCCCTGCCTCCGTGTCGTTCCCTTCCTAAGCCTCGTAGTCGTCCACCGCTCTGGTGCTCTCGGCGCGGCCTGGTCAACGTGGTCAACGACCGACATGCATCTGAAGTGGACTATACATGGAGGGGCCGACAGCTGGTCCACGGCCGCACCCAAGGAAATGCCTCCTTATTACGCGCAAAATAATGATTCCTCCACCTAACATCGGGGACCCACCGAAAGGGCCTCTGTATTTCATGAAAAAAAATGTTACCGCCGCTGACACCTCGGACCCACCAGCTATATCTTCGCACGTAAGGAAGTGCCTCCTTATTGCGCACAAAAAAATGAATACTCCCCCTGTTAGCTGGGACCCAGTATAGTGGTAGGCTGACTTGTGGGCCTACTAAGTTGATGGGGACGGAGGGCTTTGTCAACTTAGTCAATATGCACGACTCTAGCTCCAGTGACCGTATGATGTCCATCCAACGGCCATAGTGCTTCTTCAACCTCTGGTCTTCTTGCTCCAGCCGCCCAAACCAGCGTCGGTCGTGCCTCGTGCTCCTGCCTCCCATGGCCGGCTGCGATGCGGTGGAGGCCTCACCGCCCCCCTGCTACTCCCACCGCTGGCCAGGCCATCTCTCTACTCACCCACACCCCATGTTATTCTGCGGCGACGGCAGCCTCACACCGCAGCGAACCAGTGAACCCTCGTACTCCTCTACGCGTGGGCATCCACTGTCGCGTCTTCCCCGGCTCCGCGTCGTCCCCTTCCTAGGCCTCGCCGTCGTCCACCGCCCTGGTGCTCTCGGCGCGGCGTGGTCAACGTGGTCAAGGAACGCCTTCCATCGGACGTGGACTGTACGTGGAGAGGCTGACAGCTGGGTCCATGGCCACAGCAAGGAAGTGCCTCCTTATTACGTGCAAAATAATTATTCCTCCAACTAAGAGCGGGGACCCATCGGACGGGCCACCGTATTTCGCGAAAAAACATTTGCCCCTGACTGCTGGGACCCACTAGCTACATCTTCGCACGCAAGAAAGTGCATCCGGGCAAAAAAACGATTCGCCCCCCTGACTGCTGGGACCCACCAGCTACATCTTCGCAGGCAAGGAAGTGCCTGACAGTCGGGACCCACCTGGTCGAAGCGTACGTAGCGTTGTCATTCTGGTCGCGAAAGTGTATGTACATATATACTGGTGGATGTAGAGGCACGCACGTGTCGTAGTAGAGACGCATACGTGTCGTAGTAGAGGCGCGCACGTAGCATGTACACATACGTACAGCAGCCAGGGTGCAAGAAAGAAAATACGGCCACGTATGTGTGCATACGGGCGGGGTCTCGAACGCCTACTTGCACATACGTACAGCCAAGGCTCGTGTACATGGCTGGGTCGGAACAGAGAAACAGTGTCGTCGTCGTATTCATGGGGAGGCAACGAAATGCATCGTGTTCATGGGGAGGCAACGGAATGCGTCGTGTTCATCGGGAGGCAACGGAACGTGTGGGAGCCAACCGGCTGGGTTGGAACGGAATGCATGGTCGTGTTCATCGGGAGGGCTTGGACCGAACAGGCAATGGAAACGAGGCCTGGTGTACCGCAGAACGGAGGAAACAGCCTTGTGTTCGAATGGCCACGTTCGAAACGGGATCCTGTTCATCGGGAGGGGTCTGGCGTACCGCAAAACAGAGGAAACGGACCTCCTATGGTTGAAACGGGGGTCCTGTTGATCGGGAGGGGTGTGGCGTACCACAAAACGGAGGAAACAGACCTCCTACGGTCGAAACGGGGGTCCTGTTGATCGGGAGGGGTGCGGCGTACCGCAAAATGGACGAAACAAACTTGTGTTGGAGCGCTACGGTCGATACGGGGGTCCTGTTCATCGGGAGGGGTGTGGCGTACCGCAAAACGGAACTCCACGGGATACTGTTCATCTCCACCGTCGACCTCCTCCAGCCTCCACGGGCTACCGTCGACCTCCTCCAGCCTCCACGGGCTACCGTTGACCTCCTCCAGCCTCCGCGGGCTCCTGTTCATCCAGCCTCCACCGCGCGCTACTCCACAGGCTACTGTTCAACCACCCCTCCACCGTCTACTGTTTATCCAGCCCTCCACACCACGGGGTCCTGTTCAACCACCCCTCCACCGTCTACTGTTCATCCAGCCCTCCACACCACGGGGTCCTGTTCAACCACCCCTCCACGGGTACCCCCCACCATCTACTGTTCATCCAGCCATCCACCACACCATAGGGTCCTGTTCATCCAGAGGCAACGCCACCGCTCACTGTTCATCCAAACCCCCCGCAACGCTCACTGTTCATCCCAGAGGCTGCATCGATCGAATTCATGTAGTAGCAGTAGCGAAGGAATCGCTCCATCGGGTTCAGTTAACAGCCATCGATCGATCGCGGGTTCAGTAATGCGTAGCCTGCAGTGCAATCGCTCGGGTTCAGTTAGAGCCAACGCCTCGCACACACGCGCGTACGTGTACGAGAGAAACGCGCATCGCTCGACCCCCGACCTCCCACCGTAACCAGGAACTCCCCGAAATTTTCCTCGCCCTCGCTTCTACCACGGTTTTTTCCGTCATGGACGGCCCAAAGAATGTCATGCAGCTGCATCTCCGGCCAGCCCAGGATGAAAAGCCCATTTTCTGTCATGATTTTTTGTCATAGAAGTAGGAGCCCACCACATCTATGATGATACCGGGTTTTGTCACAATTCTCGTCATAGAAGTGTCATATGTATGACAGAAAAAAAAATTCGTTCGGCCCAAAATGTCACGGATGTGTCTTTTTTTGTAGTGTTTTGTCGTATGAGAGCAACCCGCCTCCGAAGCATTTGAGAGAGAGATCCTTGCGAGGACAAAGCCCAAAACACCCAAAGCCAAAGAGTGTTAGGTATCACCGATGTATTTCTGTCCGCGTGATCTGAAGACTTGTTACACTTGAGGACTGTGAATCCTCCAGCCAGTTAGGCGTCGCGTTCTAAGCATCCAAGAGCCATTCTGGATTGCTGGTGAATGAAGTCTGTGAAGGTTTGGAATTCTACCTTGAAGACTTACCAGAGTGATTGGGCAAGGATTGTGTGTTCTTAGCTCAAGGGGAATAAGGTGAAGATGCGGTCTTCTGAGTTGAATCTCAGCCTCCTTAACTAGATGTACAGTTGTCACAGCAACTGCAACTAGTCTACTAAATCCTTGTCCTCTCCAAGCAACTGGTTCTATCATTCCCATCTCTTTACTTTACAGTTTGTTTTCGTGTGAAGTCATTGCCTGCTTGCATGATCCATACTATCTTCCATCTTGATCCATACTACCTAGCTACTGATAGTCTTCGTGCTTTCACTTCATTGATTACTTGACTATGGCTTGTCTAGTGTAGTCTACCTTCCGCTGCATATCAATAGGTTCATTTCTACTGTTTGTCTTCAAAGCCACCGTGTTTTGAAGACTTCCATAAAAATCGCCTATTCACCCCCTCTAGTCGATAACTAGCACTTTCATGAACAATTTCATAAAGAGGAGCATTTTTTTGCAATCTCAAATCTTTTAAATTTCCAAAAGCTTTTAAAAAGAGAAATAGACTAGGAAAATGCCTTTTTTGTTTACAAAAAACTAAACAAAAATGCCAAAAAAACAATAATAACCATTTCGGGATCCTTGTAGAAGTTTCCCAAACCAGCCAAGAACCTTCCAGAAGGTTCCAAAAATCAGGCCTAGTTCTTTCGCCCGATTCTCTCAAAATCTTGAAAATTAGACCTGCCCTCTTCGAGAAACTTGAACACATATAGTTTGACAATCCTGGCTAGTTTGTGTCTAAATAACAGGAGCGCCTCTTCACCGGCTTGAGCGCCAGCTTTTGCGTGTTTCCAAGCAGGCCCCAACTTCAAGCTAGCTCGCCCGTTCGCACGCTTCAACGGCTAGTTTTTTTGTGTTGTTTTCTGTAGGTTTGGTAGGGGAAAAACTGGTTTTTTTAAGTTGATTCATTAAGAAAATCAAAAAACTTTACAAAAAAAATGCTCGTGAACTCGAAATAGATTCATAAATTACAAAAAATGAAAAAAATGCAAAAATGAGAAAAGTTGACAAGTTGAAAAAAATTCATACAAAATTAAATAAAGTTCACAAAACTAAGAATTTGCAAAATTTAAAAAATCATAAATTTGAAAAAATTACAAATAAATTAGGCGATTTTGGAAAAAGTTCACATCTTGAAAGAGTTCGTAATTGTGAAAAAAGTTCACTAAAATGAAAATAATTCAAGAATTTAGAAAAAGTTCACTAATTCGATAAAACCTTCACGGGTTTTGAAAAATGTTCACAAGTTTGTAAGAAAATGTTCATAGATTCGAAAAAAGAAGTTTGTGAATTTGAGGAAGGTCATGAATTTGAAAACATGTTCATGAATTTTAGCAAAGTTTGTGAACTAGTAAAAGGGAAAAGAAAACAAAAGAAAAGAAAAAGTAAACAAAAAAACTTGAAGAAAAACAGGACAAACATAAAAACAATAGAAAACCGGACTAGGAAATGCGCTATTTTTTTGTTTAGCGTTACATTTGCCACATAAGAAGAGAAAAAGGAAGCAAGTGTGTACATCAAGTAACCCATTCCGGTTGGTTATTATAGCTTCAAGTAATCCATGAGAGTTGGAGTTCGAATCTCCCACAGAACTGAAGATAAAAAAAACGATCCAATCCTATGACACAGGGGTGGTTCTACGTCGGTTTGTGAATATGCCTTTAAACGGTGCTCTTAGCATCGCCAAATATGGTTTAGGCTAAATAGCTAGGTTTTTTGGAAAGAAAGACGGGTAAGGAGAGCAGGGCAATTAGAGTTATTGGGTCGATGCCTATATAGCCATGCGTAGGGGACATAGCAACTCGATAAGCAGGGCAATTAGATTTGCTTCTCCGGGAGGCACATATTTGCTTCCACGAGGAAAAGAGAAGAAAGTGTGCTTCCACGAGAAGCACATATTTGTTTCTCTTCAGGCGTAGATTTTCTTTCGTAGCTGTGCTTCTTAGAAAGAGAAAAAAAATATACTTCCAAACACAAATTTGCTTCACGAGAAACACAATTGAGCTTCTTGAAAAGGGAAAAGAATTAAAAAATGTTGTGGTTCCAGCTCCGGGTTTTTTCTTTAATATTTTTTCACATTTTATTCTCGGTTGTCTTTTTTTATTATTTTTTGGGGTTTTTTCCCGGCCTTCGGTTTTTCTGGGTTTTCATGAAACAAATCATCGAAACATATTAACAGGGGATCTAGTTTTCAAAGGTCCCGGTGTGAGAAATCGAACGATGAAAATGCTTTGAGATTTGAACACGTGATTCAAGAGATAAAATGTTTTTAATAAATGGATCTACAAAAAAAGGGAAACCCTCGAGCTTTGGATACGTGGTGCATATGCAGTGTGCCATTTGTGGGCGCCGGAGAAGTTGGGAGTGCCCTTTGAAAGGATAACCCTTAACTTTTTTTGAGAACAGGGTAAGCCATAACTAGTGATTTGTTGGCGCGAGGGGTTGGGTAGGTGCCGAGTTAGTGGGCTGGCCCATGTCACACGACATTTTATCAGCCATAAGAATGGGCTACTATATCGAACCATATTAATGTAGCGACGTGAGTTACTATGTCAGATAGTTTTGAGATTCGAGAGTATTTTTGAAACATGAACATATTTTGAAATTTTTAAACATAAACCTTTTTTAAAAAATCTGGACATTTTGAAATTGCGAACAAATTTTGAAAGCCAAAACATTTTTTAAGACCGTTTTGAAAAGCCGAGCTTTTTCAAATTTGTGTACAATTTTTTTGAAAAAATATAAACATTTTTCAAAAATTTGAATTTTTTGAAATTCTATTTTTATTGAACAAATGTTATAAAGCAGGAAATTTTTGAAATTTTGTATATTTTTCAAATTCCCAAACATTTTTTGAACTTTTGGACAAATTCAGAAAATGGATTTTCTTTCCCAATTTGTGAACAACTTTTGAAAAGAGGAACATTTTTTGAAATTAAAATCTTTCCAAAACATTAAAAATAAATAAAAACAAACTAGGAAAATAATTTTCTTACCAAAAAATTCAGGAAACAAATAAAAACATTTTTGGAATCCTTGTAGAAGGTTCCCAAACCACTAAGGAACCTTCCAGAATGTTCCAAACACATGGCATAATTCTTTCGGCCAATTCTCTCGAAATCTTAAGAATTAGACCTCTCCTCTTTGAGAAACTTGAACACATATTTTTTTGACAATCCTAGCTTGTGTCTAAATTCAAGTGTGCCATGGCCCAACTTCAAGCCCGCCCGCTTGCTCTCTTTCATGCTTCACCCATCATTTTTCTTCGAATTTTTTCTTTTGGTCTGATTGGGAAAAACGACATTTTTTGAAAAAAATAAAAAATCAAGAAAAAACAAAAAGTATACAAAAAATGCGCATGAAATAAAAAAAGGTTCATAATTTAAAAAAAGTTCATATATTTGAAATAACTTCCTGAAGCTAAAAAGAAGTTCAAAAAAGTTCACAAATGTAAAAGGTTCACAAAATTCAATAAAGCTGGCATAATTCAGAAATGTCAGAAAAAAGTTCATAAATTTGAAAAAAGGTTAGAAAGAACTAAGGCAAAATTGAAAAAAGTTCATGGCTTGATAAAGTTTGTAATTTTGCAAAAACTCACAAAAATGAAAATAGTTCACGAATTTGGAAAAAGGTTCGTAAAGTTGAATAACAATAAGTAACTCGTTCTGGTTGGTTACTGCAGCTTGAAGTAATCCATGAGGGTTGGAGCTTGAATCTCCCATGGCGCACATTTTCTGAAGATTGAAAAAAAGAAAAGAAAAAGGGAAAAAAGGCCGAGCCCATGATAAAGGGGCTTGTGCGTCGGTTTGTGGATATGCCTTTAATTGGCGCTCCAAATAGGGTTTGGGCTAAACAACTAGGATTCTTGGACAAAATATATGTGTTCAAGATTCAGGCATAATTTGGGAGTAAGTGGACGTGGAGTATTTGCACCCCAGCTCAAATGCTCGTGTTGAACAGTAAAATCGGGAAAAAAATATAAAAAAACTTTTTTGGTGGTAATCTTCGACAAATGTTCTATGAGCCTGCAAAATTTTACCATGAAAGATCAATCCTGGAAGTCCTAGAAAAAAAATCAATACTCCAAAAATGCTAATTTCTAATGCATTTTTAGTACTAGTTTTTTCCCATGACTTCCACGAATGCCATTTCGTGAGGTTACCACGAAATAAATGAAGGAAATATGCTCCAAAGGCAATAATAAAGTTGTTATTTTATATTTCCTTATATCATGATAAATATTTATTATTCATGCTAGAATTGTATTAACCGGAAGCTTGATACATGTGTGTATACATAGACAAAACACTGTGCCCCTAGTAAGTTTCTACTATACTAGCTCGTTAATCAAAGATGGTTAAGTTTCCTAACCACAGACATGTGTGGTCATTTGATGAACGGGATCACATCATTAGGAGAATGATGTGATGGACAAGACCTATCCGTTAGCTTAGCATGTTAATCGTTTAGTTTTATTGCTATTGCTTTCTTCACGTCAAATACATTATTCCTTTGATTATGAGATTATGCAACTTCCGGATACCGGAGGAATACCTTGTGTGCTATCAAACCTCACAACGTAACTGGGTGATTATAATGATGCTCTACAGGTATCTCCGAAGGTGTTTGTTGGGTTGGCATAGATCGAGATTAGGATTTGTCACTCCGAGTATCAGAGAGGTATCTATGGGCCCTCTCGGTAATGCACATCATAATAAGCCTTGCAAGCGATGTGACTAATGAGTTAGTTGCGGGATGATGTATTACGGAATGATTAAAGAGAATTGCCGGTAACGAGATTGAACTAGGTATGAAGATACCGACGATCGAATCTCGGGCAAGTAACATAGAGATGACAAAGGGAATAACGTATGTTGTCGTTACGGTATGACCGATAAAGATCTTCGTAGAATATATGTGAACCAATATGAGCATCCAGGTTCCGCTATTGGTTATTGACCGGAGAGGTGTCTCGGTCATGTCTACATAGTTCTCGAACCCGTAGGGTCCGCACGCTTAACGTTTGATGACGGTTTTGTATTATATGAGTTATGTGATTTGGTGACTGAATGTTGTTCAGAGTCCCGGATGAGATCATGGACATGACGAGGAGTCTCGAAGTGGTCGAGAGGTAAAGATTCATATATATAGGACGATAATATTCGGACACCGGAAGTGAGTTCGAGGGACGTCATCGAGTTGAACGTGTGCAGAACTCGGAGGTGTCGTACGTTCGGTACTTGATCGGTTGAATCAAGAAGAGGTTCGACTACATCAACCGTGTTAAACTAACGCTTCCGCTTTCAGTCTACGAGGATACGTGGACACACTCTCCCCCTCTCGTTGCTATGCATTTCCTAGATAGATCTTGTATGATCGTAGGATTTTTTTTGAAATTGCATGCTACATTCCCCAACAGTGGCATTCGAGCCAGGTCTATCCGTAGATGATATGCACGAGTAGAACACAAAGAGTTGTGGGCGATGATAGTCATACTGCTTACCACCAACGTCTTATTTTGTTTCGACGGTATTGTTGGATGAAGCGGCCCGGACCAACCTTATATGACCGCGTTCATGAGACTGGTTCCACCGACAGACATGCAACTTATTTTGCATAAAGGTGGCTGGTGGGTGTCTGTTTCTCCAACTTTAGTTGAATCGAATTTGACTATGATCAGTCCTTGTTTAAGATTAAAACATCAAACTTGACAAAACATCGTTGTGGTTTTGATGCGTAGGTAAGAATGGTTCTTACTAGAAGCCCGTAGCAGCCACGTAAAACTTGCAACAACAAAGTAGATAACGTCTAACTTGTTTTTGCAGGGCATGTTGTGATGTGATATGGTCAATACATGATGTGATGTACGTTATTGTGTGAGATGATCATGTTTTGTAAAAGTTATCGATAATTGGCAGGAGCCTTATGGTTGTCGCTTTATTGTATGAAATGCAATCGCCATGTAATTTCTTTACTTTATCATTATGCGTTAGCGATTGTTGTAGAAGCAATATTGGAAAGACGACAACGATGCTACGATGGAGATCAAGGTGTCAAGCCGGTGACGACGGAAATCATGACGGTGCTTTGGAGATGGAGATCAAAGGCACAAGATGATGATGGCCATATCATGTCACATATTTTGATTGCATGTGATGTTTATCTTTTATGCATCTTATTTTGCTTACTACGGTGGTAGCATTATAAGATGATCCCTCACTAAAATTTCAAGGTATAAGTGTTCTCCCTGAGTATGCACCGTTGCGACAGTTCGTCGTGCCGAGACACCACGTGATGATCGGGTGTGATAAGCTCTATGTTCACATACAACGGGTGCAAGACAGTTTTGCATGTGCGGAATACTCGGGTTAAACTTGATGAGCCTAGCATGTACAGACATGGCCTTGGAACACTGGAGACCAAAAGGTCGAACGTGAATCATATAGTAGATATGATCAACATAGAGATGTTCACCATTGAGGACTACTCCATCTCACGTGATGATAGGACATGGTTTAGTTGATTTGGATCACGTAATCGTTTAAATGACTCGAGAGATGTCTATCTAAGTGGGAGTTGCTACCTCTTGAGCATGCGTTGGTTTTCCCTTGAAGAGGAAAGGGTGATGCAGCAAAGTAGCGTAAGTATTTTCCTCAATTTTGAGAACCAAGGTATCAATCCAGTCGGAGACAATGCACAAGTCACCTAGTACCTGCACAAACAATCAAGAACCTTGCAACCAGCGCGATAAAGGGTTTGTCAACCCCTTCATGGTCACTCACAAAAGTGAGATCTAATAGAGATAGTAAAGTAAATATTTTTGGTATTTTTGTTGTATAGATTGGAAAGTAAAGATTGCAAAATAGTAAACGAGATGCGATGTAAACAAAAGAGATGCAATATAATAAGAAAGAGACCCGGGGGCCATAGGTTTCACTAGTGGCTTCCCTCAAGATAGCATGTATTACGATGGGTGAACAAATTACTGCCGAGCAATTGATAGGAAAGCGCATAGTTAAGAAGATATCTAAGGCAATGATCATGAATATAGGCATCACATCCGTGTCAAGTAGATCGAAATGATTTTGCATCTACTACTATTACTCCACACATCAGCCGCTTTCTAGCATGAATCTAGAGTATTAACTTCACAAGAACAGAGTAACGCATTAAGCAAGATGACATGATGTAGAGGGATAAACTCAAGCAATATGATATAAACCCCATCTTTTTATCCTTGATGGCGACAATACAATACGTGCCTTGCTGCCCCTACTGTCACTCGAAAAGGACACCACAAGATTGAACCCAAAGCTAAGCACTTCTCCCATTGCAAGAAAGAGAACCCAAAGCTAAACACTTCTCCCATTGCAAGAAAGATCAATCTAGTAGGCCAAACTAAACCGATAATTCGAAGAGACTTGCAAAGATATCAAATCATGCATATAAGAATTC
The DNA here is from genome assembly GCA_032464435.1 of Aegilops umbellulata. Taxonomy (NCBI): domain Eukaryota; kingdom Viridiplantae; phylum Streptophyta; class Magnoliopsida; order Poales; family Poaceae; genus Aegilops; species Aegilops umbellulata. Next base: position 238,619,088 of record CP136059.1, read on the forward strand.
AAAGAAGAACCAAATAATATCCATAGATAATCTTGTTCATAAATCCACAATTCATCGGATCTCGGCAAACACACCGCAAAAGAGTATTACATCGAATAGATCTCCAAGAACATCGAGGAGAACTTTTTATTGAGGATCAAAGACAGAGAAAAAGCCATCTAGCTAATAACTATGGACCCGAAGGTCTGTGATAAACTACTCATGCTTCATCGGAGAGGCAATGGTGTTGATGTAGAAGCCCTCCGTGATCTATTCCCCCTCCGGCAGATCGCCGAAAAAGGCCCCAAGATGGGATCTCACAGGTACAGAAGGTTGCGGCGGTGGAAAAGTGGTTTCGTGACTCCCTCTAATGTTTTTAGGGTATAAGAGTATATATAGGCGAAAGAAGTACGTCGGTGGGGCTATGAGGGGCCCACGAGGGTGGGGGCGCGCCTACCCCCCTGGGCACGTCCTCCTGCCTCGTGGCCGCCTCGTGGAGTTCCAAACTTCGACTCCAAGTCTTCTGGATTGCTTTCGGTCCAGGAAAGATCATCGCGAAGGTTTCATTCCGTTTGGATTCCGTTTGGTATTCCTTTTCTACGAAACTCTAAAATAGGCAAAAAAACTGGCACTGGGCCTCCGGTTAATAGGTTAGTACCAAAAATAATATAAAAGAGCATATTAAAGCCCATTAAACATCCAAAACAGATAATATAATAGCATGGAACAATAAAAAATTATAGATACGTTGGAGACGTATCAAGCATCCCCAAGCTTAATTCCTGCTCGTCCTCGAGTAGGTAAATGATAAAAACAGAATTTTTGATGTGGAATGCTACCTATCATAATTATCAATGTAAATTTTCTTTATTGTGGCATGAATTTTCAGATCCGAAAGATATAAAACAAAAGTTTAATATTGACATAAAAATAATAATACTTCAAACATACTAATAAAGCAATCATGTCTTCTCAAAATAGCATGGCCAAAGAAAGCTATCCCTACAAAATCATATAGTCTGGCTATGCTCTATCTTCATCACACAAAATATTTAGATCATGCACAACCCCGATGATAAGCCAAGCAATTGTTTCATACTTTGGATGTTCTCAAACTTTTTCAATCTTCACGCAATACATGAGCGTGAGCCATCGACATAACACTATAGATGGAATAGAATGGTGGTTGTGGAGAATACAAAAAGGAGAAGATGGTCTCACATCAACTAGACGTATTGATGGATATGGAGATGCCCATCAATAGATATCAATGTGAGTGAGTAGGGATTGCCATGCAACTGATGCACTAGAGCTATAAGTGTATGAAAGCTCAAAAAGAAACTAAGTGGGTGTGCATCCAACTCGCTTGCTCATGAAGACCTAGGGCAATTTGAGGAAGCCCGTCATTGGAATATACAAGCCAAGTTCTATAATGAAAAATTCCCACTAGTATATGAAAATGACGACATAGGAGGCTCTCTATCATGAAGATCATGGTGTTACTTTGAAGCACAAGTGGGTAAAAGGATCGTAGCATTGCCCCTTCTCTCTTTTTTCTCTCATTATATATATATATATATATATATATATATATATATATATATATATATATATATATATATATTTGAGCCTTTTCTCTTTTTTTATGGCCTCTTTTTTTCATCCGGAGTCTCATCCTGACTTGTGGGGGAATCATAGTCTCCATCATCCTTTCCTTACTGGGACAATGCTCTAATAATGATGATCATCACACTTTTATTTACTTACAACTCAAGAATTACAACTCAATACTTAGAACAAAATATGACTCTATGTGAAGGCCTCCGGCGGTGTACCGGGATGTGCAATGAATCAAGAGTGACATGTATGAAAGAATTATGAAGGTGGCTTTGCCACAAATATGATGTCAACTACATGATCATGCAAGGCAATATGACAATGATGGAGCGCGTCATAATAAACGGAACGGTGGAAAGTTGCATAGCAATATATCTCAGAATGGCTATGGAAATGTCATAATAGGTAGGTATGGTGGCTGTTTTGAGGAAGGTAAATGATGGATTTATGGTACCGGCAAAAGTTGCGCGGTACTAGAGAGGCTAGCAACGGTGGAAGGGTGAGAGTGCGTATAATCCATGAACTCAACATTAGTCATAAAGAACTCACATACTTATTGCAAAAATCAATTAGTTATTGAAACGAAGTACTACGCGCATGCTCCTAGGGGGTAGATTTGTAGGAAAAGACCATCGCTCGTCCCCGACTACCACTCATAAGGAAGACAATCAAAAAATAAATCATGCTCCGACTTCATCACATAACGGTTCACCATACGTGCATGTTACGGGAATCACAAACTTTAACACAAGTATCTCTCAAATTCACAACTACTCAACTAGCATGACTCTAATATCACCATCTTCATATCTCAAAAAAATCATAAGGAGTCAAATTTCTCATAGTATTCAATGCACTTTATATGAAAGTTTTTATTATACCCATCTTGGATGCCCATCATATTAGGACTAATTTTATAGCCAAAGAAAATTACCATGCTGTTCTAAAATACTCTCAAAATAATATAAGTGAAGCATGAGAGATCAATAATTTCTATAAAATAAAACCACCACCGTGCTCTAAAAAGATTTAAGTGAAGCACTATAGCAAAATTATTTAGCTCAAAAGATATAAGTGAAGCACATAGAGTATTCTAATAAATTCCGATTCATGCGTGTCTCTCTCAAAAGGTGTGTACAACAAGGATGATTATGGTAAAATAAAAAGCAAAGACTCAAATCATACAAGACGCTCCAATAAAAACACATATCATGTGGTGAATAAAAATATAGCCTCAAGTAAAGTTACCGATAGACGAAGACGAAAGAGGGGGTCCCTTCCGGGGCATCCCCAAGCTTAGGTTTTTGGTTGTCCTTGAATTTTTACTTGGGGTGCCTTGGGCATCCCCAAGCTTAGGCTCTTGCCACTCCTTATTCCAAAATCCATCAAATCTTTACCCCAAAACTTGAAAACTTCACAACACAAAACTTCAACAGAAAATCTCACGAGCTCCATTAGTATAAGAAAATAAACCACCACTTTAAGGTACTGTAATGAACTCATTCTTTATTTATATTGGTGTTAAACCTACTGTATTCCAACTTCTCTATAGTTCATACCCCTCGATACTACTCACAGATTCTTCAAAATAAGCAAACAACACACGAAAAACAGAATCTGTAAAAAACAGAACAGTCTGTAGTAATCTGACTTGTTAGAATACTTCTGGAACTCCAAAAATTCTGAAATAAATTGGTGGACGTGAGTAATTTATCTATTAATCATCTGAAAAAAGAATCAACTTAAAATAACTCTCCAGTAAAACATGGCAGCTAATCTCGTGAGCGTAAAAGTTTCTGTTTTTTACAGCAAGATCGCAAAGACTTCACCCAAGTCTTCCCAAAGGCTCTACTTGGAACAAACACTAACTAAAACATAAAACTACATCTAAACAGAAACTAGATGAATTATTTATTACTAAACAGGAGCAAACAGCAAAGAACAAAGATAAAATTGGGTTGTCTCCGAACAAGCGATATCGTTTAACGCCCCTAGCTAGGCATCGATAAATTCAATGATGCTCACATAAAAGATAGCAATTGAAACACGAAGAGAGCATCATGTAGCATATGAAAATCACATCTAAGTCTAACATACTTCCTATGCATAGGCATTTTATAGGAAAACAAATTAGCAAGACAAGCAAGATCTAGCATATGCAAGGAAGAAGAAAGAAACATTTGCAATCTCAACATAACGAGAGGTAATTTAGTAACATGAAAATTTCTACAACCATATTTCCCTCTCTCATAATAATTACATGTGAGTTCATAATCAAATTCAACAATATAAATATCACATAAAATTTTCTCTTCATGATCCTCATGCATGCAAAGTTGACACTCTTTCAAAATAGTGGGATTATCATAAAATAAAGTCGTGACCTCTCCAAACCCACTTTTATCAAAAAATTCATAAGATTGAACATCCTCCAAATATGTGGGATCTAAAGTTGACACTCTTCCAAACCCACTTTCAATATTATTGCAAACATTATTATCAATCTCATATTCATCATGGGGCCTAATTTTTTTTCAAGATTATAAGAAGAATCACCCCAATCATGATAATTGCAACAAGTAGTAGTCATAGCAAAACTAGCATCCCCAAGCTTAGGGTTTTGCATGTTATTAGCACAATTGACACAAATATAGTTTGTAGTAAAACCATTGCAATCATGCTTTTTATTCAAGGAGCTATCATGAATTACTTCATAGATTTCTTCATCACAATTTTTAGATTCATGACGAATTTCAAGCAAAACTTCATAAAGATAATCTAATGCACTCAACTCACTAGCAATAGGTTCATCATAATTGGATCCCTTAAATAGATTAGCGAGTGGATGAGGATCCATAAACTTTTAGCAAGCGAAGATTCAAGCAAAAAGAAGACACATGGTAACACAAGATCGAACGGAAGAGGGGCGAAAGAAAAGGGCAAATCTTTTGAAAATTGTTTTAGAAGTGGGGGAGAGGAAAACAAGAGGCGAATGGCAAATAATGTAATGCGAGGGAGAAGAGTTTATGATGGGTACATGGTATGTCTTGACTTGGCGTAGATCTCCCCGGCAACGGCGCCAGAAATCCTTCTTGCTACCTCTTGAGCATGTGTTGGTTTTCCCTTGAAGAGGAAAGGGTGATGCAGCAAAGTAGTGTAAGTATTTCCCTCCATTTTGAGAACCAAGGTATCAATCTAGTAGGAGACAACGGACAAGTCACCTAGTACCTGCACAAACAATCAAGAACCTTGCAACCAACGCGATAAAGGGGTTATCAATCCCTTCACGGTTACTCACAAAGGTGAGATCTAATAGAGATAGTAAAGTAAATATTTTTGGTATTTTTGTTGTATAGATTGGAAAGTAAAGATTGCAAAATAGTAAACTAGTGGCTTCTCTTAAGATAGCATGTATTATGGTGGGTGAACAAATTACTGCCGAGCAATTGATAGAAAAGCGCATAGTTATGAAGATATCTAAGGCAATGATCATGAATATAGGCATCACGTCCGTGTCAAGTAGATCAAAATGATTCTGCATCTACTACTATTACTCCACACATAGGCCGCTATCCAGCATGCATCTAGAGTATTAAGTTCACAAGAACAGAGTGACGCATTAAGCAAGATGACATGATGTAGAGGGATAAACTCAAGCAATATGATATAAACCCCATCTTTTTATCCCCGATGGAAACAATACAATGCGTGCCTTGTTGCCCCTACTGTCACTCGAAAAGGACACCGCAAGATTGAACCCAAAGCTAAGCACTTCTCTCATTGCAAGAGAGATCAATCTAGTAGGCCAAACTAAACCGATAATTCGAAGAGACTTGCAAAGATATCAAATCATGCATATAAGAATTCAGAGAAGAACCAAATAATATTCATAGACAATCTTGTTCATAAATCCACAATTCATCGGATCTCGGCAAACACACCGCAAAAGAGTATTACATCGAATAGATCTCCAAGAACATCAAGGAGAACTTTGTATTGAGGATCAAAGAGAGAGAAGAAGCCGTGTAGCTAATAACTATGGACCTGAAGGTCTGAGGTAAACTACTCACGCTTCATCGGAAAGGCAATGGTGTTCATGTAGAAGCCCTCCATGATCGATTCCCCCTCCGGCAGATCACTAGAAAAGGCCCCAAGATGGGATCTCACGGGTACAGAAGGTTGCGACGGTGGAAAAGTGGTTTTGTGGCTCCCTCTGATGTTTATAGGGTATAAGAGTATATATAGGCGAAAGAAGTATGTCGGTGGAGCTACGAGGGGCCCACAAGGGTGGGGGGCGCGCCTACCCCCTGGGCGCGTCATCCTACCTCGTGGTCGCCTCGTGGATTTCCAGACTTCGACTCCAAGTCTTCTGGATTGCTTTCGGTCCAAGAAAGATCATCACGAAGGGTTCATTCTGTTCAGACTCTATTTGGTATTCCTTTTCTGTGAAACTCTAAAATAGGCAAAAAAACAAAAACTGGCACTGGGCCTCTGGTTAATAGGTTAGTCCTAAAAATAATATAAAAGAGCATATTAAAGCCCATTAAACATCCAAAATAGATAATATAATAGCATGGAACAATAAAAAATTATAGATATGTTGGAGATGTATCAGGAGTTCTTAAGTAATATGATTAGTTGAACTTAATTTATCATGAACTTAGTCCTGATAGTATTTGCATATCTATGTTGTAGATCAATATCTCGCGTATAGTTCCCCTGTTTTATTTTTGATATGTTCCTAGAGAAAACTAAGTTGAAATATGATAGTAGCAATGATGCAGACTGGGTCCATGGTCTGAGGATTATCCTCATTGCTGCACAGAAGAATTATGTCCTTGATGCACTGCTAGGTGATAGACCTGTTGCAGGAGCTAATGCAGACGTTATGAACGTTTGACAAGCTTGGTATGATGACTACTTGATAGTTTAGTGAGCCATACTTTGCGACCTAGAACCAGGACTTCAAAAACATTTTGAATGCCACGGAGCATATGAGATGTTCCAAGAGCTGAAATTGGTATTTCAGACTCATGCCTGTGTTAAGAGGTATGGGATCTCTGACAAGTACTTTGCCTACAAGATGGAGGAGAATAGCTTAGCTAGTGAGCATGTGCTCAAAATGTCTGAGTACTACAATTACTTGAATCAAGTGGGAGTTAATCTTCTAGATAAGATAGTGATTGAAAGAGTTCTCTAGTCACTATCACCAAGTTACTAGAACTTCGTGATGAACTATAATATGCAAGGGATAATGAAAACAATTCCCAAGCTCTTAACGATGTTGAAATCGGTGAAGGTAGAAATCAAGAAAAAGCATCAAGTGTTGATGGTTGACAAGACCACTAGTTTCAAGTAAAAGGGCAAGGGAAAGAAAGGGAACTTCAAGAAGAATGGCAAGCAAGTTGCCACTCCTGTGAAGAAGCCCAAAGCTAGACCTAAGCCTGAAACTGAGTGCTTCTACTGCGGAAGCGGAACTACCCCAAATACTTGGCGGATAAGAAGGATGGCAAAGTGAACAAAAGTATATTTGATATACATGTTATTGATGTGTACTTTACTAGTGTTCATAGTAACCCCAGGGTATTTGATACCGGTTCAGTTGCTAAGATTAGTAACTCGAAACAGGAGTTGCAAAATGAACATAGACTAGTTAAGGGCAAGGTGACGACGTGTGTTGGAAATGATTCCAAGGTTGATAAGATCACCATCGCACACTCCTTTTACCTTCGGGATTAGTGTTGAACCTAAAATAAATGTTATTTGGTGTTTGCGTTGAGCATGAACATGATTGGATCATGTTTATTGCAATGCGATTATTCATTTACGTCAAATAATAATTGTTGTTCTGTTTACATGAATAAAACCTTCTATGATCATGCACTTAATATAAGTGGTTTATTGAATCTCGATCGTAGTGATACACATATTCATAATATTGATGCCAAAAGATGCAAAGTTGATAATGATAGTGCAACATACTTGTGGCACTGCCGTTTAGGTCATATTGGTGTAAAGCGCATGAAGAAACTCCATGCGGATGGACTTTTGGTATCAATCGATTATGAATCATTTGATGCTTGCGAACCATGCCTCATGGGCAAGATGACTAAGACTCCGTTCTCCGGAACAATGGAGCGAGCCACTGACTTATTGGAAATAATACATACCGATGTATGCGGTCCGATGAGTGTTGAGGCTCGTGACGGGTATCATTATTTTCTAACCTTCACAGATGATTTGAGCAGATATGGGTATATCTACTTAATGAAACACAAGTCTGAAACATTTGGAAAAGTTCAAAGAATTTCAGAGTGAAGTGGAGAATCATCATAACAAGAAAATAAAGTTTCTACGATCTGATCGCGGAGGCGAATATTTGAGTTATGAGTTTGGCCTTCATTTAAAACAATGTGGAATAGTTTCACAACTCACGCCACCTAGGATACCACAGCGTAATGGTGTGTCCGAACGCCGTAACCGTACTTTATTAGATATGGTGCGATCTATGATGTCTCTTACCGATTTACCATTATCGTTTTGGGGTTATGCATTAGAGACAACTACATTCACGTTAAAGAGGGCACCATCTAAATCTGTTGAGATGACACCGTATGAACTATGGTTTGGCAAGAAACCTAAGCTGTCATTTCTTAAAGTTTGGGGTTGCGATGCTTATGTGAAAAAGCTTCAGCCTGATAAGCTCGAACCTAAATCGGAGAAGTGCGTATTCATAGGATACCCAAAAGAAACTGTTGGGTATACCTTCTATCACAGATCCGAAGGCAAGATTTTTGTTGCTAAGAATGGATCCTTTCTAGAGAAGGAGTTTCTCTGGAAAGAAGTGAGTGGGAGGAAAGTAGAACTTGATGAGGTAATTGTACCTTCTCTCGAATTGGAAAGTTGTTCATCACAGAAATCAGTTCTAGTGATGCCTGCACCAACTAAAGAGGAAGCTAATGATAATGATCATGAAAACTTTAGATCAAGTTACTACCGAACCTCGTAGGTCAACCAGAGCATGTTCCGCACCAGAGTGATACGGTAATCCTGTTCTGGTAGTCATGTTACTAGACCATGGCAAACCTACGAACTATGAGGAAACGATGATGAGCCCAGATTCCGATAAATGGCTTGAGGCCTTGAAATATAAGATAGGAACCATGTACGAGAACAAAATGTGGACTTTCCCACTGATCGGTAAGCCATTGAGAATAAATGGTTATTGAAGAGGAAGAGGGACGCTAATGGTAGGGTTACTATCTACAAAGCTCGACTTGTTGCAAAAAGGTTTTTCGACAAGTTCAAGGGGTTGACTACGATGAGACTTTCTCACCCGTAGCGATGCTTAAGTCTGTCGAATCATGTTAGCAATTGCCGCATTTTATGAAATCTGGCAAATGGATATCAAAACTTCATTCCTTGATGGATGTCTCAAAGAAGAGTTGTATATGATGCAACCAGAAGGTTTTGTAGATCCTAAAGGTGCTAACAAAATGTGCAAACTCCAGCGAACCATCTATGGACTGGTGCAAGCATCTCGGAGTTGGAATATACACTTTGATGTGGGGATCAAAGCATATGGTTTTATACAGACTTGTGGTGAAGCCTGTATTTACAAGAAATTGAGTGGGAGCTCTGTAGCATTTCTAATATTATATGTGGATGTCATTTTGTTGATTGGAAATGATGTAGAATTTCTGGATAACATAGAAGGATACTTGAATAAGGGTTTTTCAAAAAAGACCTCGGTGAAGCTACTTATATTTTGGGCATCAAGATCTATAGAGATAGATTGAGTAGGACTTTCAAAAGCACATACCTTGACAAGATTTTGAAGAAGTTCAAAATGAATCAGTCAAAGAAAGGGTTCCTACCTTTGTTGCAAGGTGTGAAGTTGAGTAAGACTCAAAGCCCGACCATGACATAAGATAGGGAGAGAATGGAAGTCATTCCCTATGCCTCAGCCATAGGTTCTATAAAGTATGCCATGCTGTGTACCAGACATATTGTGTACCTTAAGAAGAGTTTGGCAAGGGGGTACAATAGTGTCCAGGAGTAGATCACTGAACAGCGGCCAAAATTATCCTTAGTTACCTAAGAGGACTAAGGAAATGTTTCTCGGTTATGGAGGTGATAAGAGTTCGTCGTAAAGAGTTACGTCGATGCAAGCTTTGACACTGATCTAGATGACTCTAAGTCTCAATCTAGGTATGTATTGAACGTGCGAGCAATTAGCTAGAGTAGCTCCATGCAGAGCATTGTAGAAATAGAAATTTGCAAAATACATATGGATCTAAATGTGGTAGACCCGTTGACTAAAACTTCTCTCACAGGCAAAACATGATCACACCTTAGTACTCTTTGGGTGTTAATCACATAGTGATGTGAACTAGATTATTGACTCTAGTAAACCCTTTGAGTGTTGGTCACATGGAGATGTGAACTACGGGTGTTAATCACATAAAGATGTGAACTATTGGTGTTAAATCACATGGCGATGTGAACTAGATTATTGACTCTAGTGCAAGTGGGAGACTAAAGGAAATATGCCATAGAGGCAATAATAAAGTTCTTACTTTATATTTCCTTATATCATGATAAATGTTTATTATTCATACTAGAATTGTATTAACTGAAAACTTGATACATGTGTGTATACATAGACAAAACATTGTGTCCCTAGTAAGCCTCTACTAGACTAGCTCGTTAATCAAAGATGGTTAAGTTTCCTAACCATAGACGTGTGTTATCATTTGATGAATGGGATCACATCATTAGGAGAATGATGTGATGGACATGACCCATCCGTTAGCTTAGCATGTTGATCGTTCAGTTTTATTGCTATTGCTTTCTTCATGTCAAATACATATTCCTTCGACTATGAGATTATGCAACTCCCGGATACCGGAGGAATACCTTGTGTGCTATCAAACGTCACAACGTAACTGGGTGATTATAAAGATGCTCTACAGGTATCTCCGAAGATGTTTGTTGGGTTGGCATAGATCGAGATTAGGATTTGTCACTCCGAGTATCGGAGAGGTCTCTTTGGGCCCTCTCGGTAATGCACATCATAATAAGCCTTGCAAGCAATGTGACTAATGAGTTAGTTGCGGGGTGATGTATTACGGAATGAGTAAAGAGACTTGCCGGTAACGAGATTGAACTAGGTATGAAGATATCGACGATCGAATCTTGGGCAAGTAACGTACCGATGACAAAGGGAATAACGTATGTTGTCATTACTGTACGACCGATAAAGATCTTCGTAGAATATGTGGGAACCAATATGAGCATCCAGGTTCCGCTGTTGGTTATTGACCGGAGAGGTGTCTCGGCCATGTCTACATAGTTCTCGAACCCGTAGGGTCCGCATGCTTAACATTTGATGCCGATTTTGTATTATATGAGTTATGTGATTTGGTGACCGAATGTTGTTCGGAGTCCAAGATGAGATCACGGACATGAAGAGGAGTCTCAAAATGGTCAAGAGGTAAAGATTCATATATATAGGATGATAGTATTCGGACACTAGAAGTGTTCTGGGGGTACAGGGTACGTTTCGGGTCACCGGAAGGGGTTCCAGGCAACCCCCAGCAAGCTATATGGGCCTAATGGGCCAAGAGTTGGACAGACCAGCCCCAAAAGGGGCTGGTGCGCCCCCTATAGGCTGAATGGGAGGAGAAGGACAGGAAGGGAAGGGAGAAGGAAAGGGGAGGATTCAGCCTCCCCCTTTCCTTCCCCTCCCCCCTCTCTTTCCTTCCACCTCCGATGGATATGGAAGGGGGCGCCCAAGTAGGATTACTCCTACTTGGGGCGCCCCTTGCAGCCCCTCTCCCTTTCCCACATACATATATATATGGGGGGGCACCGGTAGAACACACAACATTGGTTCCTAGCCGTGTGCGGCGCCCCCCTTCACAGTTTACGCCTCCGGTCATATTGTCGTAGTGCTTAGGCGAAACCCTGCGTGGATTACTTCACCATCACCGTCATCACGCCGTCGTGCGGACGAAATTCTCCCTCGACACTTTGTTGGATAAAGAGTTCGAGGGACGTCATCGAGCTGAACGTGTGCAGAACTCGGAGGTGCCGTACGTTCGGTACTTGATCGGTTGAATCGAGAAGACGTTTGACCACATTAACCACGGTAAACTAACGCTTCCGCTTTCGGTCTACGAGGGTACGTGGACACACTCTCCCCCTCTTGTTGCTATGCATCTCCTAGATGGATCTTGCGTGATCGTAGGAATTTTTTTGAAATTGCATGCTACGTTCCCCAACAATAAATTCATTATATATATATTTTCATTTTTTTGATTTTACTGTTCATCCGAGCTCAAAGAGAAAGTTCGATTCTCGAGATTCTGAAAGAATCGGTAGAAATGACTGGGCCCCAAGGTCCGAGAGCAACTAGTTAACGAGCGCTCCTTCGGGAGCCTCGCAACGATCAGCGCCACTTGGTGCGCTCTCAGCCATTCACCACATGTCGCGCTCTGGACGCTCCCTCCGGATTTTGTTTTTTTATCTTTCTGCACGTGTTTTCGGCTTTTTTAACGGTTTTTTCTGGGTTTTTTCGACGTTTTGGTTTTCCACCAGTCTTCCTTAGCCTTTCAATCAAAAAATTCTTTTGATTTTTTTTTGCGCGAACAAACGCGTTTTCTTTTTTTCCTTCCGCGAGAGTTACTGTTTTGCTTCCGCGAGAGGCACGGTTTTGCTTTCGCGAGAGTCACGACCGTGTCTCTTGGAAAGAAAAAAAACACGTTTTCTGTTTTTTCCTTTCGCGAGAGTCACGGTTTTGTTTCCGCAAGAGTCACGGGTGTGCCCTCACGAGAGTCACGGCCGTGCCTCTTGAAAATGAAAAACATGTGTTTTTAGTTTTCTTTCTTTTGCGAGTTACGGTTTTGCTTCCGCGAGAGACATGGTTGTGCTTTCGCGAGATTCACGGCCGTGCCTCTTGGAAACGAAAAAAACACGTTTTTTATTTTTTTTCCTTTCACGAGAGTCACGGTTTTGCTTCCGCAAGAGTCACGGTTGTGCTTTCGCGAGAGTCTCGACCGTGCCTCCTCGGAAGCGAAAAAAACGCGTTTTCTCTTTTTCTCCTTCCGCGAGAGTCACGGTTTCGCTTCCGCGAGAGACACGGTTGTGATTTCGTGAGAGACACGGACGTGCCTCTTTCGAAAAGAAAAAAAACCCATGCTCCCGGTTTGGTTTTTTTCGTCTGATTTTTTTCATGAAAAAAGTTTGTCAAAACCTATCAACATGGGATCTAGTTTTGAAGATCTCGACGCGAGGAATCCAAGTATGAAAGCGGTTCGAGATTTGAACGCACGGTTTGAGAGATAAAACGTTTTCAATAAACGGATCTAGAAAAAAAGGAAAACTCCCATGTTGCGACAAGTAGCGCGCTGCATGTACGCCACTTGTCGCAACTAGGGGAATTGAAGTGATCTTTGCAACGAATACTCCTTAATTAATGATTTCGCCAAACGTTCTATCTGCTGAATGGGCCGGCCCATGTCGTTCGCTCGCGCCCCTGTGCATTTCAGAGACAATTTTGCCGCCGCAAGCGAATTCCGATTCTTTTGGCGGATCCCAATCGCCCCTCCGCCTCCAAATTCAGTCTCCGTCGCCGCCTCCCTTTGGCTCTCTCCCTCCCAAAATTTCCCCAAATCTGTCGACCTCCTTCCGTTCCCCCATTTCGAACCCCGCCAGAAAATCTCACCCCACACCCGCAATGCCGCCCGCGCGCCGCCGCCGCCGCACCACCCCCGCTGCCGGCGACGACGGGCCTGCCCCCTCCTCCTCCGCCGACCTCCTCGCCCTGGCCGCGACCCTCCTCCCCGCCCCCACCGCCGCCGCAGCTCTCAAGACCCCTCCCCACCTCAAGCACACCGTCCACTCCATCCCCGACTCCCACCCAGCCCTCCTCTCCCTCCCGCAAACCCTAGCCCAAGCCCTCTCCCCCGACCCGGACCCCGGCTCCGTCACCGTCTCCCCCCGCGCCCCCGCCGCCGTCCTCCTCCACCTCCTCCTCACCCACCCCCTCCACCCGCCGCGATGGGACGACCTCCTCCGCCCGCTCGCGCTCCTGCACGACCGCCTCGCGCTCCTCGCCACCGAGGACCCGCCCGTCGCCGCGCTCGCCGCCTCCTGCTTCGAGCTGGCGTGGCGCGCCGGGGCTCCAGGGCGCGACGCGCTCGTTGCCCAGACCCTGCCTTACCTCTTCTCCCAGGCGCTCACCTCCGGCTCCAACGCCAGGCCGCTGCTCCGCCGCCTCTTCGCCCTCCGCGAGGCGCTGCCTCTGCTCGACTACACCGACGAGAGCATCTCGGACTTCAAGTTGCTCCTGCTGCGCTGCTTCGTGTCGCCCCACTTCCTCAAGGCCGAGGAAGGGAGGAAGCTCCTGGCGCTGGTGCTCGGTGTCAGCGAGGGGCTCGCCAGGGAGGGGCTGGAGCTCATAAGGGCCCAGGTGGGGATGATGCGAGGGAGGCGGGCGGCCGTGGTCGCCTACGGCGAGGTGGTGTTCAGAGCGTGGAAGGACGCAGGGTGGGTCAGAGGGGAGATCGGGGATGGGTTTCTGCAGGGGATGGTTGAGGCAGCAGTACATGCCGCCGACAAGGAGGTGGCCAGGGCTGCCAGGAGGATACTGTGGGCGTTCGTCGAGCAGAAGGCAGTGGCTGGAGTTGAAAAGTTGGTCTTCAGGCTGTCCGAGCCCGTGCTGTTCCGGTCATTGCAGGTACGTGCATTGTCTTGCACTTCTCTGATTTGTGGTAGAACTATATGTTGGCTACTGTTGATGCGAATTTGTACCTGAGGGAAGCGAGTATATATAACTGACCTGAAAAATGCTTGCTCTGCTGTTGATGAAATCACAATTCAAGCGATTTGTTGATGAATTATGATAGTACAATGTTTCGCTTAGGAAAGGTGTAAGAATGTCAGGCAGTGGGCTCTGCTAAAATGCCTGGTCCTAGTAGTGTTATTCTCACACACATGCATGCTGCTACAATAACAAAACCAGTAGTTAACACAGCTTCAAAGTACTCAGCTGCCATAACAAACAAACAAACAAACAAAAAGGTTTAACTCGTCACATGACTGTAAACTTCAAAAGCATCCACAATTTCACACGACTTCTTCACATGATATCTTAGTCTCTTAGTGTTTGTATGTCATGTTAGCTTGTTAATCTTCCCACAAGGGAGAGTCTACACAAAGATCAGGTTTCTGGACAAAATGAGATTGGTCGGTACTGTGATACTCTAGGTAACAGTTTGTCTACTGGAATTTATTCATGTCTAAAATAGAAATGCATAATCGCATATCAACATTTGATTAATGCATACTGAACAGTATTGAGTGATTCTATATAGGTAGGATGTCATGTATACTGTTGCTTTCAAATAACCCATCCACATTCCCAAAGCTGCATAGTCGGTCATCACTGTTTATGCTCTAGGTATGAGAGAAACATTACAACCTATAATCTTTTTAGAACAATGGCCAAGTTTACTAAATTCAATGGATTACTTCAAGTTTAGTTTGTACTCAGGAAGTTGTAATCACTTTTCTTGTTTCACTTTTAACATGTACAGTATTTGTCAAGAAATAGTAGGTATGGAACACTTTAAGTTAGACATTCTTATGGCTATCTCAAGTGTCTACTTTGTGGCAGGTTGCGAACTCTAATGTTCGCCATAATGCTTTACATCTTCTACTGGATTTATTTCCCCTCGAAGACCCAGATGTGACAAAGGATGTCAACGATCCTCTGTTAGAGAAGCAGTTCTTCCTGCTAGACAAACTTCTCATAGATGACTGCCCAGAAATACGGGCAGTCGCAGTTGAAGGAATTTGCCGTATTCTTAACCAGTTTTGGGAAGTTATTCCATCGCCAACCATCTCAAAAAATTTGAGTAAAATTGTTGATGACATGTCCAAAGATTCTTGCAATGAAGTTTGTCTATCAACACTGAATGGCCTGATATACTTGCTTGACAATCCACAAAGTCATGACATACTGAAAGTGCTACTTCCAAGATTAAGCGATATGGTTTCTGATCCTGCTTTATCTGTCAGAGCTGCTGCTGTAGATCTCCTGTTAACTATTCGTGATCTCCGATCTTTCCAGTACAATAAGGTATGGTACATAGTTATTGCATGCATATCTTGGTTTGCACTGTAACCTAACTGACCTTTGCATTTACAGAACTTTCAATTTGAGCAAATAGGCTAGTGTATATTTGGATATTTCTGGGTAGGAGTTTAATACACACTTTTCTGTTCAGGTTGTTGGTTTGGGTACTCTATTGTCTTCACTTGCAGATGATCATCCCCGTGTTGCTAAGAAAATCACAAAGCTTCTCATTCCTTCTTACTTTCCATCTAAGTTGCCTTTAAAAGAAGCATGTGATCGCTGCATTGCACTCATAAAGAGATCGCCGGCAGCTGGGGCAAGGTTTTGTGAATTTGCTCTGTCTGAAGGATCATCCCCGCAGCGTCTTGTCGGGCTTATTAAAGTCTCTATTAGTCGGGCATTGTCACCATCAGGATTGAATTCAGAGCAGACTGATGGTCTTGTTATTGCTTCTGCCAAACTAATAAAAAGCTTATCTGACGAGGGCTCTAATTTGGTTGCTTTGAGAGAGTGCTTTGCAAATGCTAAACTGAAGCTGCTCTTTAAAACTGCAGTTTCTGATGGTGCCCAGGCTGCTCTTCTCAGCATGGTGCCAGTGGTATCACCTGATGATCTATGTGTGTTACATATTGAATGCATGAATATAGTTGTGAATGCTGCGGTGACTTCCAAGCAGGAAGAATGTCAAGAAGCATTGTTGGCAGCGCATAAGTTGGTACATTTGAGTGGCCGTTCTGATGAAATGTTTGAAGAATTGACTAATATTTTGCAATCTAAAGCCTCTTATTTTTCTGGGATTTATGGACTCGAACCTCCATCGTGCCCTGTTGCATCTACAAAGAGGAAGAAAGGGAAGTCGCTTAAGAAAACGCCAGCAAGGTCTGATGATGTGGTTGGGAATAGGTCATCCACACCAGTAATCCTGAATAATGAAGAACTTGCTGCTGTAGGGGGAGCAGCATGGCAGCTTAATGAAATACTAAAAGCTGAGGAGATGAGAGCTGCTTTTGTGCAATCTTATGCAGAAATTGCATTTTCTTCCCTGAAGGTCATTTCTCAAGTATACATTGAGCAGTGCCTACATTTTGAATCTATAGACCTCAGTCCAGTGTTGGCTTATTTGAGTTTGGCTACATATAGTGCTCTTCAGGATGTTGATCAAATGGATATGAGCTGCTCTGAGGTGAGTCGATTTATGCAGTGTCACCACACCTGTTATCTTGTTGTTAAACCATACTTATCTGGTTATGCATCAATAGGAACAAATCTACGATTCGTTTTTTTTGCGGGTGTAGATTTGTTGATTGCACTACTGTTATCTTAGATAGCTTTCCATAGATCTGTGTGAATGTTATTCAGTATTTGTATTTAATATTTTGCTAGTCTCATTGTAAATTTCATCTTGTGTCAGTCGACAATTGTCAACCAGTCACTGGATCATCTGCTGAGATGCTATGATAGATTTGTAAATGGATCTGTTACTGTTTCCACCAACTCAACTTCAACATTGAACAAGAATAAGGAATCTGCAGAACATAAACATCAGCAGCATGTCACCCCTGAAGGTATGGCTTCACAAAACCCATACAAGCTCTTTATGTGGCAATCCTCTTTAAATTGATTGTTTATTCATCAACTCAAGTGAGTATCTGATGTTCTGATAGCATGCAAAGAGTGTAAATAAAAATTTCATGTTTAAAATCATTGTTATCTGTGCATATTGTATCAGTGCTGCATAATTTCTTGGTCAATTTTTTTCCTACACAATTTTTCTTATTACCTCATAAATAAGTAAGTGATGCATCTTGTGCAGGAAATCCAGTGGAATGCACAATAAATGTGATTATGCTTGGCACTTCAATTCTTAAGTTCATTGTCGATACAACAACTATCAAGCTGGTCAATGAGAGTAAAGTAAGATGTGTCGGATTTGCATCATCTTACACAAAATATGCAGTGTCAGCCATGAAAAGGCACAGTGAGGGCTCATCTTTCAATGGGGATGATCTGAAAGACATACTGATCCTTACACGAAGCTCCTTCACTTACGCAGCCAAGCTGCTTCATTTGGTGCTAGCAAGCTCAACCGAGTCGGCGAGTCCCCCAGAGGAGGCCTTCCTCCTTGCCAATAATCTTCTTGATCTTGTACCTGCTGTTGAATCCTTTGCAGGCCCGAGATATGCTCTCACACTAGTTTCTGCTGTAAAACAGTGGCTGCCAGTCCTGATATTGGGTCTTGGATGCCGCTGGTTGCTTGGGCCAGAAAGTGAGATGGCTACCAAGACGTGCAACTTGGGTGACGCTGACTTACCACTGTGGGTTGCTGCTCTGGCCAAGAATGAGCTGCTTGAGGCGGAAGAACCTAGGGAGGATGATCAGAGCGAGCACGAGGAGTCACCGTCATCCAAAAAGCTAGCAGAAATGATGGTGACCCTGCTGAAGAAAGGAAGCCCTAAGATCCTGGATTCTGTTGGTGGCATTTTGCTTTCCAACCTCCAGTTGGCGCTGCAGAGAGCGGAGCACGGCATCGTCTTAGGCTTGGCACGCTTTGTTTGTGACAAGCTGCTTGCGAGCAGCAGCAGCTCGTCAACCTCTGAGAACCTGCGGCTCACTCATGATTCCCTGCGCGAGAGCTTCTTTGAGATCGACAGGCATTGCAGGGAGGGCCTTGTTGATGATGAAGGTTCAGTGCAGCAGCTGGAGAGCGCAAAAATATTGATACAGTCGGTACTCCCCTATGATGCATGCAGCCAGACGAGCTGACTGATGCCGTGGGAAGTTAGTTGACCTGGCAAGTACGTAGTACGCACCACTCAGAAATTCTGCGTTTCTGAGAGAATTTCTGTGTAGATATGGCAGTTGGTTTCTTGATTCGAGACCCAGCTATCCTTTCACTTCGCTGCAGTTTGGGAAGGCGCTATGCAGTGCGTTGTAGGCAAAGTAGTTTGCAGCAGTACCCTGTTGCTGCAGCTGTGTATGGACATCTACTTAACAGAAGTCGTCAATTGCACAAATTCCAAATCAAATAAGCAACCATGTATGTTGCTGGAACATTTGATATGTAACTGTATGAGCATTAAGCTGCCGATTTGTTCGAATGAATCAGCTTCTTTTAACAATGAATCATTGTAATCATTGGTGTAACAATAGTACTATTACATATGTACAATCTTGTGAGGCCTATGCCCTACACCAGTTGAAACCTCATAACGCAAAGTTAGTGTGCCATACTTGTATGAAGTTATTGCAATGGGCAATTTACCATTTGCCTTGGTTTTCAAGTGCAGCTGGTTAATCTGCATTGCATGTCTGATCTGGGGCATGAAGGAAGTGGCATCGAGTCTGATGTTTTTTCGTGGTACGGTGTCAATCTTCGA
The DNA here is from genome assembly GCA_032464435.1 of Aegilops umbellulata. Classification (NCBI taxonomy): domain Eukaryota; kingdom Viridiplantae; phylum Streptophyta; class Magnoliopsida; order Poales; family Poaceae; genus Aegilops; species Aegilops umbellulata. The sequence continues at coordinate 238,638,204 of CP136059.1, forward strand.
CTCTTGGGTCACGGGACACTATTGTTCAACTCCATGAACATGACAAATCACTGGCCAGCATCAGCTTATCACGATATATATACGTTGCTCTAGTCTACAACTTTCCATAACCATCGTGTTCTTCACGAGGTTCTACAGGAATGAGCTTGATTATGGCGGCAATGGGCATTCCAAGGAAGCCAAAGAGGATGCAGATGAGCCACTGGAACTGGGTCAGTGGGGTGGTGTTGGCAAAGTCGCCCAGGAACTGGACCAGGATGAACTGGAAGACGACAGTGCCAGCGAGAACACCCACAAAAATAGAGTTCTCCGACATGCCCTTCAGAACATTGATCTCCTCCATCTCCCTTGAGCTGACCTCATTGAACACCTATGAAGATGCACATAAAAAAAGAGCCATGAAGGAGAAAAATAACGAATCGTTTTGTTCCGCTTGAGCACGGTAAAAACAAAATAGAGACCCCAAAACAAATAAAATCACATCATAGTAATCCCCTGCAAGAAATTATCCACTTCTCTTGGCATTTCAGATCAAATAATTATTGTTGCTATCGCCATGCTATCGTCTCTCCCCACTGTTTAAATGATAATATTCAGCTCATATGATGACAATCCTAGTCCCATTTCCTTCCACTCTATATGGTTATAATATTTTATCAACTCCTTTCTGCCCCTAGTACTTTACAAGAAACAATGGTGAAAGACAAGACGATTATACAACAGCCGACATACCTGGCAGAAGACAAAAGTGTTGAATATGATTGTATTTAGGACAGTATCAGCCTCGGAGCCTTCAAGCCCAAACACATATCTCCCTTGACTTTGTAGATACCAGATGACCATGAATTGGTACAACGACTGTCCCAGAATATTCCTCCACATCACGTTTGTGATGAACTTCCCTGTCCTTCCTACGGGTGCTTTCTCCATCAAGTTATCGTTAGGTGGTTCGGTGGCAAGTGCTAGCGCACCTAGGGTGTCCATGATCATGTTGACCCAGAGAAGCTGAACAGCTGTCAGCGGCGCGTCTCCTGGCATGAGATCATGTGGTAGACCATGAGATGGCGACGTATTGAAACCAACAATATCATGAGTAGGATATGCCTACCTGTAAAGCATGCGGAGGAGAAGTTAACTAGTAATGCAACAACATTAACAGTCAACTGGAACTGCACAAACTTTTGGATGTTGACGTAAACAGAGCGTCCCCATTTCGCAACAGTAACAATCGTGGAGAAGTTGTCATCCAGAATCACAACATCAGCGCTCTCTTTCGCCACCTGCGTAAATGCATAAAGCAATTTAAAGATAAAATTAGAGGGCAATTGCCTGCCAAAAACTTAGAGAAGGCTTTACCAACAACAGAAATTCAGATTATGCAGAATACATAAGTTATTATTTTCTACAATGGAGCCCCCCACCACCCAGGAACCAGATAGATGTTTCAATTTGATTTCTAGATTCACCAGCAAATAATATTGGCAAACCACAAACAATAGCAAGTCAAACCACGTATATACTGTTATAGTCCTAGGAATAATCCCTTCATAATTTCATAAAAAAAGGGAATGTGTAGTATAAGCCACCATATTTCAAGGCTATGTATGCATTACTAAGCGGTCTTATACTCTTATTACCTCAGTCCCTGCAATGCCCATGGCAAGTCCAATATCTGCCTCACGCAGCGCAGGTGCATCATTAGTGCCATCACCAGTCACAGCAACAACTTCGTTGGAAGTCGTGCGCAAGTGCTTCACAAGTGCAAGCTTATCAAGTGGCGACGATCGGGCTAGCACCTTTAGTTGCACAAGACTGGCACATGAGAATTCACTAGATGGATAGACACTTGCAAAGCCAAGATAAAACAGAGGAATGACAAACCTGCATTTTGGGAATCAGCTCAAGGAGTTCTTTAGGTGTTTTCTCTCTGAACTCAGCACCTTCAATGGCAAGACCGCCATCAGTAAGTATACCACATTCACGAGCAATTGCCTTTGCTGTATTAATATTGTCCCCTGTAACCATTTTAACCGCAATGCCAGCAGACCGGCAACTTGCCACAGACTCCCTGACACCCGGACGCACAGGATCTTTAATACCAACAATGCCAATGAATGTGTATCCTTGTAATGGTGTTTCCTCTTGAGTAGAGCCATCTTCCAATCCTCTGTAGGCAAGGCACAGTGTCCTAAGAGCTTCACTCGAAAAGGTTTCAATGGTATCATTGAGCAAGTTGGCAGTTTTCTTATCAAGGGGAACAATACCACCGCTGCCGTCTATGAACTTATCACAGGCAGCCAATACTATTTCTGCAGCACCCTTACAATGTGCACGGTATCCTCCTTCTGGAAGCTCGAGAATAACAGTCATCCTCTTTTTTACTGAATTAAAAGGCTCCACTTTAACAATCTTAGTTTCCTGCCGTTTTTGTTTATAGTTTCCACCTAATGACAGTGCAAATTCCAACAAAGCTGTCTCGGTAGGGGTACCTATTATATCTTGCTTTCCATTTTGGTCAATCACGACTTCACCGCCAGTGTTGGTGAGTATGGATTCTAGAAGAGTTTCTACTGCAACTTCTGGGAGTTTTGAAGACAAACTAGAAAGCGGATCGTTAACTTCCACGGCGTTCCCACAGATGCAGGCCTTCACAACAGTCATGCGATTGGATGTTAGTGTTCCCGTCTTATCACTGCAAATGACTGTGGCAGATCCCATAGTTTCGCAGGCAGCCAACTGACGGACCAGTGCCTTATCATTCATCATCTTCTCCATTGCATAGGCAAGGCTCAGTGTGACTGCTAATGGCAACCCCTCAGGCACAGCGACGACAACAATTGTAACCGCGACAGCAAAATGATTCAATGTCTCTAAAACATCGTCTCCTGACCAGCTCAAAAGAAGCCCATCATGATATTTCTGGCCAATTAATTCTTGGGAGAGGACAACGAAAGTTAACACAGCAAAAAACAGGCCGATTTTCCCGATAATATTTGCAACTCCACTAAGTTTAACCTGAAGCGGAGTCTCATCATTCCCACCTTCAGTGAGAGCAGCCATTAGCTTTCCCCATTGCGTCCGCATCCCGACCGCTGTAACCAGCATTTGGCCAGACCCATCTAGGACTTTGGTCCCTGATGAAAGAAAAGGCTTGTCTTCATTTACATCAACAGGCTCACTCTCCCCAGTGAGACTGGATTCATCCAACAACAGAGAAAACCCGGAAATAAATACACCATCTGCAGGAACCTGGTCTCCAACAGCTAGATGGACAACGTCACCGGGAAGAAGATCATCTATCAATATCCTTTGCCTGAACCCGTCCCTTGTAACCTGAATAAGAATTTTCCTCTTCTCTTTGTCCAGGTCCCTGAATTGCAAAGACTGCTGGTAGTCACTTGTCGCGGTGACAGAAACAACCAGGATGATACTCGCGAAGATTCCGATGCCATCATGGGAGCCGTTCGGCCAGCCTTCCGTGGCGATGCCGACGGTCAAAGAGACGAAAGCACATGCAGCAAGGATTATCAGGGTGGTATCTTGCAGTGCATCCCATACAAACTCCCAGAAGCTGCGAGGCTCGCTCTCAGCAAACTTGTTTACCCCATAAATTTCCTGCCTCTGCTCCAAGAGGACCTCACGCGTGCTTATCCCATCAGTCAACGACGTCGCTAGCTTGTCCGCGATCCCATCTAACTGCCCGTGCTGGGTCAGCCTTTCAGTGTCACGGCTTTCGACAATGGATGTCAGTTCATCGGCGTCGATCTGAAACCCTGCCGCTCTAACATCTTCGGGGACGACGTACCGACTGCTCTGAAGTGAAAGACCTGAGCACATATGTTTCGGGCAACATGCTTAGAAGATGCTACTAGCACTCTAGCAGCGTCCCAGGCTGCATTCAAATAAGAACAAAGTGCGGCACAACTTGAGGCCCAAGCTATGTGATAAAGCGACTGAATCTTTGTGTGGTCGTTACCATTTTGTAGCTGCACGGCGGCTTTCGATGCGGATGCGGCAACTTGCAGCTTCTCCTGCAATACACATACAGCATTCATCCCAGTTAAGTTAGTATGATGAGGTAGCTCAATTACACTGCACTTGTCCAAATGAAATGGTAGAACTTATAGAACTTGGAACAAAGTTGCAACTACGGAAGCATCCCAAGTCTTAAGTTTTTTGGTCAACTAAGCCAAGGACATGGATTGTTTTGTGAGCTCCGATTTCAAGCCCAACTCGTAGTAATCTATCCGAATGGGGAGGGGGTCGTACACGATGGGGTGGACTGGACCTGGAGAGCTGGCCGGCGGCGGCGAAGCGGAAGCCGCGGCGGTCGGGCCTCTCCGTCTTCGACGCGCCGCAGGGGTTCCGGCGACACGGCCGCCGGGGCGTCGCCGTCGACGCGCCTAGACCCGGGCGCGCCCATGGGGTCCGACGGCAGGGGAGAGCAGCTGGCGGTGACGCGGCGCCGGAGAGGGGGGCGAGCTGAGGGGGCCGAGCAAGGAGGCCGCTGTGCATCTTTCTGATATCTTGGTTTTACGTGTCTCTAGCATTTGACACAGATATTTACCATCCTAGCATGATATTTCTTTCACCTGAAAATTCTCCATTGTTTCTCTCTGGAAAAGAAGTATATTTTCCTTCCATTTGTCAGGTTTAGAGGTTAGAATTTTTGTACTGACTCAGATGCATCAAGGGGATTTGAATTTCACATGAAAGAGCACGACCAAAGCACCGGGTATCATGTCCAAATAGTTGCACGAAATCATTATTTTCATCCACTCTACCCCCGAAACTCCATTTCTCTTCAGGCCTGAAACTCCATTTCCCTTGTGGGAAAGCCCGGCTCTTTCGCGACGATTTAACTCAGATGCCGCGGCGATATTTACATATTATTCTCAACAACAGAAAAACAATAATAATACATGTACACCAGTCTCTAACTGGGTTCACAACATATCATTACAGTGTTGCCTACAAAACTTGTAGCTCTGCTATGTTACAAGTTCTTGTTACACTTGAGGAAGAAAGAATCAATGGGTATGTGTTTTCCCTCTTTGGAGGACTTCAGTTTCTTCTTGGGCGTGGGTGTGCTAGTAGACGAGCATGGCCGTTCAGCCAACCTGCCAAATATGGAACAGGACAACGGAGACCAAGTTATGTTGCATCCTCTTCATCTCATCTCTAAAAGGCGTAATAATAATGCAACATAAAAAGCTGGAGTATGTTTCAATGGACTTTCCATTCAAGCGAACTAATTTTTCCCAAATAATTATGGGAATTGGAGTCAACATAAGCATATATGGAAATACTGCGGTGGCAGAAGCACAAAAGCAATAGGCAAAAACATAACTATTAAGCATACGGCAACAGACAAATACCTTTCCTTCGAGAGGCGGGCTGTGTTGTCTACCGCCTCTTCCTGTTGCAACATTTCAGCCAAGTGGAAATCCGAATGTTCCTGCCTTTCCTCCTCAAAACATGGAGGTAGCTCAAATCCGCAGAGGGAGCAAATATAGCCATCTACCCAGAAATGCTGACCAGGTTTACTCGACGAAGCACAAGCTTTGGAGCTGGTCAAGTCGCCCAACTCATCAAACTTCTCGGTCTGTGTAACCTGCATGAAGAACCGAGTTTGATTGCTTCTATCATCAACCAAAAACGTTGAACAAATTTCAGTCGAGAGGTTGAGACACATACCTTCCAGCTGCTTGAGGCAGCCTCGTTATCATAATTGACCGAGCTCGCTCCTTCTGGAACAGATGAGTTCTCATCATGTGAGGACTGTTGATCTATGGAGACATCCTTCTCTGCATCATGTATCGAACACTCATCCTTTGTTGTCGCATTGTTATGCCCTCCTGAGACATCAATGCAACTTGCACCATTCGTTCCATTGGTATTATTTGAGTTAATATCCGAGGAATGAAAAAACCGATCTATTGTCTTTTGTGTTGGGCTAGTTGAATCATCCTTCTCACCACTGAAGTGAGACATTCGCAGGCCTGTAAAAGTGTATTACCATGACAGTTAGATTGACTTCCCTGAGCAGCAAGAGCAAAGAAAAGTCAAGTATAAATAATGCAATATGATTGGCATAAAACAGATTATATTAAAGTATGGAGATACAAAATATCAGTGTGCTCAACTGCTAAGGTAATGAAACATGCACCAAGCCAGAACCACATGCCCTATTGCTCCTGGTTGTCGAAGCAACCAGACCAACATGAGGAGGATGACCCAAACTGTGTAAATTTGTAGTGAATACTTCAGTAACAATGAGATTCAGGTACAGGTGATTGTGATCTGAGCTTTCAAGTCATATCAGAAGTTCAAAAAGAAACCAATACAGGTTCCAGCCAACTAGCAATCATCAAACTTGACACAAAGAAATAGTTTAGATGCTTCACACCTACCCATCAATCTCAAAGAAAGAGGCATTTCAGCCTTAAGCAACTTCTTAGCGTAGATCAGGACGTCTTCCTTGGAGCTGATGTAGTTTTGTGCAGTTGCTGCTCTCGTCCTAACCTGGTTTAGATGGTTCATTACTCTAGTGAGCCATGAAACAAACCATCTCTCTTGGCAATCTCGGTGCAATAATTACCAATAACTAGTCAATTTACACATAGGAGACAGAACCTCAAAAGCTGCAGTCTTTAGTTTGAGTGTTAGCGTTCTTCCCTTCAAACACTCCTTTTGCATGTCATCAGCTAAATTTTCGGCGAGGTTATCTGAAAATAGATAATCATTTTGTAAGCCGTGCACTGAAAAGATGTTAGCAAGCTTGCATCAGCAGCACATGAAAAGCCATATATCACCTCTTTTAATGTCCCTAAAGGGTTTATATCCGTCGTTGTATCGTATTGTTCAACGACGTGAGGTGTTCGTAGCTTCGGTATTTCAATCTACCCCCCTTAATATTCAGTTCCGACGGACGCTGGCGGGCAATCGTTGGGAAGAATGGCTCCGTCTAGTTAGGAGACTGATGGAAGTCCAGCTTTCCCAACAACCCGATGAATTACGCTGGAGACTGACTAAGTCTGGAGTATTCACAGTTAAATCAGTGTACATTGATGTTATTAATTCGAACTCCATTCCTACTTCCAAGCATGTTTGGGATGTCAAAGTTCCTTTGAAAATAAAAGTGTTTATGTGGTTTGTCCATAAACAAGTTATTTTAACCAAGGACAATTTAATAAAGCGTAATTGGACAGGACCTACTAGGTGTAGTTTCTGTGATCGGGATGAGACTATAAAACACCTCTTTTTTGATTGCCCGTTGGCCAAAGTCCTTTGGCAGACGGTTCACATTGCTTTTAATATCAAACCACCGAATTCTGTTAACGCGTTATTTGGGACATGGCTGAATGGGATTGAGCCCGACTTAGCGAAACACATTCGGGTTGGGGTTTGCGCTTTGCTGTGGACTATCTGGACTTGCAGAAATGATTTGGTTTTTAACAAAATATCATGTATTCATTTTTTGCAGGTTATATTCCGAACTACGGCACTGATCCGTTCGTGGTCGCTACTCACTCCGACGGAGGCCAGGGAGCATTTGGTTACTGGATCTTTCCGCTGGGAGATGGTAGCTCGGGATATCTTCAACCGGTTTGGATGGCGGTCATGTAATAGGATAGGCATCTAGTTTACCTATCTATTTATAGCCAGCCGGGTGTGGCATCTTATCTTGGCTAGTCGATGTTTCTAGCCCTTTATGGCTCTGTGTGAGCTTTCTTTGCTTTTTTATTTTTTGGAGACCTTGGAACCATGTTGACACTACCTTTTTTTGGTTAATAAGTTGGCCGTATGCATCAATCTGATGCAGAGGCCGGGGAGTCCCCCCTTTTCGAAAAAAAAAACTGGTACTTTTAGGCATTCACAAAATAAAACAAGACAGTATTGTTGTCAATCTTTCCCCAAGTCATGACAACTGCTCTATTATTTTAGCATGATATAGCAGCAAAGAAGAAATGATTCAGTGATGTTTATTCTTTTAAGTGATCAGTCATTAATGATAAACGGTACATAATATACAATTGAGTTTACAGTTGAAACTGGACGAACTGGACAGTTCCAAGGAGATGATGTATGCCTTTTTCCTTAAGGAAATTAAACATATCATCCAAGTGACCCTGTCAAAGTGCTTATAAATACACCCAGAATGAATCATAAGTATGTTATTTCTAGTAGAAGATTTGGCACTGCATATATAACCATTGAAATAACATAGTATTTGAAGATATTGCTCTTATATAGAAAGAGGTGTTCTGTAACAAATCTAGAACAAATACTTAAGTACCAAAGGTGTCTTGGGTATGTGATGGTAATATGTGAAATTGTCAAACTAGCTTCAATAATTCAAATGCACAACAAATACTAATTAAAGAATAAGAATGTTTACCTAACTTCTCGAAAAGCAAACGAGAATCGTTTGTTGCAGAGAAAGTTCGCTCGCAACTCATACTTTTTCTTAGCCTATGCTCAGGTGTTTCTGTGCCTCCCAATCCAAGGCCAACCGAAAGAAAGAAATCTGTAGAATATTAAAATGATCATATCTAGTAAGCAAATAAGAAAGTCTGAGTTTCAGAACCTTGATTTCTGGTATCGTGATCTGGATAGATATAATATAGCTTCCTGAAAGCTTGAAACAGAACAATTAAAGTGTAATTAACATTCGGACCTGTTGAGCCTTCAGAAAAAAGAGCACATAAGAAAGCAGCCTTTTGTAGCATCTCCTGGCATGTACTGATGCCAAGAACCTGGTGTAACATCTGTTCTGTTACCTTACCTATACCACCTATCTGCATACAATGGAGTATGTCATAGCCTAACCAAGGTAAAAATGTGAAATATGGTATGAAAAGAATAATGGGCTATAAAGTACCTTTCTTATAGGTAACACTACCATAACAAACATGAACCCTTCTTGCTATAAAGTACCTTTCTTATAGGTAACGTAGATACAAATGTCGTCACAGCATCCCGGTCATTTGGCAGAATAAATTGTCCATTAGGCTTGTTAATATCAGAGCAAACCTAGCAAAGAGATTTCAGAACAATTATAAGGGCATAATTAGATTTAAGATGATGACTTATAGCCTAAAAATCTCCAGCCATGTGTGGCAAACAGATTTTCCAGTTGCAATCCATAATGGCTATTGAAAGTGAACTACTACTTGCCAGTACCGTTCAGTAAGTCTGAGATTATTACTTTAATTTAAACCCAATGTGACATCCAAACAAAGCCAGGCGGAAAACAAACACGTAACATGACCAGTTCATTACCTGGAGGAATCAAAGTTAAGAAAAAAATAATTAGGAAAGGACTTCAGGCTCTGACCTTTGCAATCATGCGGTTTGGAGCAACCCCAGCACTACATGTTAGACCAGTTTCTTGGTGAACGGCATCCCTAAGCTCAGAAGCAACCTGTAAATGAAACACAGGCGATGTGAGCAGCAAGCTTAAAATATTGTAGGACTAGCATGGTGAGAAAATAATATAAACCATGAAGGGCAAATCAAGCCATATCACCATATGCACTTGTTAAGCCAGGAGAATTGTGGTTACTGGTAAAGCTTAAGCTTACCTCCTCGCCTGTAATGCCTCTCTCAATGCAGACTTCTGTAATATCAAGGTATGCTTCATCTAGACTCGTTGCAAAGAAGTTGGGATCATACCTCTGGAAAACTAAGGCAACCAATACTTCAATAATGAGTTCTAGCATATATGTTTAAAGGTTTCCAAATGAGCATCATGTTGCAAACCTTTTCTTGCCAATCCACTATAATGACTATATCTCTCAAAATTTGGACGGACAAAAACCAAGTCAGGACACAGTTTACATCCAATAAAACCAGGCATCGCTGCACGAACGCCAAACTTTCGCGCCTGCATGATTCAATTAATTACACCATACACCAGATAACAGGGAACATTGTTTGTAGTTTTGACAAACAAACAAAATAGCCAAGCCCATTTCGGATAGTCCAGTTTAAGGTGATTAACATTTGATAGTTCATCAACCATACTTCCACATGAAAGGGAACGGATTACGGAGCACATTATCACTAATAATTTTTAGGAATTAAAAGAAATAACAAATGTCAGGAACCTTGTATGCTAACCTCATAACTGGCGGTAGCTATCATAGACATGCTACCTACTGCCAAAGGTTTTCCCTTCAAGGATGGATTTTCCAGTGTCTCAACAGCAGCATAGAAGGCGTCCATGTCAGTGTGGAGCCATATCTTTGAAAGATCCCGTGAAGCTTCCAACTCCAAAATTTTCTTTTCGGCAACCTGAAATTGTATCAGTGCATAGGCATGACGGCATAAAAGAGCAAAACAAGATCTGATGAGTTGAAACGTGCTATTCTACATAAACTATTAAAACATACTAATTTATCAAACTGGTGTCAATACAAACTTTACATTGCTGCGATGCTAAAGTTAACATGCCCCAGACCACAGCCCAGATCAGATTAAGATCATTAACCAAACAACTCAGATCAGGTCAAATCATCAAACCAACTCAGAAGAGGGCAAGATCATCAATTCGGCATTGCAGAGATGAACATCTCTAGAGAGCACAGGTACTGAAGTAAATGTTGGTGAATTGATCATTCGTTAGTACATTACAAGAATCAAACAGTGTGCTGTATTTTAGTTGAGGTTTATGATCAATTGTTCATCAACTAGGTTGGGGGGGACAAGCATAAATACACAGACGGTGGAGCATAATAATAGCGCAGTACAGATTGGTATTTGAGCAAGGTGTATCACAAAATAACAACCAGCAAACAAAGGCTAGCACAAAAAACTTGCTGCCCCGTACCTTCTGAAAATGTGATATGTCATTGTCAGTTAACTTTGCACACTGTGCGCGCAGATGCTCAATTTTAAGTTTGGTAATCGCCTCCTTCTTCTGCTCATTTTCGAAATACTTAGAACCCTTGCTCATTTCATAGATCACCTTCTGCACCTTCTCTTTGTCAACTCCCTCCATTCCTAACGCAGTGTAACAGGAGAATAAATACCAGTGCCACTTTGTACCACATGCTAAATGCCTCAAACCCTACCGGCGCAATCTTAAGCCAAGAAAGAGGGGGAATGCAGTTTTACCAGCTTTGGCGTTGGTGTAGGCGGTGTGGTATGACTGCCACGGCCTATCCCCTCCGCCGTCCGATGGTGTCCCCGCCGCCGACGACATCGCTGCGGTGCTGCTGGGAGGTCTCGCCCACCGCCGGCGCGTAGCGAACAAGAGAAGGAAATGGAGAGGCGCGCCGGGCGCCGGCTGAGGTCCTCTGCCCCCGGGATTAGGGCGCTTTTAGGACAGGAGGGACGGTGAGGGGATTATCCTCCGGCGAGGCGAGGTCAGAGCTCCGCCGCCCGCGTTATGGCGCGCGCGAAATAAAAAAGGGAAAGCGGCGAGATTTTCTTCCGCCCGACCTTTTTTCTTTCGGGTGCCCTTCTCTGTAGAATCGGGGAGATGGAGGGTGGAGCTCGCGGACAAACGCTGTCAGAGCCAAGAAGTAGAACGCTGAGACCCTCAAACCCCTAAAAATAACTGTTTTTTTTTTACAGTCTTCGTTAAAAAAAAAGCCGTAGACTAGAACCACTTAACCCTCAAACCCTCAAATTTTTTTAAAGGTCCAACCCTCAAACCCTCTTCCAACCCTCAAAAATAAGGGTTGGGGAGCAAAACCTATCTCAACCCTCATTTGGCGGTTATCCTCACGCGGGAGGGAAAAATCCTCCCAACTCCCGTGCCCACGCCCGCGACCGCCGCTGCTAGTCGCCCCCGTCGCTGGCGGCCGCCCCATCGACCTCCCGCGCGCAACGACAACGTCGTTCATGGGAATATTCCGTTATAAGGGTTGGGTTTGAGGGTTCTAATCTTTGCCCCTGTTTTTCAACCCGTAAAAGTGCACAAAAATACCATTTTTTGACCCTTAAAACACTAGAGAGGGTTTGAGGTTTTGAGGGTTCTACTAGTAATGCTCTCACACCTCCCAAGCCCTTTTTTCTAACCTCCGAAGCCCTACATCGGGCGCCTCAAATGTTTCAACGGACCGCCGAACACTGTCACAAAAAATATGACTTAGATGAGGGTCTTAAATGGATCTTAAACGTCTGGACTGACCGGCACCTCTCATATCAAATATGAGGTGGATATGGGCGCTCGGGCGCGTCCGCCACGTCGGCCCCGACCCACGCTGGCCCACTTGATCCCACATATATTCCTCCACATCCGCTCGCCAGACCAAACCCCAGCCACTTCACTCCATTCCTCTTCGCCGCCCAAACTCCCATTCGACAATTTTCGGGCTTCTCCGACATGGCGGGCAGTGGATCTGACTCCGATCAGTCCGGATCCGTCGACTAGGTTGTCATCCCGTGCGGGTTGGGGGAGGCAATGGCATTGCACTCCGCCATTCCCGGGAGAATAGCGCCCAACCGACGGTCGAATCTGTCCGGCAGACTCCATAGCATCGGCACATCGGGTGCTCGGATCCTCCGGGCCTGGATTTATTGCGGGCCCGGGAGCCTTCAAATCTCCGCTTCCCAATCACCAAGACTGGTGTGCCCGTCGCGGGAAGGGGATGATAAGGGCGGTAGAGGCCTGCCTCGCTGCCGACATGGTGACAACGCGGGCGACCGCAGAGGAGAAAGAATCTGCGCCCGCATTGTAAAGAAGAGGCAGCGGAAGAATATGAGTGCCCTCGCCAGAGAGCAGAATTAGGCGGTTCGCGCCATGGTCAGACTGACACCCAAGGAGGAGAAGGAGGACAGCGACGGGTCGGACAGCTCCGGTGACGACCAGATCTGGCTCGATCCCTACCGCGTCTTCGACCGGTACTTCCACGAGAAGGGCGGCAATGGCGCTGTGAAGGGCAAGGGCATCCGGGGATTATCTTCTCCACCATAGACAAACATGCCAGATTTTGGTAGTCTGATGTCATGTTAGTGATGTAGTAGGCGAACGATGTGTGCAATGTATCGTTTACGTAGTTGCATGAGTTTGAATGGATTTGAGGTATACTAATTGAGGTGTCCGGTTGTGGGAAGGAAAATTTGAGCCTTGATCGGTCAGTGCCTGTGGACACGCCCGTGGACGTTTGATGGTTCACATTTGCCATGTCCGGTTGTAGATGCTCTCAGCGAACATGTTGGGGAATGTAGTATTTTAAAAGAATTCCTACGATCACGCAAGATCTATCTAGGAGAAGCATAGCAACGAGCGGGGAGAGTGTGTCTACGTACCCTCGTAGACCGAAAGCGTAAGCGTTAAGTAATGTGGTTGATGTAGTCGAACGTCTTCGCGATCCAACCGATCAAGTACCAAACGCACGACACCTCCGCGATCGGCACACGTACGACTCAGTGACGTCCCTCGAACTCTTGATCCAGCTGAGGCCGAGGGAGAGTTTCATCAGCACGACGGTGTGATGACAGTGATGATGAAGTTACCGGCACAGGGCTTCGCATAAGCACTGCAACGATATGACCGAGGTGTGTTTCTGTGGAGGGGGCACCGCACACGGCTAAGAGAAATTTCGGTGTGCCTTTGGGGTGCCCCCTTCCCATGTATATAAAGGGGGGAGGGAGGAGGAGGTCGGCCAAGGGGAGGAGGCGCGCCATGGGGGGGCAATCCTACTCCAAGTAGGATTCGCCCCCCCCCTTTCCTGTTCCAACAAGAAGAAGGGGGAAGGAGAGGGAGGAGAGAAGGAAAGGGGGCCCGGCCCCCTAGTACAATTCGGTTTGGGCTAGGGGGGCGTGCGCCCCACCTTGGCCTGCCTCCTCTCTTCTACCAATAGGCCCATGAGGCCCAATAACCCCCCGGGGGTCCGGTAACCCCCCGGTACTTCAGAAAATACCCGATACACCTCAAAACTATTCCGGTGTCCGAATATAGTCTTCCAATATATCAATTTTTATGTCTCGGCCATTTCGAGACTCCTCGTCATGTCCGTGATCTCATCCGGGACTCAGAACTACCTTCGGTTCATCAAAACACATAAACTCATAATACTGATCGTCATCGAACGTTAAGCGTGCGGACCCTACCTGTTCGAGAACTATGTAGACATGACCGAGACTCGGTCGAATCTGTCCGGCGCGACTCCATAGCATCGGCACATCGGGTGCTCGGATCCTCCGGGCCTGGATTTATTGCGGGCCCGGGAGCCTTCAAATCTCCGCTTCCCAATCACCAAGACTGGTGTGCCCGACGCGGGAAGGGGATGATAAGGGCGGTAGAGGCCTGCCTCGCTGCCGACATGGTGACAACGCGGGCGACCGCAGAGGAGAAAGCATCTGCGCCCGCTGAGTGAGTCCTGGATTAGGGGGTGTTCGGGTAGCCGGACTATACCTTCACCGGACTCCTGGACTATGAAGATACAAGATTGAAGACTTCGTCCCGTGTCCGGATGGAACTTTCCTTGGCGATGCGGATATTCAAGATCTCCTACCATTGTAACCGACTCTGTGTAACCCTAACCCTATCCGGTGTCTATATAAACCGGAGGGTTGTAGTCCGTAGGACAATCAACTCCATACACAACAATCATACCATAGGTTAGCTTCTAGGGTTTAGCCTCCTTGATCTCGTGGTAGATCTACTCTTGTACTACCCATATCATCAATATTAATCAAGCAGGAGTAGGGTATTACCTCCATCGAGAGGGTCAGAACCTGGGTAAAAACATCGTGTCCCTTGTCTCCTATTACCATCCGGCCTTGACGCACAGTTCGGGACCCCCTACCCGAGATCCGCCGGTTTTGACACCGACATTGGTGCTTTCATTGAGAGTTCCTCTGTGTCGTCGCCTTTAGGCCCGATGGCTCCCTTGATCATCAACAACGATGAGGTCCAGGGTGAGACTTTTCTCCCCGGACAGATCTTCATCTTCGGCGGCTTCGCTCTGCGGGCCGATTCGCTTGGCCACCTGGAGCAGATCGAAAGCTACGCCCCTGGCCGTCAAGTCAGGTTTGGAAGCTTAAACTACACGGCTGATATCCGCGGAGACTTGATCTTCGACGGGTTCGAGCCACGGCCAAGCGCGCCGCACTATCTTGAGGGGCATGATCTAGCTCTGCCTCCAAACAGTGTCCTGGAGGCCGCACACGCACCGGTTCCGACTCTTAAATCGGAGCCTATTGCGCCGATCGAGGATGAACGGTTGGACGTCACCTTGGGGGCTGCGATCTCAAAGGCGATCGAGCCGAACGCCAGCCCCGCACTCTGCATTACCCGTGACTCCGAGGGTCCGGACTCCCCTCCGGACTCCTCCCCGGACTCCAAACCCCCCACACCCCTGCCAATCGAATCCGATTGGGCGTCGATAATGGAGTTCACCGCCGCGGACATCTTTCAGCACTCGCCTTTTGGCGACGTCTTGAATTCTCTCAAGTCTCTCTCTTTATCAGGAGAGCCTTGGCCGGATTACGGTCAGCAAGGATGGGATACGGACGACGAAGAAATTCAAAGCCTGCCCACCACCCACTTTGTAGCCACTGTCGACGATTTAACCGACATGCTCGACTTCGGCTCCGAAGACATCGACGGTATGGACGACGATGTAGGAGACGAACAGGAACCAACACCTGTAGGGCGCTGGAAGGCCACCTCGTCATATGACATATACATGGTGGACACTCCAAAAGATGGAGATGGCGATGGAACAGCGGGGGACGACCCCTCCAAGAAACAGCCAAAGCGCCGGCGTCAGCGGCGCCGCTCTAAATCCCGCCAAAGCAAAAACGGTGATTCCGGCACGGGAGATAATACTACCCCGGATAGTGCCGAAGAACACCCACCCCATCAAGATTCGACACAGGAAGATGGAGAAGCCAGCCCTCATGAGAGAGCGGCAGACCGAGAGGTTGAGGATGATAACTATATGCCTCCCTCCGAAGACGAGGCAAGCCTCGATGACGACGAATTCGTCGTACCATCAGACCCCGCCGAACAAGAGCGTTTCAAACGCAGGCTTTTAGCCACGGCAAACAGCCTCAAGAAAAAGCAGCAACAGCTTAGAGCTGACCAAGATTTGCTAGCTGATAGATGGACTGAAGTCCTTGCGGCCGAAGAGTATGAACTCGAACGCCCCTCCAAGAGTTACCCAAAGCGCAGGCCGCTACCCCGATCAGAGGAGGAAGCGCCTACATCACCAGCGCACGACATGGCAGACCGGCCACCTCGCGGCCGCGACAGAGAGGCCTCTCGGCCCTCCACCCAAGCCATGCCCCGACGCCGCTCAACTAAGGCATGGGAAAACGCGCCAGACCTGCGAGACGTACTGGAGGATAAGGCAAGACAAACAAGATCGATCTACGGATCGCGCAGGTGCCCTACGGCACGTGACGATGATCTTCACTCCGGATACAACAAATCCGGCCGGGCCGAACACAACAGACATAGCTCTTCCGAGCAGCGTCGTGATATAGCCCAGTACAGGGGCGCCGCACACCCACTATGCTTCACAGATGAAGTAATGGATCATAAAATCCCAGAAGGTTTCAAACCCGTAAACATCGAATCATACGATGGCACAACAGATGCAGCGGTATGGATTGAGGATTATCTCCTTCACATCCACATGGCACGCGGCGATGATCTACACGCCATCAAATACCTCCCGCTCAAACTTAAAGGACCGACGCGACATTGGCTTAACAGCTTGCCAGCAGACTCAATCGGTTCTTGGGAGGACCTAGAGGCCGCATTCCTCGACAACTTCCAGGGCACTTACGTGCGACCACCGGACGCCGACGACTTAAGCCACATAATTCAGCAGCCAGAGGAATCGGCCAGGCAATTCTGGACACGGTTCCTAACAAAGAAAAACCAGATAGTCGACTGTCCGGACGCAGAGGCCCTAGCAGCCTTCAAACATAACATCCGCGATGAGTGGCTTACCCGGCACCTGGGACAGGAAAAGCCGAAATCTATGGCAGCCCTCACGACACTCATGACCCGCTTTTGTGCGGGAGAAGACAGCTGGCAAGCTCGCAGTAATAACTTAGCTAAGAACCCTGGTAATTCGGATACCAAGGACAAAAGTGGCAGGACACGTCGGAATAAGCAAAAACGCCGCGTTAGCAGTGACAGCAATGAAGATACGGCAGTTAATGCCGGATTCAGAGGCTATAAATCCGGTCAGCGGAAAAAGGCATTCAAAAAGAATACTCAGAGCCCGTCCAGTTTGGACCGAATACTCGACCACTTGTGCCAGATACATGGCACCCCCGAAAGGCCAGCCAATTACACCAACATGGATTGTTGGGTGTTCAAGCAGGCAGGCAAGTTAAGAGCCAAAAACAAAGACAAGGGGCTGCATAGCGACGACGAGGAGGAGCCCAGGCTGCTGAACAACAATGGACAGAAGGGCTTTCCCTCCCATGTGCGGATGGTGAACATGATATACGCAACCCACATTCCCAAGAGGGAGCGGAAGCGTGCGCTACGGGACGTATATGCGATGGAGCCAGTCGCCCCAAAGTTCAACCCATGGTCCTCCTGCCCAATCACCTTTGATCAAAGGGACCATCCCACTAGCATCCGTCATGGCGGCTTCGCCGCATTGGTTCTCGACCCAATCATCGACGGATTTCATCTCACAAGAGTCCTCATGGACGGCGGCAGTAGCCTGAACCTGCTTTACCAGGATACAGTGCGAAAAATGGGCATAGATCCCTCAAGGATTAAGCCCACAAAAACAACCTTTAAAGGCGTTATACCAGGTGTAGAAGCCAACTGTACAGGCTCAGTAACACTTGACGTGGTCTTCGGATCCCCAGACAATTTCTGAAGCGAAGAGTTAATCTTTGATATAGTCCCGTTTCGCAGTGGCTATCACGCCCTGCTCGGACGAACCGCATTCGCAAAGTTCAATGCGGTGCCGCACTACGCATATCTCAAGCTCAAGATGCCAGGCCCTCGAGGAGTAATCACGGTCAACGGAAACACCGAACGCTCCCTCCGTACGGAGGAGCACACGGCGGCTCTCGCAGCGGAAGTACAAAGCAGCCTTCTTAGGCAACTCTCCAGTACGGCCGTTAAAAAGCCGGACACTGCCAAGCGCGCCCGGAGTAACCTACAACAAGACTGCCTGGCACGTTCTGAGCAGGCGTAGCAATGCGGCCCCAACCCCAGCCCTCGCGACATAGCGAAACCAGTACCTCGCGTACATAACTACGCCCTTGAAATATCATGGGCACAGGGGAAGGGGCACAATAACGGCACACCCAAAATATGGCTTAAAACTTACTAGGGGCTGCCGGATTCTTTTTTTCTTACTTTCAGGACTCCACACTTCGGACGACCTGTTCGACAATTTGACTGGTGCACAAACAATGCAAGATCCAGGGAAGCAGACAAGCCATGCCGCATTATGGAACCCCCAGGTGGTCTCTGTTACGAGCAGTATATCTGTTTCGAATTATTTTCCGCGGCCTGCCCCTGGTCAGGACATGTTAAATAGTCCAATATCTTTTTGCTTATCGCACTACTTGTATCGTTCGGCTTTGATAAACAGCCCCTCTATAAACAATGCATAGATTTTTGTCTATTTTTTGCATTATCCTATTTTCATATATATGTTTATTAAATAACATGATTGCACACGTACACCATGGTACGGCAAACACGCCAGGGGCTTCAGTACCCCTCATTATGGTGTGAGAAGTCCGTACACTTTCACAAGTGCGGCACCCCGAACTTATAGCACTATATGCATCGGCTCCGAATCATGATTTGGGTCAATAGTTGGGTTTGCCCGGCTCCTATGTTTTGGTGCCTTACGTTCCGCTATATCGGCTAAGGTAGCACTAGGAGAACCACTGCGATTGTGCCCCGGTTCAGCTGGGTTAAGCACCTTAGTGGAGAAAGCTAAAACTGACTATCATGATGAGGCGAGAGACCGGTCGCTGTTCGAGAGGTTTTTCGAGTCCCTAAAGACTTATGCCGCTTCGAGCGAGGAGCTGGCTTTGTCCGGCCAAGGCGTGGATAGCGCCCCGAACTCGGTCTTCCGAACTAGGGGCTTCGCCGAAATTTAAAATTATAAAGTTCTATGGCTAAGTGAGAGTGTTCAGGCATTATAGTCTGATTGCCTTGTTCGTTGTGCTGAGCGCCTCCCTCGAAGGACCCCACCATGGTAAAAAGAGCGCGCAGGTTTATCCCAAACACCCCAGCACTAGTGGCACGGGGGCAGAAGTCGACGACTGGCCATCTCTCAATTTTTGATAAATGGCCGCACAGAAAATAATATTTTAAATCCAATAAGCATTGCTTAGCGCATATGAACAAGTTTTCAGCGCACATGATAAACACGAGCGAGTTCATTCAAAAATTACATCCTTGGTACATTCATCCACCACAAGGCGGGCAACTACAAGAACATCCTTGTAGTAGTTCTCGGGCTTGCGATGCTCCTTCCCCGGCGGCAGCCCATCCTTCACAAGCTTCTCACCGTCCAGCTTACCCAGTGCACCTTTGCACGGGCAAGGGCCCTCCGGGCACCTTCAATGCAGACGGAGCGCTTGATGACCTCGAGCCTTGGACAGGCCTCCATCAGCCGCCGTACCATCCCGAAATAGCTCCCAAGCAGGGCCTCTCCGGGCCACAGCCAAACTATGAAGCCCTTCATGGCCTGTTCGGCCACCTTGTGGAGCTCGACCAGCTGTTTCAGCTGGTCGCTCAAGGGCACAGGGTGTCCGGCCTCAGAATACTGAGACCAGAACACCTTCTCCGTCGAGCTGCCCTCTTCAGCTCGGTAGAATGCGGCGGCGGCGGATACGCTGCGGGGAAGATCTGAGAATGCCCCTGGAGAGCTCCGGATTCGGGTAAGTAACAAGTAGTTTAGTTTTATATTTCTGCTTTGCATAAAGAATGCCTTACCCGCTGCTATCTTCCTCATCTCCTCCAACTCTTGGAGGGCCTTTTGGGCTTCGGCCTTGGCAGACTTGGCAGTCTCAAGGGCCGACGCGAGCTCGGATGCTTGCGCCTTTGACTCAAGCTCCAAACTCTCATGTTTTTTCATGAGAGCCTGAAGCTCTTGCTGCACCTTGCCGACCTGAGCCCCAAGTCTCTCTCGCTCGGTGCGCTCCACGGCCGTTTTCTTTTCGGCCTCAGACAGCGCCTGCTTGAGGGTCGCCAACTCAGTCGTGGCCCCTACAATAAGCAGTACAATCCTGTTATTTTTTGCAATCACGCCTTTTTATAGGCACTTTTTCTGTAAGGCATTTATTACCTTCTTTTTCCTCGAGCTGCCGCTTGGCAAGGCCGAGCTCTTGCTCGGTCCGCCCGAGGTCCTGTTTCAGGACACCCACCTCCGCAGTCAGTGCGGCGGTGGATAGCAGCGAAGCCTGCATACGCATATTGACTCTTTTTTTGTTAGACTCCTGCGAAATTTAATAGATCCTCTATTCAGCTTTTCTTTCCGAACGCCAAAAAGAGCATCAGGGGCTACTGTCTATGCGGTTATATTCTTGCATATTTTTTGCTTACCTCGAAGCCTGTTAGAAGGCTAGCGCAAGCTTCGTTTAGTCCGCTCTTGGCAGACTGAACCTTCCGGATCACCGTACTCATAATAGTACGGTGCTCCTCGTCGATGGAGGCACCGTCAAGCACCTCCAGCAGATTGTCCGGCACCTCCGTTTGGACGGAGGCCGCCAGCTAAGAAGGCTTGCTCTTTTTGGAAGGAGTTCGCCTACCGCGGTCCGGAACTGTTGAAGATTCCGGCGCGGTGTCCGACACAAAGCCAGACTCGGAGCCCTGGGGGGTCTTGTCCCCTTTATTCCTGGGATTCGGGAGGTCGCCTTTCGGCTCCTCCAGGACCACCTCCTCCTGCCCCGGAGCTCATTGAGACGCCACTTCGGCGTCGTCTGTAGTGCGGGGGGAGACAGCGGGCGGAACTGAGTTCACGTCCGACGAATCCAGGGAGCCGCTCGACGAATCGTCGAGTTCGGCCCGGGGCGGGCTGCACAATTATGTTCGGCATTATGGAAAGCTGAAAGACCTAGGAATATCATGAGTCACTCTGGTATCCGAATACTTACGATTTCGTCGGACGCTTGGCCCTGTTCGGCTACTCCTCTTCGCCCTCTTCGGCATCGGGGGAGTAGTCCAGCGGAGGGGTCTTCCTTTTCCTAGACCCCTCGGCCTCCCCTGTTGGGGTAGCCTTCCTCTTCTCTCCTCCCTCCGCTGGGGGGGGGGAGAGTTTTCTTCTTCTTCCTCCTCCTCGTTTTCACGGGAGGAGGGCGCCTCGGACTCGTCGGATGACGAGTCCGACACCACCACGTTACGGGCACTCTTTCGAGTCCCCGTGGTCTTCTTCTTGACCTTCTTCTCCGGCACCACATAAGGTGCCGGAACCAGCAGCTTCACTAAGAGAGCAGGGGCTGGGTCTTCGGGCAAGGGAGCCGGACAGTTAACTGGTCCGGATATCGCCTGCCAAGCCTGTTAAAGGTAAGGGAGTTTAGATCCCGCATAGAGTCAAACTATGAAAAAGAGCTTAAAAGTCCCGTGAAGGGTAGAAATAGCTTACCTCGCTAGCGTGACGCTGCGAGCTGTATCCGCGGTCCTTGGAAGCGGATGTTGGAGCCTTGACACCTTTGATTAGCACCTTCTAGACGTCTTCATACGTCGTGTCAAAGAGCCTGTTGAGGGTTCGGTGCTGCGCCGGGTCGAACTCCCACAAATTAAAGTCCCGTTGTTGGCACGGGAGGATTAGACGAACGAGCATGACCTGGACTACATTGACAAACCTGATTGGCTTGTTCACCAGGGACTGGATGCATGTTTTCAGTCCGGTCACCTCTTCTTCGTTACCCCACGACAGGCCCATCTCTTTCGAGGACGTGAGCCGCGTGGGGGGTCCGGATCGAAACTCGGGGGCTGGGACCCATTCCGGATCGCGTGGCTCGGTGATGTAAAACCACCCGGCTTGCCACCCCTTTAGGGTCTCCACGAAGGAGCCCTCGAACCATAGGACGTTGGCCATCTTGCCCGCCATGGCGCCTCCGCACTCCGCCTGGCTGCCGCGCACCACCTTGGGCTTGACGTTGAAAGTCTTGAGCCAAAGGCCGAAATGGGGGCGGACGCGGAGGAAAGCCTCACACACGATGATAAACGCCGAGATGTTGAGGATGAAGTTCGGGGCCAGATCGTGGAAATCCAGGCCGTAGTAGAACATGAGCCCCCGGACAAATGGGTGGAGTGGAAAACCTAGTCCGCGGAGGAAGTGGGGAAGAAATACTACCCTCTCATGGGGCCTTGGGGTAGGGAGAAGCTGCCCCTTTTCGGGAAGCCGGTGCGCGATGTCCTTAGACAGGTATCCGGCCTTCCTTAACTTTTTCACTTGGACCTCCGTAACGGAGGAGACCATCCACTTGCCTCCCACTCCGGACATTGCTGGAGAAGGTTGAGGTGGGAAGAGCGGGCTTGGGCGCTGGAGCGCGAGTGCGCAGGAGATGGATAGGCAAAGGAGGAAGAAGGCGTAGGTAAAAAAGGTGGATCCTTATCCCCTTATATGGGCGGATGCGGTTATGCGTCCCCACCTGCCTAATAAAACTCGCTTGCCTCCCAAGCGCCGTGGTAAATGGCGCGGTTGGGTTACCCACGTCCGTATTGAGGAGAATCCCATAAAAAGGGCACACAATCTCTGCTTGACAAGACGTGCCAAGGAAACCGCCTCGCAAAATGTGCTGAGGTGGAAAAGTAAAAACAATTCGAGTAAAGGACTTGGCCATAGTGTGGTGACGCACTACGGAATACGTCAGCAGATTTGATTTTCGTTAACATTATTCTCTCTATGGCAATATGTGGAAACTTGTTTTGCAGAGCCGGATACTATTCTTGGTATTTACAATCTTCTATGAAGGACTTGGAGGAGGAACCCGCCTTGCAATGCTGAAGACAATCTGCGCGCCGGACTCGTCGTCATTGAAGCCTGGTTCAGGGGCTACTGAGGGAGTCCTGGATTAGGGGGTGTTCGGGTAGCCGGATTATACCTTCACGGGACTCCTGGACTATGTGTTGGGGAACGTAGTAATTTCAAAAAAATTCCTACGCACACGCAAGATCATGGTGATGCATAGCAACGAGAGGGGAGAGTGTTGTCTACGTACCCTCGTAGACCGAAGCGGAAGCGTTGACTCAACGTAGAGGAAGTAGTCGTACGTTCTCCTCGTGATCCGACCGATCCAAGTACCGTTACTCCGGCACCTCCGAGTTCTTGGCACACGTTCAGCTCGATGACGATCCCCGGGCTCCGATCCAGCAAAGCTTCGGGGAGGAGTTCCGTCAGCACGACAGCGTGGTGACGATCTTGATGTGTTACCGGCGCAGGGCTTCGCCTAAGCACTGCAACGATATGACCGAGGTGGAATTTGGTGGAAGGGGGCACCGCACATGGCTAAGGAAAGATCTCAATGATCAATTGTGTGTCATGGGGTGCCCCCTGCCCCCGTATATAAAGGAGCAAGGGAGGGGGTGGCCGGCCTAGGGTTTGGCGCGCCAGGGTGTGGAGTCCTACTAGGTCTCCAAGTCCTAGTAGGAGTCCACCAAGAGGGGAGGAAGGGAGAAGGAATAGGAGGAGTAGGAAAGGTGGCCGGCTCCCTTTTCCCTAGTCCAATTCGGACTAGAGGGGAGGGGGGGCGCAGCAGCCTTTTCCTTTTCCCACTAAAGCCCATCAAGGCCCATTACTTCTCGCGTAATCCCGTAAGTCCCCGATACTCCCGAAAATACCCGAATCACTCAGAACCTTTCCGATGTCCGAATATAGTCGTCCAATATATCGATTTTTACGTCTCGACCATTTCGAGACTCCTCGTCATGTCCCCGATCTCATCCGGGACTCCGAACTCCTTCGGTACATCAAAACTCATAAACTCATAATATAACTGTCATCGAAACCTTAAGCGTGCGGACCCTACGGTTCGAGAACAATGTAGACATGACCGAGACACGTCTCCGGTCAATAACCAATAGCGGGACCTGGATGCCCATATTGGCTCCTACATATTCTACGAAGATCTTTATCGGTCAGACCGCATAACAACATACGTCGTTCCCTTTGTCATCGGTATGTTACTTGCCCGAGATTCGATCGTCGGTATCCAATACCTAGTTCAATCTCGTTACCGGCAAGTCTCTTTACTCATTCCGTAATACATCATCTCACAACTAACACATTAGTTGCAATGCTTGCAAGGCTTATGTGATGTGCATTACCGAGAGGGCCCAGAGATACCTCTCCGACAATCGGAGTGACAAATCCTAATCTCGAAATACGCCAACCCAACATGTACCTTCGGAGACACCTGTAGAGCACCTTTATAATCACCCAGTTACGTTGTGACGTTTGGTAGCACACAAAGTGTTCCTACGGTAAACGGGAGTTGCATAATCTCATAGTTAAAGGAACATGTATAAGTCATGGATAAAAGCAATAGCAACATACTAAACGATCGGGTGCTATGCTAATGGAATGGGTCATGTCAATCAGATCATTCAACTAATGATGTGATCTCGTTAATCAAATAACAACTCTTTGTTCATGGTTAGGAAACATAACCATCTTTGATTAATGAGCTAGTCAAGTAGAGGCATACTAGTGACACTCTGTTTGTCTATGTATTCACACATGTATTATGTTTCCAGTTAATACAATTCTAGCATGAATAATAAACATTTATCATGATATAAGGAAATAAATAATAACTTTATTATTGCCTCTAGGGCATATTTCCTTCAGTCTCCCACTTGCACTAGAGTCAATAATCTAGATCACATCACCATGTGATTAACATCAATAGTTCACATTATCATGTGATTAACACCCATAGTTCACATGGCTATGTGACCGACACCCAAAGGGTTTACTAGATTCAGTAATCTAGTTTACATCGCTATGTAATTAACACCCAAAGAGTACTAAGGTGTCATCATGTTTTGCTTGTGAGAGAATCTTAGTCAACGGGTCTGCTACATTCAGATCCGCATGTACTTTGCAAATTTCTATGTCAACAATGCTCTGCATGGAGCTACTCTAGCTAATTGCTCCCACTTTCAATATGTATCCAGATTGAGACTTAGAGTCATCTGGATCAGTGTCAAAACTTGCATCGACGTAACTCTTTACGACGAACCTTTTTGTCACCTCCATAATCGAGAAACATATCCTTATTCCACTAAGGATAATTTTGACCGCCGTCCAGTGATCTACTCCTAGATCACTATTGTACTCCCGTGCCAATCTCAGGGTAGGGTATACAATATGTCTGGTACACAGCATGGCATACTTTATAGAACCTATGGCCAAAGCATAGGGAATGACTTTCTTTCTCTTTCTATCTTCTGCCGTGGTCGGGCTTTGAGTCTTACTCAATTTCACACCTTGTAACACAGGCAAGAACTCTTTCTTTGACTGTTCCATTTTGAACTACTTCAAAATCTTGTCAAGGTATGTACTCATTGAAAAAACTTATCAAGCGTCTCGATCTATCTCTATAGATCTTGATGCTCGATATGTAAGTAGCTTCCTCGAGGTCTTTCTTTGAAAAACTCTTTTCAAACACTCCTTTATGCTTTGCAGAATAATTCTACATTATTTCCGATCAACAATATGTCATACACATATACTTATCAGAAATGTTGTAGTGCTCCCACTCACTTTCTTGTAAATACAGGCTTCACCATAAGTCTGTATAAAACTATATGCTTTGATCAACTTATCAAAGCGTATATTCCAACTCTGAGATGCTTGCACCAGTCCATAGATGGATCGCTGGAGCTTGCTCACTTTATTAGCACCTTTATGGTCGACAAAACCTTCTGGTTGTATCATATACAACTCTCCATTAAGGAATGCAGTTTTGTTTATCCATTTGCCAGATTTCATAAAATGCGGCAATTGCTAACATGATTCGGACAGACTTAAGCATAGATACGAGTGAGAAACTCTCATCGTAGTCAATACTTTGAACTTTGTCGAAAAAACCTTTTTTTCGACAATTCTAGCTTTGTAGATAATAACACTACTATCAGTGTCCGTCTTCCTCTTGAAGATCCATTTATTCTTAATTGCTTGCCGATCATCGGGCAAGTCAACCAAAGTCCAAACTTTGTTCTCATACATGGATCATATCTCAGATTTCATGGCCTCAAACCATTTCGCGGAATCTGGGCTCATCATCGCTTCCTCATAGTTCGCAAGTTCGTCATGGTCTAGTAACATGACTTCCAGAACAAGATTACCGTACCACTCTGGTGCGGATCTCACTCTGTTTTGCCTACGAGATTCGGTAGTTACTTGATCTGAAGTTACATGATCATCATCATTAGCTTCCTCACTAATTGGTGTAGTAGTCACAAGAACAGATTTCTGTGATGAACTACTTTCCAATAAGGGAGAAGGTACAATTACCTTATCAAGTTTTCTACTTTCCTCCCACTCACTTCTTTCGAGAGAAACTCTTTCTCTAGAAAGTTTCCGAACTTAGCAACAAAAGTCTTGCCTTCGGATCTATGATAGAAGGTGTATCCAACAGTTTCCTTTGGATATCCTATGAAGACACATTTCTCCGATTTGGGTTCGAGCTTATCAGGTTGAAGCTTTTTCACATAAGCATCGCAGCCCCAAACTTTAAGAAACGACAGCTTAGGTTTATTGCTAAACCATAGTTCATACGGTGTCGTCTCAACGGATTTAGATGGTGCCCTATTTAATGTGAATGCAGCTGTCTCTAATGCATAATCCCAAAAACGATAGTGGTAAATCAGTAAGAGACATCATGTATCACACTATATCTAATAAAGTGCGTTTATGACGTTCGGACACACCATTATGCTATGGTGTTCCAGGTGGCATTAGTTTGTGAAACAATTTCCACGTTGTTTTAATTGAAGGCCAAACTCGTAACTCAAATATTTGTCTCTGCAATCAGATCGTAGAAACTTAATTTTTCTTGTTACGATGATTCTTCACTTCACTCTGAAATTCTTTGAACGTTTCAAATGTTTCAGACTTGTGTTTCATTTAAGTAGATATACTTATATCTGCTCAAATCATCTGTGAAGTTCAGATAATAATGATATTTGCCACGAGCCTCAACACTCATCGGACTGCATACATTAGTATGTATTATTTCCAATAAGTCAGTTGCTTGCTCCATTGTTCCGGAGAACGGCGTTTTAGTCATCTTGCCTATGAGGCATGGTTCGCAAGCATCAAGTGATTCATAATCAAGTGATTCCAAAATCCCATCAGCATGGAGTTTCTTCATGCGCTTTACACCAATATGACCCAAACGGCAGTGGCACAAATAAGTTGCACCATCATTATTAACTTTGCATCTTTTGGCTTCAATATTATGAATATGTGTATCACTACGATCGAGATCCAACAAACCATTTTCGTTGGTGTGTATGACCATAGAAGGTTTTATTCATGTAAACGGAACAACAATTATTCTCTAATTTACATGAATAACCATTTTGCAATAAACATGATCAGATCATATTCATGCTCAACGCAAACACCAAATAACACTTATTTAGTTTCAACACTAATCCCGAAAGTATAGGGAGTGTGTGATCAATCTTGGAACCACTTCCAACACACATCGTCACCTTGCCCTTTAACTAGTCTTTGTTCATTCTGCAACTTCCGTTTCGAGTTACTAATCTTAGCAACTTGAACTAGTACCAAATACACTAGTAAAGTACACATCAATAACATGTATATCAAATATACTTATGTTCACTTTGCCATCCTTCTTATCCGCCAATAACTTGGGGTAGTTCCGCTTCCAGTGACCAGTCCCTTTGCAGTAGAAGCACTTAGTCTCAGGCTTAGGACCAGACTTGGGCTTTTTCACTTGAGCAGCAACTTGCTTGCCGTTCTTCTTGAAGTTCCCCTTCTTTCCTTTTGCCCTTTTCTTGAAACTAGTGATCTTGTCAACCATCAACACTTGATGTTTTTCTTTGATTTCTACCTTCGCCGATTTTAGCATCGCGAAGAGCTTGGGAATTACTTTTGTCATCCCTTGCATATTATAGTTCATCATGAAGTTCTACTAACTTGGTGATGGTGACTAGAGAATTCTGTCAATCACTATCTTATCTGGAAGATTAACTCCCACTTGATTCAAGCGATTGTAGTACTCAGACAATTTGAGCACATGCTCACTAGTTGAGCGATTCTCCTCCATCTTTTAGCTATAGAACTTGTTGGAGACTTCATATCTCTCAACTCGGGTATTTGCTTGAAATATTAACTTCAACTCCTGGAACATCTCATATGGTCCATGACGTTCAAAACGTCTTTGAAGTCCCGATTCTAAGCCGTTAAGCATGGTGCACTAAACTATTAAGTAGTCATCATATTGAGCTAGCAAAACGTTCATAACGTCTGCATCTGCTCCTGCAATAGGTCCGTCACCTAGCGGTGCATCAAGGACGTAATTCTTCTGTGCAGCAATGAGGATAAACCTCAGATCACGGATCCAATCCGCATCATTGCTACTAACATTTTTTCAACACAATTTTCTCTAGGAACATATCAAAATAAACACAGGGAAGCAATAACGCGAGCTATTGATCTACAACATAGATATGCTAATACTACCAGGACTAAGTTCATGATAAATTAAAGTTCAATTAATCATATTACTTAAGAACTCCCACTTAGATAGACATCTCTCTAATCCTCTAAGTGATCACGTGATCCAAATCAACTAAACCATGTCCGATCATCACGTGAGATGGAGTAGTTTCAATGGTGAACATCACTATGTTGATCATATCTACTATATGATTCACGCTCGACCTTTCGGTCTCCGTGTTCCGAGGTCATATCTTATATGCATAGCTCGTCAAGTATAACCTGAGTATTCCGCGTGTGCAACTGTTTTGCACCCGTTGTATTTGAACGTAGAGCCTATCACACCCGATCATCACGTGGTGTCTCAGCACGAAGAACTTTCGCAACGGTGCATACTCAGGGAGAACACTTCTTGATAATTAGTGAGAGATCATCTTATAATGCTACCGTCAATCAAAGCAAGATAAGATGCATAAAAGATAAACATCACATGCAATCAATATAAGTGATATGATATGGCCATCATCATCTTGTGCTTGTGATCTCCATCTTCGAAACACCGTCATGATCACCATCGTCACCGGCGCGACACCTTGATCTCCATCGTAGCATCGTTGTCGTCTCGCCAATCTTATGCTTCTACGACTATCGCTACCGCTTAGTGATAAAGTAAAGCATTACAGGGCGATTGCATTGCATACAATAAAGCGACAACCATATGGCTCCTGCCGGTTGCCGATAACTCGGTTACAAAACATGATCATCTCATACAATAAAATATAGCATCATGTCTTGACCATATCACATCACAACATGCCCTGCAAAAACAAGTTAGACGTCCTCTACTTTGTTGTTGCAAGTTTTACGTGGCTGCTACGGGCTTAAGCAAGAACTCATCTTACCTACGCATCAAAACCACAACGATAGTTTGTCAAATAGACTCCGTTTTAACCTTCTCAAGGACCGGGCGTAGCCACACTCGGTTCAACTAAAGTTGGAGAGACAGTCTTCCGCAAGCCATCTATGTGCAAAGCACGTCGAGGGAACCGGTCTCGCGTAAGAGTACGCGTAAGGTTGGTCCGGATCGTCTCGTCCAACAATACCGCTGAACCAAAGTATGACATGCTGGTAGGCAGTATGACTTGTATCGTCCACAACTCACTTGTGTTCTACTCGTGCAAATAACATCAAACCATAAAAACCTAGGCTCGGATGCCACTGTTGGGGAACGTAGTAATTTCAAAAAAATTCCTACGCACACGCAAGATCATGGTGATGCATAGCAACGAGAGGGGAGAGTGTTGTCTATGTACCCTCGTAGACCGAAGCGGAAGCGTTGACTCAACGTAGAGGAAGTAGTCGTACGTTCTCCTCGCGATCCGACCGATCCAAGTACCGTTACTCTGGCACCTCCGAGTTCTTGGCACACGTTCAGCTCGATGACGATCCCCGGGCTCCGATCCAGCAAAGCTTCGGGGAGGAGTTCCGTCAGCACGACGGCGTGGTGACGATCTTGATGTGTTACCGGCGCAGGGCTTCGCCTAAGCACTGCAACGATATGACCGAGGTGGAATTTGGTGGAAGGGGGCACCGCACACGGCTAAGGAAAGATCTCAATGATCAATTGTGTGTCATGGGGTGCCCCCTGCCCCCGTATATAAAGGAGCAAGGGAGGGGGTGGCCGGCCTAGGGTTTGGCGCGCCAGGGTGTGGAGTCCTACTAGGTCTCCAAGTCCTAGTAGGAGTCCACCAAGAGGGGAGGAAGGGAGAAGGAATAGGAGGAGTAGGAAAGGTGGCCGCCCCCCTTTTCCCTAGTCCAATTCGGACTAGAGGGGAGGGGGGGCGCAGCAGCCTTTTCCTCTTCCCACTAAAGCCCATCAAGGCCCATTACTTCTCCCGTAATCCCGTAACTCCCCGATACTCCCGAAAATACCCGAATCACTCAGAACCTTTCCGATGTCCGAATATAGTCGTCCAATATATCGATTTTTACGTCTCGACCATTTCGAGACTCCTCGTCATGTCCCCGATCTCATCCGGGACTCCGAACTCCTTCGGTACATCAAAACTCATAAACTCATAATATAACTGTCATCGAAACCTTAAGCGTGCGGACCCTACGGTTCGAGAACAATGTAGACATGACCGAGACACGTCTCCGGTCAATAACCAATAGCGGGACCTGGATGCCCATATTGGCTCCTACATATTCTACGAAGATCTTTATCGGTCAGACCGCATAACAACATACGTCGTTCCCTTTGTCATCGGTATGTTACTTGCCCGAGATTCGATCGTCGGTATCCAATACCTAGTTCAATCTCGTTACCGGCAAGTCTCTTTACTCGTTCCGTAATACATCATCTCACAACTAACACATTAGTTGCAATGCTTGCAAGGCTTATGTGATGTGCATTACCGAGAGGGCCCAGAGATACCTCTCCGACAATCGGAGTGACAAATCCTAATCTCGAAATACGCCAACCCAACATGTACCTTCGGAGACACCTGTAGAGCACCTTTATAATCACCCAGTTACGTTGTGACGTTTGGTAGCACACAAAGTGTTCCTACGGCAAACGGGAGTTGCATAATCTCATAGTTAAAGGAACATGTATAAGTCATGGATAAAAGCAATAACAACATACTAAACAATCGGGTGCTATGCTAATGGAATGGGTCATGTCAATCAGATCATTCAACTAATGATGTGATCTCGTTAATCAAATAACAACTCTTTGTTCATGGTTAGGAAACATAACCATCTTTGATTAATGAGCTAGTCAAGTAGAGGCATACTAGTGACACTCTGTTTGTCTATGTATTCACACATGTATTATGTTTCCAGTTAATACAATTCTAGCATGAATAATAAACATTTATCATGATATAAGGAAATAAATAATAACTTTATTATTGCCTCTAGGGCATATTTCCTTCACTATGAAGATACAAGATTGAAGACTTCGTCCCGTGTCCGGATGGAACTTTCCTTGGCGTGGAAGGCAAGCTTGGCGATGCGGATATTCAAGATCTCCTACCATTGTAACCGACTCTGTGTAACCCTAACCCTATCCGGTGTCTATATAAACCGGAGGGTTGTAGTCCGTAGGACAATCAACTCCATACACAACAATCATACCATAGGCTAGCTTCTAGGGTTTAGCCTCCTTGATCTCGTGGTAGATCTACTCTTGTACTACCCATATCATCAATATTAATCAAGCAGGAGTAGGGTATTACCTCCATCGAGAGGGTCAGAACCTGGGTAAAAACATCGTGTCCCTTGTCTCCTGTTACCATCCGGCCTTGACGCACAGTTCGGGACCCCCTACCCGAGATCCGCCGGTTTTGACACCGACATTGGTGCTTTCATTGAGAGTTCCTCTGTGTCGTCGCCTTTAGGCCCGATGGCTCCCTTGATCATCAACAATGATGAGGTCCAGGGTGAGACTTTTCTCCCCGGACAGATCTTCATCTTCGGCGGCTTCGCTCTGCGGGCCGATTCGCTTGGCCACCTGGAGCAGATCGAAAGCTACGCCCCTGGCCGTCAAGTCAGGTTTGGAAGCTTAAACTACACGGCTGATATCCGCGGAGACTTGATCTTCGATGGGTTCAAGCCACGGCCAAGTGCGCCGCACTATCTTGAGGGGCATGATCTAGCTCTGCCTCTGAACAGTATCCTGGAGGCCGCACACGCACCGGTTCCGACTCTTAACTCGGAGCCTATTGCGCCGATCGAGGATGAACGGTTGGACGTCACCTTGGGGGCTGCGATCTCAAAGGCGATCGAGCCGAATTCCAGCCCCGCACTCTGCATTACCCGTGACTCCGAGGGCCGGACTCCCCTCCGGACTCCTCCCCGAACTCCAAACCCCCCACGCCCCTGCCAATCGAATCCGATTGGGCGCCGATAATGGAGTTCACCGCCGCGGACATCTTTCAGCACTCGCCTTTTGGCGACGTCTTGAATTCTCTCAAGTATCTCTCTTTATCAGGAGAGCCCTGGCCGGATTACGGTCAGCAAGGATGGGATACGGATGACGAAGAAATTCAAAGCCCTCCCACCACCCACTTTGTAGCCACTATCGACGATTTAACCGACATGCTCGACTTCGGCTCCAAAGACATCGACGGTATGGACGACGATGTAGGAGACGAACAGGAACCAGCACCTGTAGGGCGCTGGAAGGCCACCTCGTCATATAACATATACATGGTGGATACTCCAAAAGATGGAGATGGCGATGGAACAGCGGGGGACGACCCCTCCAAGAAACAGCCAAAGCGCCGGCGTCAGCGGCGCCGCTCTAAATCCTGCCAAAGAAAAAACGGTGATTCCGGCACGAGAGATAATACTACCCCGGATAGTGCCGAAGAACACCCACCCCATCAAGATTCGGCGCAGGAAGATGGAGAAGCCAACCCCCATGAGAGAGCGGCAGACCGAGAGGTTGAGGATGATAACTATATGCCTCCCTCCGAAGACGAGGCAAGCCTCAATGACTACGAATTCGTCGTACCATCAGACCCCACCGAACAAGAGCTTTTCAAACGCAGGCTTTTAGCCACGGCAAACAGCCTCAAGAAAAAGCAGCAACAGCTTAGAGCTGACCAAGATTTGTTAGCTGATAGATGGACTGAAGTCCTTGCGGCCGAAGAGTATGAACTCGAACGCCCCCCAAGAGTTACCCAAAGCGCAGGCCGCTACCCCGATCAGAGGAGGAAGCGCCTACATCACCAGCGCACGACATGGCAGACCGGCCACCTCGCGGCCGCGACAGAGAGGCCTCTCAGCCCTCCACCCAAGCCATGCCCCGACGCCGCTCAACTAAGGCATGGGAAAACGCGCCAGACCTGCGAGACGTACTGGAGGATAAGGCAAGACAAACAAGATTGATCTACGGATCGCGTAGGTGCCCTACGGCACGTGACGATGATCTTCACTCCGGATACAACAAATCCGGCCGGGCCGAACACAACAGACATAGCTCTTCCGAGCTGCGTCGTGATATAGCCTAGTACAGGGGCGCCGCACACCCACTATGCTTCACAGATGAAGTAATGGATCATAAAATCCCAGAAGGTTTCAAACCCGTAAACATCGAATCATACGATGGCACAACAGATCCGGCGGTATGGATCGAGGATTATCTCCTTCACATCCACATGGCACGCGGCGATGATCTACACGCCATCGAATACCTCCCGCTCAAACTTAAAGGACCGACCCGGCATTGGCTTAATAGCTTGTCAGTAGACTCAATCGGTTCTTGGGAGGACCTGGAGGCCGCATTCCTCGACAACTTCCAGGGCACTTACGTGCGACCACCGGACGCCGACGACTTAAGCCACATAATTCAGCAGCCAGAGGAATCGGCCAGGCAATTCTGGACACGGTTCCTAACAAAGAAAAACCAAATAGTCGACTGTCCGGACGCAGAGGCCCTAGCAGCCTTCAAACATAACATCCGCGATGAGTGGCTTGCCCGGCACCTGGGACAGGAAAAGCCGAAATCTATGGCAGCCCTCACGACACTCATGACCCGCTTTTGTGCGGGAGAAGACAACTGGCAAGCTCACAGTAATAACTTAGCTAAGAACCCTGGTAATTTGGATACCAAGGACAAAAGTGGTAGGACACGTCGGAATAAGCAAAAACGCCGCGTTAGCAGCGACAGCAATGAAGATACGGCAGTTAACGCCGGATTCAGAGGCTATAAATCCGGTCAGCGGAAAAAGCCATTCAAAAAGAATACTCAGAGCCCGTCCAGTTTGGACCGAATACTCGACCACTTGTGCCAGATACATGGCACCCCCGAAAGGCCAGCCAATAACACCAACAGGGATTGTTGGGTGTTCAAGCAGGCAGGCAAGTTAAGAGCCAAAAACAAAGACAAGGGGCTGCATAGCGACGACGAGGAGGAGCCCAGGCCGCCGAACAACAATGGACAGAAGGGCTTTCCCTCCCATGTGCGGACGGTGAACATGATATACGCAACCCACATTCCCAAGAGGGAGCGGAAGCGTGCGCTACGGGACGTATATGCGATGGAGCCAGTCGCCCCAAAGTTCAACCCATGGTCCTCCTGCCCGATCACCTTTGATCAAAGGGACCATCCCACTAGCATCCGTCATGGCGGCTTCGCCGCATTGGTTCTCGACCCAATCATCGATGGATTTCATCTCACAAGAGTCCTCATGGACGGCGGCAGTAGCCTGAACCTGCTTTACCAGGATACAGTGCGAAAAATGGGCATAGATCCCTCAAGGATTAAGCCCACAAAAACGACCTTTAAAGGCGTTATACCAGGTGTAGAAGCCAACTGTACAGGCTCAGTAACACTTGACGTGGTCTTCGGATCCCCAGACAATTTCTGAAGCGAAGAGTTAATCTTTGATATAGTCCCGTTTCGCAGTGGCTATCACGCCCTGCTCGGACGAACCGCATTCGCAAAGTTCAATGCGGTGCCGCAGTATGCATATCTCAAGCTCAAGATGCCAGGCCCTCGAGGAGTAATCACGGTCAACGGAAACACCAAACGTCCCTCCGTACGGAGGAGCACACGGCGGCTCTCGCAGCGGAAGTACAAAGCAGCCTTCTTAGGCAACTCTCCAGTACGGCCGTTAAAAAGCCGGACACTGCCAAGCGCGCCCGGAGTAACCTACAACAAGACCGCCTGGCACGTTCTGAGCAGGCGTAGCAATGCGGTCCCAACCCCAGCCCTCGCGACATAGCGAAACCAGTACCTCGCATACATAACTACGCCCTTGAAATATCATGGGCACAGGGGAAGGGGCACAATAACGGCACACCCAAAATATGGCTTAAAACGTACTAGGGGCTGCCGGATTCTTTTTTCTTACTTTCAGGACTCCACACTTCGGACGACCTGTTCGACAATTCGACTGCCGCACAAACGATGCAAGATCCAGGGAAGCAGACAAGCCATGCCGCATTATGGAACCCCCAGGTGGTCTCTGTTACGAGCAGTATACCTGTTTCGAATTATTTTCCGCGGCCTGCCCCTGGCCAGGACATGTTAAATAGTCCAATATCTTTTTGCTTATCGCACTACTTGTATCTTCGGCTTTGATAAACATCCCCTCTGTAAACAATGCATAGCTTTTTGTCTATTTTTTGCATTATCCTATTTTCATATATATGTTTATTAAATGACATGATTGCACCCGTACACCATGGTACGGCAAACACGCAAGGGGCTTCAGTACCCCTCATTATGGTGTGAGAAGTCCGTACACTTTCACAAGTGCGGCACCCCGAACTTATAGCACTATATGCATCGGCTCCGAATCATGATTTGGGTCAATAGTTGGGTTTGCCCGGCTCCTATGTTTTGGTGCCTTACGCTCCGCTATATCGGCTAAGGTAGCACTAGGAGAACCACTGCGATTGTGCCCCGGTTCAGCTGGGTTAAGCACCTTAGTGGAGAAAGCTAAAACTGACTGTCATGATGAGGCGAGAGACCGGTCGTTGTTCGAGAGGTTTCTCGAGTCCCTAAAGACTTATGCCGCTTCGAGCGAGGAGCTGGCTTTGTCCGGCCAAGGCGTGGATAGCGCCCCGAACTCGGTCTTCCGAACTAGGGGCTTCGCCGAAATTTAAAATTATAAAGTTCTACGGCTAAGTGAGAGTGTTCAAGCATTATAGTCTGATTGCCTGGTTCGTTGTGCTGAGCGCCTCCCTCGAAGGATTCAACCATGGGAAAAAGAGCGCGCAGGTTTATCCCGAACACCCCAGCACTAGTGGCACGGGGGCAGAAGTTGACGACTGGCCATCTCTCAATTTTTGATAAACGGCCGCACAGAAAATAATATTTTAAATCCAATAAGCATTGCTTAGCGCATATGAACAAGTTTTCAGCGCACAGGATAAACACGAGCGAGTTCATTCAAAAATTACATCCTTGGTACATTCATCCGCCACAAGGCGGCCAGCTGCAAGAACATCCTTGTAGTAGTTCTCGGGCTTGCGATGCTCCTTCCCCGGCGGCAGCCCGTCCTTCACAAGCTTCTCACCGTCCAGCTTACCCAGTGCACCTTTGCACGGGCAAGGGCCCTCCGGGCACCTTCAATGCAGACGGAGAGCTTGATGACCTCGAGCCTTGGACAGGCCTCCACCAGCCGCCGTACCAGCCCGAAATAGCTCCCAGGCAGGGCCTCTCCGGGCCACAGCTGAACTATGAAGCCCTTCATGGCCTGTTCGGCCACCTTGTGGAGCTCGACTAGCTGTTTTGGCTGGTCGCTCAAGGGCATAGGGTGTCCGGCCTCAGAATACCGAGATCAGAACACCTTCTCCGTCGAGCTACCCTCTTCAGCTCGGTAGAATGCGGCGGCGTCGGATACGCTGCGGGGAAGATCAGCGAATGCCCCTGGAGAGCTCCGGATTCGGGTAAGTAACAAGTAGTTTACTTTTATATTTCTGCTTTGCATAAAGAATGCCTTACCCGCTGCTATCTTCCTCATCTCCTCCAACTCTTGGAGGGCCTTTTGGGCTTCGGCCTTGGCAGACTTGGCGGTCTCAAGGGCCGACGCGAGCTCGGATGCTTGGGCCTTTGACTCAAGCTCCAAACTCTCATGTTTTTTCACGAGACCCTGAAGCTCTTGCTGCACCTCGCCGACCTGAGCCCCAAGTCTCTCTCGCTCGGTGCGCTCCGCGGCTGTTTTCTTTTCGGCCTCAGACAACGCCTGCTTGAGGGTCGCCACCTCAGTTGTGGCCCCTACAATGAGCAGTACAATCCTGTTATTTTTTGCAATCACGCCTTTTTATAGGCACTTTTTCTGTAAGGCATTGTTGGAAATATGCCCTAGAGGCAATAATAAATGGATTATTATATTTCCTTGTTCATGATAATTGTCTATTGTTCATGCTATAATTGTATTGTTCGGAAATCATAATACATGTGTGAATACATAGACCACAATGTGTCCCTAGTAAGCCTCTAGTTGACTAGCTCGTTGATCAATAGATAGTCATGGTTTCCTGACTATGGACATGGGGATGTCATTGATAACGGGATCACATCATTAGGAGAATGATGTGATGGACAAGACCCAAACCTAAGCATAGCACAAAAGATCGTGTAGTTCGTTTGCTAGAGCTTTTCTGAATGTCAAGTATCATTCCTTAGACCATGAGATTATGCAACTCCCGGATACCGTAGGAGTGCTTTGGGTGTATCAAACGTCACAACGTAACTGGGTGACTATAAAGGTGCACTACAGGTATCTCCGAAAGTATCTGTTGGGTTGGCATGAATCGAGACTAGGATTTGTCACTCCGTGTGACGGAGAGGTATCTCTGGGCCCACTCGGTAAGACATCATCATAATGAGCTCAAAGTGATCAAGGTGTTGTTCACAGGATGATGTATTACGGGAACGAGTAAAGAGACTTGCCGGTAATGAGATTGAACAAGGTATCGGTATACCGACGATCGAATCTCGGGCAAGTATCGTACCGATGGACAAAGGGAATTGAGTACGGGATTGATTAAGTCCTCGACATCGTGGTTCATCCGATGAGATCATCGAGGAGAATGTGGGAGCCAACATGGGTATCCAGATCCCGCTGTTGGTTATTGACCGGAGATCGTCTCGGTCATGTCTGCATGTCTCCCGAACCCGTAGGGTCTACACACTTAAGGTTTGGTGACGCTAGGGTTGTTAAAGATATTAGTATGCAGCAAACCGAAGGTTGTTCGGAGTCCCAGATGAGATCTCGGACGTCACGAGAGGTTCTAGAATGGTTCGGAGGTAAAGATTTATATATGGGAAGGTGTTGTACGGACACCGGAAAGTCTCGGGGGCATATCGGTATTGTACCGGGGCCACCGGAGAGGCACCGGGGGTCCACCTTGAGGGGCCAGCCCTCTCGGAGGGCCTCATGGGCCACAAGGGGCAGGGAACCAGCCCCTGGAGGGCTTGGCGCACCCCCTTCCCTTGGGCCCATGCGCCTAGGGTTGGGGGGAAACCCTAGTGGGGGCGCCCCCCTTGCTTGGGGGGCAAGCCCCCCACCCTTGGCCGCCGCCCCCCTGGAGATCCATCTCCAGGGCTGCGCCCCCCTATGGGGCCTATATAAAGGAGGGAGAGGGAGGGCAGCCGCACCCCTGCTGCATTGGCGCCTCCATCTCCCCGTTACACCTCTCCCTCTCTCCACAGAAGCTTGGCAAAGCCCTGCTGGAACTCTGCTGCATCCACCACCACGCCGTCGTGCTGCTGGATATTCATCAACCTCTCCTTCCCCTTGCTGGTGTTGGAAATATGCCCTAGAGGCAATAATAAAAGCATTATTATTATATTTCCTTATTCATGATAATTGTCTTTATTCGTGCTATAATTGTGTTAACCGGAAATCGTAATACATGTGTGAATAACAGACAACAAACATGTCCCTAGTGAGCCTCTAGTTGACTAGCTCGTTGATCGACAGATAGTCATGGTTTCCTGACTATGGACATTGGATGTCATCGATAACGGGATCACATCATTAGGAGAATGATGTGATGGACAAGACCCAATCCTAAACATAGCATAAGATCGCATAGTTCGTTTGCTAGAGTTATCCAATGTCAAGTATCCTTTCCTTAGACCATGAGATCGTGTAACTCCCGGATACCGTAGGAGTGCTTTGGGTATGCCAAACGTCACAACGTAACTGGGTGACTATAAAGGTATGCTACGGGTATCTCTGAAAGTGTCTGTTGGGTTGACATGGATCGAGACTGGGATTTGTCACTCCGCTTGACGGAGAGGTATCACCGGGCCCTCTCGGTAATGCATCATCACAATGAGCTCAATGTGATCAAAGTGTTTGATCACGGGATCATGCATTACGGTAACGAGAAAAGTGACTTGCCGGCAACGAGATTGAACGAGGTATTGGTATACCGACGATCGAATCTCGGGCAAGTAAAATACCGATTGACAAAGGGAATCGTATACGGGATTAATTGAATCCTTGACATCGTGGTTCATCCGATGAGATCATCGTGGAGCATGTGGGAGCCAACATGGGTATCCAGATCCCGCTGTTGGTTATTGCCCGAGAGCCGTCTCGGTCATGTCTGCATGTCTCCCGAACCCGTAGGGTCTACACACTTAAGGTTCGGTGACGCTAGGGTTGTGAAGATATGTATGTGCAGTAACCCGAATGTTGTTCGGAGTCCCGGATGAGATCCCGGACGTCACGAGGAGTTCCGGAATGGTCCGGAGGTAAAGAGTTATATATAGGAAGTGCTATTTTGGCCATCGGGACAAGATTCGGTGTTATCGGTATTGTACCGGGACCACCGGAGGGGTCCCGGGGTCCACCAGGTGGGGCCACCTGCCTTGGTGGGACACATGGGCCTTAGGGGGTGCGCCTTGGCCTGCTTGGGCCAAGGGGAACCAGCCCCAAGGGCCCATGCACCAAGGAAACTTGGAGGAGGGAGAGTCCAAAGGGGGGAAGGCACCTCCGAGGTGCCTTGGGGAGGATGGACTCCTCCCCCCTCTTGGCCGCATCCCTTACTTGGAGGAAGGGGCAAGGCTGCGCCCTCCCCCTCTAATGCACCTATATAAAGGGGGGCAGGGGAGGAGGGCAGCGCACCATATGCCCTGGCTCCTCCCTCCTCCCTGCAACACCTCCTCCTCCTCCCGTAGTTGCTTAGCGAAGCCCTGCCGGAGTTCTGCTGCATCCACCACCACACCGTCGTGCTGGATCTTCCTCAACCTCTCCTTCCCCTTGCTGGATCAAGAAGGAGGAGACGTCTCCCGTCCCGTACGTGTGTTGAACGCGGAGGTGCCGTCCGTTCGGTACTAGATCATCGGTGAATTGGATCACGGCAAGTACGACTACCTCATCCACGTTCACTCGAACGCTTCCGTTGCGATCTACAAAGTGGTATGTAGATGCTATCTAATCTGAATACTCGTTGCTAGATGAACTCATAGATGGATCTTGGTGAAACCGTAGGAAAATTTTTAATTTTCTGCAACGTTCCCCAACAGTGGCATCATGAGCTAGGTCTATGCGTAGTTCTTCTTGTGCGAGTAGAACACAATTTGTTGTGGGCGTAGATGTTGTCAATTCTTCTTGCCGTTACTAGTCAATCTTGATTCAGCGGTATTGTGGGATGAAGCGGCCCGGACCAACCTTACACGTACGCTTACGTGAGACCGGTTCCACCGACTAACATGCACTAGTTGCATAAGGTGGCTGGCGGGTGTCTGTCTCTCCTACTTTAGTTGGATCGGATTCGATGAACAGGGTCCTTATGAAGGGTAAATAGAGATTGACAAATCACGTTGTGGTTTGAACGTAGGTAAGAAAACGTTCTTGCTAGAACCCTAATTCAGCCACGTAAAACTTGCAACAACAATTAGAGGACGTCTAACTTGTTTTTGCAGCAAGTGCTTTGTGATATGATATGGCCAAAGTTGTGATGTATGATGAATGATCTATATGTGATGTATGAGATGTTCATGCTATTGTAATAGGAATCACGACTTGCATGTCGATGAGTATGACAACCGGCAGGAGCCATAGGATTTGTCTTTATTTTTTTGTATGACCTGCGTGTCATTGAGAATCGCCATGTAAGTTACTTTACTTTATTGCTAAACGCGTTAGCCATAGTAGTAGAAGTAATAGTTGGCGAGCAACTTCATGGAGACACGATAATGAAGATCATGATGATGAAGATCATGGTGTCAAGCCGGTGACAAGATGATCGTGGAGCCCCAAGATGGAGATCAAAGGAGCTATGTGATATTGGCCATATCATGTCACGTTTATTATTTGATTGCATGTGATGTTTATCATGTTTTGCATCTTGTTTACTTAGAACGACGGTAGTAAATAAGATGATCCCTCATAATAATTTCAAGAAAGTGTTCTCCCTAACTGTGCACCGTTGCTAAGGTTCGTCGTTCCGAAGCACCACGTGATGATCGGGTGTGATAGGTCCTTACGTTCGCATACAACGGGTGTAAGACAGATTTACACACGCAAAACACTTAGGTTGACTTGACGAGCCTAGCATGTACAGACATGGCCTTGGAACACAGAAGACCGAAAGGTCGAGCATGAGTCGTATAGAAGATACGATCAACATGAAGATGTTCACCGATGTTGGCTAGTCCGTCTCACGTGATGATCGGACACGGCCTAGTTGACTCGGATCATGTAATACTTAGATGACTAGTAGAGGGATGTCTATCTAAGTGGGAGTTCATTAAATAATTTGATTAAATGAACTTTATTATTATGAACTTAGTCTAAATATTTACAATATGTCTTGTAGATCAAATGGCCAACGTAGTCCTCAACTTCAACGCGTTCCTAGAGAAAACCAAGCTGAAAGACGATGGTAGCAACTATACGGACTGGGTCCGGAACCTGAGGATTATCCTCATAGCTGCCAAGAAAGATTATGTCCTAAGAGCACCGCTGGGTGACGCACCTATTCTCCCTGCAGAACAAGACGTTATGAACGCTTGGCAGTCACGTTGCGATGATTACTCCCTCGTTCAGTGCGGCATGCTTTACAGCCTAGAGCCGGGACTCCAAAAGCGTTTTGAGAGACATGGAGCATATGAGATGTTCGAAGAGCTGAAAATGGTTTTTCAAGCTCATGCCCGGGTCGAGAGATATGAAGTCTCCGACAAATTCTTTAGCTGTAAGATGGAGGAAAATGGCTCTGTCAGCGAGCACATACTCAAAATGTCTGGGTTGCACAACCGCTTGAGTCAACTGGAAGTTAATCTCCCGGATGAAGCGGTCATTGACAGAATCCTCCAGTCACTTCCACCTAGCTACAAAAGCTTTGTGATGAACTACAATATGCAGGGGATGGTAAAGACCATTCCTGAGGTATATGCTATGCTGAAATCAGCAGAGGTAGAAATCAAGAAGGAGCATCAAGTGTTGATGGTGAATAAAACCACTAAGTTCAAGAAGGGCAAGGGTAAAAAGAACTTCAAGAAGGACGGCAAGGAAGTTGCCGCGCCCGGTAAGCAGGTTGCCGGGAAGAAGCCAAAGAATGGACCCAAGCCCGAAACTGAGTGCTTTTATTGCAAGGGAAGTGGTCACTGGAAGCGGAACTGCCCCAAATACTTAGCGGACAAGAAGGCCGGCAAAACCAAAGGTATATGTGATATACATGTAATTTATGTGTACCTTACCAGCACTCGTAGTAGCTCTTGGGTATTTGATACCGGTGCAGTTGCTCACATTTGTAACTCAAAACAGGAGCTGCGGAATAAACGGAGACTGGCAAAGGACAAGGTGACGATGCGCGTCGGGAATGGTTCCAAGGTCGATGTGATCGCCGTTGGCACGCTGCCTCTACATTTACCTACGGGATTAGTTTTAAACCTCAATAATTGTTATTTAGTGCCAAGTTTGAGCATGAACATTGTATCTGGATCTCGCTTAATTCGAGATGGCTACTCATTTAAATCCGAGAATAATGGTTGTTCTATTTATATGAGAGATTTGTTTTATGGTCATGCTCCGATGGTTAATGGTTTGTTCCTGATGAATCTCGTACGTGATGATACACATATTCATAGTGTGAGTACCAAAAGAGTTAAAGTTGATAACAATAGTCCCACATATTTGTGGCACTGTCGCCTTGGTCACATAGGTGTCAAACGCATGAAGAAGCTCCATGCAGATGGACTTTTAGAGTCTCTTGATTATGAATCATTTGACACGTGCGAACCATGCCTCATGGGTAAAATGACCAAGACTCCGTTCTCAGGAACAATGGAGCGAGCAACCAACTTATTGGAAATCATACATACCGATGTGTGCGGTCCAATGAGTGTTGAGGCTCGCGGAGGCTATCGTTATGTTCTCACCCTCACTGATGACTTGAGTAGATAT
This sequence comes from Aegilops umbellulata, assembly GCA_032464435.1. Taxonomy (NCBI): domain Eukaryota; kingdom Viridiplantae; phylum Streptophyta; class Magnoliopsida; order Poales; family Poaceae; genus Aegilops; species Aegilops umbellulata. The sequence goes on from CP136059.1 coordinate 238,681,696, forward strand.
GGGTATATCTACTTAATGAAACACAAGTCTGAGACCTTTGAAAAGTTCAAGGAATTTCAGAGTGAGGTTGAAAATCAACGTGATAGAAAGATCAAGTTTCTACGATCAGATCGTGGAGGAGAATACTTGAGTCACGAATTTGGCACACACTTAAGAAAATGTGGAATAGTTTCACAACTCACGCCGCCTGGAACACCTCAGCGTAATGGTGTGTCCGAACGTCGTAATCGCACTCTATTAGATATGGTGCGATCTATGATGTCTCTTACCGACTTACCGCTATCTTTTTGGGGCTATGCTTTAGAGACTGCCGCATTCACTTTAAATAGGGCTCCGTCGAAATCCGTTGAGACGACACCGTATGAATTATGGTTTGGGAAGAAACCTAAGCTGTCGTTTCTAAAAGTTTGGGGATGCGATGCTTATGTCAAGAAACTTCAACCTGAAAAGCTCGAACCCAAGTCGGAAAAATGCGTCTTCATAGGATACCCTAAAGAAACTGTTGGGTATACCTTCTACCACAGATCCGAAGGCAAGATCTTTGTTGCCAAGAATGGATCCTTTCTAGAGAAAGAGTTTCTCTCAAAAGAAGTAAGTGGGAGGAAAGTAGAACTTGATGAAGTGTTACCTCTTGAACTGGAAAATGGCGAAACTCAAGAAAACGTTTCTGAGGTGCCTACACCGACTAGAGAGGAAATTAATGATGATGATCAAGATGCTTCTAATCAAGCTCCTACTGAAATTCGAAGGTCCACAAGGACACGTTCCGCACCAGAGTGGTACGGCAACCCTGTCATGGAAATCATGTTGTTAGACAACGGTGAACCTTCGAACTATGAGGAAGCAATGGCGGGCCCGGATTCCGACAAATGGCTGGAAGCCATGAAATCCGAGATAGGATCCATGTATGAAAACAAAGTATGGACTTTGGCTGACTTGCCCGTTGAACGGCGAGCCATAGAAAATAAATGGATCTTTAAGAAGAAGACAGACGCGGATGGTAATGTGACCATCTATAAAGCTCGGCTTGTCGCTAAGGGTTATCAACAAGTTCAAGGAATTGACTACGATGAGACTTTCTCACCGGTAGCGAAGCTGAAGTCCGTCCGAATCATGTTAGCAATTGCCGCATACTATGATTATGAGATATGGCAAATGGACGTCAAAACGGCATTCCTTAATGGTTACCTTAAGGAAGAATTGTATATGATGCAGCCGGAAGGTTGTGTCGATCCTAAGAATGCTGATAAGGTGTGCAAGCTCCAACGCTCGATTTATGGGCTGGTGCAAGCATCTCGGAGTTGGAACATTCGCTTTGATGAGATGATCAAAGCGTTTGGGTTTACACAGACTTATGGAGAAGCCTGTGTTTACAAGAAAGTGAGTGGGAGCTCTGTAGCATTTCTCATATTATATGTAGACGACATACTTTTGATGGGAAATGATATAGAACTCTTGGACAACATTAAGGCCTATTTGAATAAAAGTTTTTCAATGAAGGACCTTGGAGAAGCTGCTTATATATTAGGCATCAAGATCTATAGAGATAGATCGAGACGCCTCATAGGTCTTTCACAAAGCACATACCTTGATAAGATATTGAAGAAGTTCAATATGGATCAATCTAAGAAGGGGTTCTTACCTGTGTTACAAGGTGTGAAATTGAGCTCAGCTCAATGCCCGACCACGACAGAAGAAATAGAAGAGATGAGCGTCATCCCCTATGCCTCAGCCATAGGTTCTATTATGTATGCCATGCTGTGTACCAGACCTGATGTAAACCTTGCCGTAAGTTTGGTAGGAAGGTACCAAAGTAATCCCGGCAAGGAACACTGGACAGCGGTCAAGAATATCCTGAAGTACCTGAAAAAGACCAAGGAAATGTTTCTCGTTTATGGAGGTGACGAAGAGCTCGTCGTAAAAGGTTACGTCGACGCTAGCTTCGACACAGATCTGGATGACTCTAAGTCACAAACCGGATACGTGTATATTTTGAATGGTGGGGCAGTAAGCTGGTGCAGTTGCAAGCAAAGCGTCGTGGCGGGATCTACATGTGAAGCGGAGTACATGGCAGCCTCGGAGGCAGCACATGAAGCAATTTGGGTGAAGGAGTTCATCACCGACCTCGGAGTCATACCCAATGCGTCGGGGTCAATCAAGCTCTTCTGTGACAACACTGGAGCTATTGCACTTGCAAAGGAGCCCAGGTTTCACAAGAAGACTAGGCACATCAAGCGTCGCTTCAACTCCATTCGTGAAAATGTTCAAGATGGAGACATAGAAATTTGTAAAGTGCACACGGATCTGAATGTCGCAGATCCGTTGACTAAACCTCTCCCTAAGGCAAAACATGATCAGCACCAGAACTCTATGGGTGTTCGATTCATCACAATGTAACTAGATTATTGACTCTAGTGCAAGTGGGAGACTGTTGGAAATATGCCCTAGAGGCAATAATAAAAGCATTATTATTATATTTCCTTATTCATGATAATTGTCTTTATTCATGCTATAATTGTGTTAACCGGAAATCGTAATACATGTATGAATAACAGACAACAAACATGTCCCTAGTGAGCCTCTAGTTGACTAGCTCGTTGATCGACAGATAGTCATGGTTTCCTGACTATGGACATTGGATGTCATCGATAACGGGATCACATCATTAGGAGAATGATGTGATGGACAAGACCCAATCCTAAACATAGCATAAGATCGCATAGTTCGTTTGCTAGAGTTATCCAATGTCAAGTATCCTTTCCTTAGACCATGAGATCGTGTAACTCCCGGATACCGTAGGAGTGCTTTGGGTATGCCAAACGTCACAACGTAATTGGGTGACTATAAAGGTATGCTACGGGTATCTCTGAAAGTGTCTGTTGGGTTGACATGGATCGAGACTGGGATTTGTCACTCCGCTTGACGGAGAGGTATCACCGGGCCCTCTCGGTAATGCATCATCACAATGAGCTCAATGTGATCAAAGTGTTTGATCATGGGATCATGCATTACGGTAACGAGAAAAGTGACTTGCCGGTAACGAGATTGAACGAGGTATTGGTATACCGACGATCGAATCTCGGGCAAGTAAAATACCGATTGACAAAGGGAATCGTATACGGGATTAATTGAATCCTTGACATCGTGGTTCATCCGATGAGATCATCGTGGAGCATGTGGGAGCCAACATGGGTATCCAGATCCCGCTGTTGGTTATTGCCCGAGAGCCGTCTCGGTCATGTCTGCATGTCTCCCGAACCCGTAGGGTCTACACACTTAAGGTTCGGTGACGCTAGGGTTGTGAAGATATGTATGTGCAGTAACCCGAATGTTGTTCGGAGTCCCGGATGAGATCCCGGACGTCACGAGGAGTTCCGGAATGGTCCGGAGGTAAAGAGTTATATATAGGAAGTGCTATTTTGGCCATCGGGACAAGATTCGGTGTTATCGGTATTGTACCGGGACCACCGGAGGGGTCCCGGGGTCCACCAGGTGGGGCCACCTGCCTTGGTGGGCCACATGGGCCTTAGGGGGTGCGCCTTGGCCTGCTTGGGCCAAGGGGAACCAGCCCCAAGGGCCCATGCGCCAAGGAAACTTGGAGGAGGGAGAGTCCAAAGGGGGGAAGGCACCTCCGAGGTGCCTTGGGGAGGATGGACTCCTCCCCCCTCTTGGCCGCATCCCTTCCTTGGAGGAAGGGGCAAGGCTGCGCCCTCCCCCCCTCTAATGCACCTATATAAAGGGGGGCAGGGGAGGAGGGCAGCGCACCATATGCCCTGGCTCCTCCCTCCTCCCTGCAACACCTCCTCCTCCTCCCGTAGTTGCTTAGCGAAGCCCTGCCGGAGTTCTGCTGCATCCACCACCACACCGTCGTGCTGGATCTTCCTCAACCTCTCCTTCCCCTTGCTGGATCAAGAAGGAGGAGACGTCTCCCGTCCCGTACGTGTGTTGAACGCGGAGGTGCCGTCCGTTCGGTACTAGATCATCGGTGAATTGGATCACGGCAAGTACGACTACCTCATCCACGTTCACTCGAACGCTTCCGTTGCGATCTACAAAGTGGTATGTAGATGCTATCTAATCTGAATACTCGTTGCTAGATGAACTCATAGATGGATCTTGGTGAAACCGTAGGAAAAATTTTAATTTTCTGCAACGTTCCCCAACAGCTGGATCAAGAAGGAGGAGACGTCATCCCGACCGTACGTGTGTTGAACGCGGAGGTGCTGTCCGTTCGGCACTAGGTCATCGGTGATTCGGATCACGGCGAGTATGACTCCATCATCCACGTTCTCCTTGAACGCTTCCGTTGCGATCTACAAGTGGTATGTAGATGCTCTCCTATCCCCTCGTTGCTAGAATACTCCATGGATAGATCTTGGTGATGCGTAGGAAAATTTTAATTTCTGCTACGATACCCAACAGTGGCATCATGAGCCAAGTTTATGTGTAGTTTCTATGCACGAGTAGAACACAAAGTAGTTGTGGGCGTCGAATTGTCAATTCTTCTTGCCGTTACTAGTCCTATCTTGGTTCAGCGGTATTGTGGGATGAAGCGGCCCGTACCAACCTTACACGTACGCTTACGTGAGACCGGTTCCACTGACTGACATGCACTAGTTGCATAAGGTGGCTGGCGGGTGTCTGTCTCTCCCACTTTAGTTGGATCGGATTCGATGAACAGGGTCCTTATGAAGGGTAAATAGAGATTGACAATTCACGTTGTGGTTTTAACGTAGGTAAGAAACGTTCTTGCCAGCAACCTATAACAGCCACGTAAAAACTTGCAACAACAATTAGAGGACGTCTAACTTGTTTTTGCAGCAAGTGCTTTGTGATGTGATATGGCCAGAAGTTGTGATGAATCATGTATGTGATGTATGAGATGATCTTGTTATTTTAATAGGAATCACGACTTGCATGTCGATGAGTATGACAACCGGCAGGAGCCATAGGAGTTGTCTTTATTTATTTATGACCTGCGTGTCAACTTAAATCGTCATGTAATTACTTTACTTTATTGCTAAAGCGTTAGCCATAGTAGTAGAAGTAATAGTTGACGTGACAACTTCACGAAGACACGATGATGGAGATCATGGTGTCATGCCGGTGACGACGATGAACATGGCGCCCCGAAGATGGAGATCAAAGGAGCGAAATGATGTTGGCCATATCATGTCACTATTTGATTGCATGTGATGTTTATCATGTTTTACATCTTATTTGCTTAGAACGACGGTAGCATAAATAAGATGATCCCTCATTAAAATATCAAAAATGTGTTCTCCCTAACTGTGCACCGTTGCTAAGGTTCGTCGTTCCGAAACACCACGTGATGATCGGGTGTGATAGGTCCTTACGTTCGCATGCAACGGGTGTAAGCCAGATTTACACACGCAATACACTTAGGTTGGATTGACGAGCCTAGCATGTACAGACATGGCCTCGGAACACGGAGGACTGAAAGGTCGAACATGAGTCGTATAGAAGATACGATCAACATGGAGATGTTCACCGATGATGACTAGTCCGTCTCACGTGATGATCGGACACGGCCTAGTTGACTCGGATCATGTATCACTTAGATGACTAGAGGGATGTCAAATTTGAGTGGGAGTTCATTCATTAATTTGATTAGATGAACTTAATTATCATGAACTTAGTCTAAATCTTTACAATATGTCTTGTAGATCAAATGGCCCACGCTAATGTCACCCTCAACTTCAACGCGTTCCTAGAGAAAACCAAGCTGAAATATGATGGCAGCAACTATGCGGACTAGGTCCGGAACCTGAGGATCATCCTCATAGCTACCAAGAAAGATTATGTCCTAGAAGCACCGCTAGGTGATGCACCATTCCCAGCAAACCAGGACGTTATGAACGCCCATCAGTCTCGTGCTGATGATTACTCCCTCGTTCAGTGCGGCATGCTTTACAGCTTAGAACTGGGGCTCTAAAAGCGTTTTGAGCAACACGGAGCATATGAGATGTTCGAGGAGCTGAAATTGATTTTCCAAGCTCATGCCCGGGTCGAGAGATATGATGTCTCCGACAAGTTCTTTAGCTGTAAGATGGAGGAAAATAGCTCTGTCAGTGAACACATACTCAAGATGTCTGGGTTGCACAACCGCTTGACTCAGCTGGAAGTTAATCTCCCGGATGAGGCGGTCATTGACAGAATCATTCAGTCGCTCCCACCTAGCTACAAGAGCTTCATGATGAACTACAATATGCAGGGGATGGAAAAGACCATTCTCGAGTTGTATTCAATGCTGAAATCTGCAGAGGTGGAGATCAAAAAGGAACATCAAGTGTTGATGGTGAATAAAACCACTAAGTTCAAGAAAGGCAAGGGTAATAAGAACTTCAAGAAGGACGGCAAGGAGGTTGCCGCGCCTGGTAAATCAGTTGCCAGGAAGAAGTCAAAGAATGGACCCAAACCTGAAACTGAGTGCTTTTATTGCAAGGGAACCGGTCACTGGAAGCGGAATTGCCCCAAGTACTTAGCGGATAAGAAGGCCGGCAACACTAAAGGTATATGTGATATACATGTAATTGATGTGTACCTTACCAGTGCTCGTACTAGCTCCTGGGTATTTGATACCGATGCCGTTGCTCATATTTGTAACTCAAAACAGGAGCTGCGGAATAAACAGAGACTGGTGAAGGACAAGGTGACGATGCGCGTCGGGAATGGTTCCAGGGTCGATGTGATCGCCGTCGGCACGCTACCTCTACATTTACCTACGAGATCAGTTTTAAAACCTCAATAATTGTTATTTAGTGCCAAGTTTGAGCATGAACATTGTATCTGGATCTCGTTTAATACGAGATGGCTACTCATTTAAATCCGAGAATAATGGTTGTTCTATTTATATGAGTGATATGTTTTATGGTCATGCTCCGATGGTTAATGGTTTATTCTTAATGAATCTCGTACGTGATGTTACACATATTCATAGTGTGAATACCAAAAGATGTAAAGTTAATAACGATAGTCACACATACTTGTGGCACTGCCGCCTTGGTCACATTGGTGTCAAGCGCATGAAGAAGCTCCATGCTGATGGACTTTTAGAGTCTCTCGATTATGAATCATTTGACACGTGCGAACCATGCCTCATGGGCAAAATGACCAAGACTCCATTCTCAGGGACAATGGAGCGAGCAACCAACTTGTTGGAAATCATACATACAGATGTGTGTGGTCCAATGAGCGTTGAGGCTCGCGGAGGCTATCGTTATGTTCTCACTCTCACTGATGATTTGAGTAGATATGGGTATGTCTACTTAATGAGACACAAGTCTGAGACCTTTGAAAAGTTCAAGGAGTTTTAGAGTGAGGTTGAGAATCAACGTGACAGGAAAATAAAGTTCTTACGATCAGATCGTGGGGGAGAATATTTAAGTCACGAATTTGGCACACACTTAAGAAAATGTGGAATCGTTTCACAACTCACGCCGCCTGGAACACTCAGCGTAACGGTGTGTCCGAACGTCGTAATCGCACTCTATTGGATATGGTGCGGTCTATGATGTCTCTCACAGATCTACTGCTATCATTTTGGGGATACGCTCTAGAGACAGCCGCATTCACTTTAAATAGGGCACCGTCTAAATCCGTTGAGACGACACCGTATGAATTATGGTTTGGAAAGAAACCTAAGCTGTCGTTTCTGAAAGTTTGGGGTTGCGATGCTTATGTCAAGAAACTTCAACCTGAAAAGCTCGAACCCAAATCGGAAAAATGCGTCTTCATAGGATATCCCAAAGAAACAGTTGGGTATACCTTCTACCTCAGATCCGAAGGCAAGATCTTTGTTGCCAAGAACGAGTCCTTTCTATAGAAAGAGTTTCTCTCGAAAGAAGTAAGTGGGAGGAAAGTAGAACTTGATGAAGTACTACCTCTTGAAAATGAGAGTAGCGCAGCTCAGGAAAATGTTCCTGTGGTACCTGCACCGATTTAAGAGGAGGTTAATGATGATGATCAAGATACTTCTGATCAAGCTCCTACTGAACTTCGTAGGTCCACAAGGACGCGTTCCGCACCAGAGTGGTACGGCAACCCTGTCCTGGAAATCATGTTGTTGGACAACGGTGAACCTTCAAACTATGAAGAAGCGATGGCGGGCCCAGATTCCGACAAATGGCTAGAAGCCATGAAATCCGAGATAGAATCCATGTATGGAAACAAAGTATGGACTTTGAATGACTTGCCCGATGATCGGCGAGCCATAGAAAATAAATGGATCTTTAAGAAGAAGACAAACGCGGATGGTAATGTGACCATCTATAAAGCTCGACTTGTCACTAAGGGTTATCGGCAAGTTCAAGGGGTTGACTACGATGAGACTTTCTCTCCTGTAGCGAAGCTGAAGTCCGTCCGAATCATGTTAGCAATTGCCGCATACTATGATTATGAGATATGACAAATGGACGTCAAAACGGCATTCCTTAACGGCTTCCTTAAGGAAGAATTGTATATGATGCAGCCGGAAGGTTTTGTCGATCCTAAGAATGCTAACAAAGTATTCAAGCTCCAGCGCTCTATCTATGGGCTGGTGCAAGCATCTCGGAGTTGGAACATTCGCTTTGATGAGATGATCGAAGCGTTTGGGTTTATGCAGACTTATGGAGAAGCCTGCGTTTACAAGAAAGTGAGTGGGAGCTCCGTAGCATTTCTCATATTATATGTGGATGACATACTATTGATGGGAAATGATATAGAATTCTTGGAAAGCATAAAGGCCTATTTGAACAAGTGTTTTTCAATGAAGGACCTTGGAGAAGCTGCTTATATATTAGGCATCAAGATCTATAGGGATAGATCGAGACGCCTCATCGGTCTTTCACAAAGTACGTACCTTGACAAGATTTTGAAGAAGTTCAAAATGGATCAGTCCAAGAAGGGGTTCTTGCCTGTATTGCAAGGTGTGCGATTGAGCACGGCTCAATGCCCGACCACGGCAGAAGATATAGAAGAGATGAGTGTCATCCCCTATGCCTCAGCTATAGGGTCTATTATGTATGCCATGCTGTGTACCAGACCCGATGTAAACCTTGCCGTAAGTTTGGTAGGTAGGTACCAAAGTAATCCCGGCAAGGAACACTGGACAACGGTCAAAAACATCCTGAAGTACCTGAAAAGGACTAATGATATGTTTCTCGTTTATGGAGGTGCCGAAGAGCTCGTCGTAAAGGGTTACGTCGACGCTAGCTTCGACACAGATCTGGATGACTCCAAGTCACAAATCGGATACGTGTATATTTTGAATGGAGGGGCAGTAAGCTGGTGCAGTTGCAAGCAAAAGCGTTGTGGCGGGATCTACACGTGAAGTGGAGTATATGGCAGCCTCGGAGGCAGCACAAGAAGCAGTCTGGGTGAAGGAGTTCATTACCGACCTAGTAGTCATACCCAATGCGTCGGACCCGATGACTCTCTTCTGTGACAACACTGGAGCAATTGCCCATGCGAAGGAGCCCAGGTTTCACAGGAAGACCAGGCATATCAAGCGTCGCTTCAACTCCATTCGTGAAAGTGTTCAAAATGGAGACATAGAGATTTGTAAAGTACATACGGACCAGAATGTAGCAGATCCGTTGACTAAACCTCTCCCTAGAGCAAAACATGATCAACACCAAAATTCCATGGGTGTGCGATTCATCACAATGTAACTAGACTATTGTCTCTAGTGCAAGTGGGAGACTGTTGGAAATATGCCCCAGAGGCAATAATAAATGGATTATTATATTTCCTTGTTCATGATAATTGTCTATTGTTCATGCTATAATTGTATTGTTCGGAAATCATAATACATGTGTGAATACATAGACCACAATGTGTCCCTAGTAAGCCTCTAGTTGACTAGCTCGTTGATCAATAGATAGTCATGGTTTCCTGACTATGGACATGGGGATGTCATTGATAATGGGATCACATCATTAGGAGAATGATGTGATGGACAAGACCCAAACCTAAGCATAGCACAAAAGATCGTGTAGTTCGTTTGCTAGAGCTTTTCTGAATGTCAAGTATCATTCCTTAGACCATGAGATTATGCAACTCCCTGATACCGTAGGAGTGCTTTGGGTGTATCAAACGTCACAACGTAACTGGGTGACTATAAAGGTGCACTACAGGTATCTCCGAAAGTATCTGTTGGGTTGGCATGAATCGAGACTGGGATTTGTCACTCCGTGTGACGGAGAGGTATCTCTGGGCCCACTCGGTAAGACATCATCATAATGAGCTCAAAGTGATCAAGGTGTTGTTCACGGGATGATGTATTACGGGAACGAGTAAAGAGACTTGCCGGTAACGAGATTGAACAAGGTATCGGTATACCGACGATCGAATCTCGGGCAAGTATCGTACCGATGGACAAAGGGAATTGAGTACGGGATTGATTAAGTCCTCGACATCGTGGTTCATCCGATGAGATCATCGAGGAGCATGTGGGAGCCAACATGGGTATCCAGATCCCGCTGTTGGTTATTGACCGGAGATCGTCTCGGTCATGTCTGCATGTCTCCCGAACCCGTAGGGTCTACACACTTAAGGTTCGGTGACGCTAGGGTTGTTAAAGATATTAGTATGCAGCAAACCGAAGGTTGTTCAGAGTCTCGGATGAGATCCCGGACGTCACGAGAGGTTCCAGAATGGTTCGGAGGTAAAGATTTATATATGGGAAGGTGTTGTACGGACACCGGAAAGTCTCGGGGGCATATCGGTATTGTACCAGGGCCACCGGAGAGGCACCGGGGGTCCACCTTGAGGGGCCAGCCCTCTCGGAGGGCCTCATGGGCCACAAGGGGCAGGGAACCAGCCCCTGGAGGGCTTGGCGCACCCCCTTCCCTTGGGCCCATGCGCCTAGGGTTGGGGGGAAACCCTAGTGGGGGCGCCCCCCTTGCTTGGGGGGCAAGCCCCCCCACCCTTGGCCGCCGCCCCCCCTGGAGATCCATCTCCAGGGCTGCGCCCCCCCTAGGGGGCCTATATAAAGGGGGGAGAGGGAGGGCAGCCGCACCCCTGCTGCATTGGCGCCTCCATCTCCCCGTTACACCTCTCCCTCTCTCCACAGAAGCTTGGCAAAGCCCTGCTGGAACTCTGCTGCATCCACCACCACGCCGTCGTGCAGCTGGATCTTCATCAACCTCTCCTTCCCCTTGCTGGATCAAGAAGGAGGAGACGTCATCCCGACCGTACGTGTGTTGAACGCGGAGGTGCTGTCCGTTCGGCACTAGGTCATCGGTGATTCGGATCACGGCGAGTACGACTCCATCATCCACGTTCTCCTTGAACGCTTCCGTTGCGATCTACATGTGGTATGTAGATGCTCTCCTATCCCCTCATTGCTAGAATACTCCATGGATAGATCTTGGTGATGCGTAGGAAAATTTTAATTTCTGCTACGATACCCAACATGCATTTATTACCTTCTTTTTCCTCGAGCTGCAGCTTGGCAAGGCCGAGCTCTTGCTCGGTCCGCCCGAGGTCCTGTTTCAGGACACCCACCTCCGCAGTTAGTGCGGCGGTGGATAGCAGCGAAGCCTGCATACGCATATTGACTCTTTTTTTGTTAGACTCCTGCGAAATTTAATAGATCCTCTATTCGGCTTTTCTTTCCGAACGCCAAAAAGAGCATCAGGGGCTACTGTCTATGCGGTTATATTCTTGCATATTTTTTGCTTACCTCGAAGCCTGTTAGAAGGCTAGCGCAAGCTTCGTTTAGTCCGCTCTTGGCAGACTGAACCTTCCGGATCACCGTACTCATAATAGTACGATGCTCCTCGTCGATGGAGGCTCCGTCAAGCACCTCCAGCAGATTGTCTGGCACCTCCGTTTGGACGGAGGCCGCCGGCTCAGAAGGCTTGCTCCTTTTGGAAGGAGTTCGCCTACCGCGGTCCGGAACTGTTGAAGATTCCGGCGCGGTGTCCGACACAAAGCCGGACTCGGAGCCCTGGGGGGTCTTGTCCCCTTTATTCCTGGGATTCGGGAGGTCGCCTTTCGGCTCCTCCAGGACCACCTCCTCCTGCCCCGGAGCTCGTTGCGACGCCACTTCGGCTTCGTCTGCAGTGCGGGGGGAGACAGCGGGCGGAACTGAGTTCACGTCCGACGAATTCAGGGAGCCGCTCGATGAATCGTCCAGTTCGGCCCGGGGCGGGCTGCACAATTATGTTCGGCATTATGGAAAGCTGAACGACCTAGGAATATCATGAGTCACTCTGGTATCCGAATACTTACGATTTCGCTGGACGCTTGGCCCTGTTCGGCCACTCCTCTTCGCCCTCTTCGGCGTCGGGGGAGTAGTCCGGCGGAGGGATCTTCCTTTTCCTAGACCCCTCGGCCTCCCCTGTTGGGGTAGCCTTCCTCTTCTCTCCTCCCTCCGCTAGGGGGGGGAGAGTTTTCTTCTTCTTCCTCCTCCTCGTTTTCACGGGAGGAGGGCATCTCGGACTCGTCGGATGACGAGTCCGACACCACCACGTCACGGGCACTCTTTCGAGTCCCCGTGGTCTTCTTCTTCTTGACCTTCTTCTCCGGCACCACATAAGGTGCCGGAACCAGCAGCTTCACTAAGAGAGCAGGGGCTGGGTCTTCGGGCAAGGGAGCCGGACAGTTAACTGGTCCGGATATCGCCTGCCAAGCCTGTTAAAGGTAAGGGAGTTTAGATCCCGCATAGAGTCAAACTATGAAAAAGAGATGAAAAGTCCCGTGAAGGGTAGACATAGCTTACCTCGCTAGCGTGACGCTGCGAGCTGTATCCGCGGTCCTCGGAAGCGGATGTTGGAGCCTCGACGCCTTTGATTAGCACCTTCCAGACGTCTTCATACGTCGTGTCAAAGAGCCTGTTGAGGGTTCGGTGCTGCGCCGGGTCGAACTCCCACAAATTAAAGTCCCGTTGTTGGCACGGGAGGATTAGACGAACGAGCATGACCTGGACTACATTGACAAACCTGATTGGCTTGTTCACCAGGGACTGGATGCATGTTTTCAGTCCGGTCACCTCTTCTTCGTTACCCCACGACAGGCCCATCTCTTTCGAGGACGTGAGCCGCGTGGGGGGTCCGGATCGAAACTCGGGGGCTGGGACCCATTCCGGATCGCGTGGCTCGGTGATGTAAAACCACCCGGCTTGCCACCCCTTTAGGGTCTCCACGAAGGAGCCCTCGAACCATAGGACGTTGGCCATCTTGCCCGCCATGGCGCCTCCGCACTCCGCCTGGCTGCCGCGCACCACCTTGGGCTTGACGTTGAAAGTCTTGAGCCAAAGGCCGAAATGGGGGCGGACGCGGAGGAAAGCCTCACACACGATGATAAACGCCGAGATGTTGAGGATGAAGTTCGGGGCCAGATCGTGGAAATCCAGGACGTAGTAGAACATGAGCCCCGGGACAAATGGGTGGAGTGGAAAACCTAGTCCGCGGAGGAAGTGGGGAAGAAATACTACCCTCTCATGGGGCCTTGGGGTAGGGAGAAGCTGCCCCTTTTCGGGAAGCCGGTGCGCGATGTCCTTAGACAGGTATCCGGCCTTCCTTAACTTTTTGACTTGGACCTCCGTAACGGAGGAGACCATCCACTTGCCTCCCGCTCCGGACATTGCTGGAGAAGGTTGAGGTGGGAAGAGCGGGCTTGGGCGCTGGAGCTCGAGTGCGCAGGAGATGGATAGGCAAAGGAGGAAGAAGGCGTAGGTAAAAAAGGTGGATCCTTATCCCCTTATATGGGCGGATGCGGTTATGCGTCCCCACCTGCCTAATAAAACTCGCTTGCCTCCCAAGCGCCGTGGTAAATGGCGCGGTTGGGTTACCCACATCCGTATTAAGGAGAATCCCGTAAAAAGGGCACACGATCTCTGCTTGACAAGACGTGCCAAGGAAACTGCCTCGCAAAACGTGCTGAGGTGGAAAAGTAAAAACAAATCGAGTAAAGGACTTGGCCGTAGTGTGGTGACGCACTGCGGAATACGTCAGCAGATTTGATTTTTGTTAATATTATTCTCTCTATGGCAATATGTGGAAACTTGTTTTATAGAGCCGGATACTATTCTTGGTATTTACAATCTTCTATGAAGGACTTGGACGAGGAACCCGCCTTGCAATGCCAAAGACAATCTGTGCGCCGGACTCGTTGTCATTGAAGCCTGGTTCAGGGGCTACTGAGGGAGTCCTGGATTAGGGGGTGTTCGGGTAGCCGGACTATACCTTCACCGGACTCCTGGACTATGAAGATACAAGATTGAAGACTTCGTCCCGTGTCCGGATGGAACTTTCCTTGGCGTGGAAGGCAAGCTTGGCGATGCGTATATTCAAGATCTCCTACCATTGTAACCGACTCTCTGTAACCCTAACCCTATCCGGTGTCTATATAAACTGTAGGGTTGTAGTCCGTAGGACAATCAACTCCATACACAACAATCATACCATAGGCTAGCTTCTAGGGTTTAGCCTCCTTGATCTCGTGGTAGCTACTCTTGTACTACCCATATCATCAATATTAAGCAGGAGTAGGGTATTACCTCCATCGAGAGGGCCCGAACCTGGGTAAAAACATCGTGTCCCTTGTCTCCTGTTACCATCCGGCCTTGACGCACAGTTCGGGACCCCCTACCCGAGATCCGCCGATTTTGACACCGACATTGGTGCTTTCATTGAGAGTTCCTCTGTGTCGTCGCCTTTAGGCCCGATGGCTCCCTTGATCATCAACAACGATGAGGTCCAGGGTGAGACTTTTCTCCCCGGACAGATCTTCATCTTCGGCGGCTTCGCTCTGCGGGCCGATTCGCTTGGCCACCTGGAGCAGATCAAAAGCTACGCCCCTGGCCGTCAAGTCAGGTTTGGAAGCTTAAACTACACGGCTGATATCCGCGGAGACTTGATCTTCGACGGGTTCGAGCCACGGCCAAGCGCGCCGCACTATCTTGAGGGGCATGATCTAGCTCTGCCTCCGAACAGTGTCCTGGAGGCCGCACACGCACCGGTCCGACTCTTAACTCGGAGCCTATTGCGCCGATCGAGGATGAACGGTTGGACGTCACCTTGGGGGCTGCGATCTCAAAGGAGATCGAGCCGAACACCAGCCCCGCACTCTGCATGACCTGTGACTCCGAGGGTCCGGACTCCCCTCCGGACTACTCCCCGGACTCCAAACCCCCCACGCCCCTGCCAATCGAATCCGATTGGGCGCCGATAATGGAGTTCACCGCCGCGGGCATCTTTCAGCACTCGCCTTTTGGCGACGTCTTGAATTCTCTCCAGTCTCTCTCTTTATCAGGAGAGCCCTGGCCGGATTACGGTCAGCAAGGATGGGATACGGACGACGAAGAAATTCAAAGCCCGCCCACCACCCACTTTGTAGCCACTGTCGATGATTTAACCGACATGCTCGACTTCGGCTCCAAAGACATCGATGGTATGGACGACGATGTAGGAGACGAACAGGAACCAGCACCTGTAGGGCGCCGGAAGGCCACCTCGTCATATGACATATACATGGTGGATACTCCAAAAGATGGAGATGGCGATGGAACAGCGGGGGACGACCCCTCCAAGAAACAGCCAAAGCGCCGGCGTCAGCGGCGCCGCTCTAAATCCCGCCAAAGCAAAAACGGTGATTCCGGCACGGGAGATAATACTACCCCGGATAGTGCCGAAGAACACCCACCCCATCAAGATTTGGCGCAGGAAGATGGAGAAGCCAGCCCTCATGAGAGAGCAGCAGACCGAGAGGTTGAGGATGATAACTATATGCCTCCCTCCGAAGACGAGGCAAGCCTCGATGATGATGAATTCGTCATACCATCAGACCCCGCCGAACAAGAGCGTTTCAAACGCAGGCTTTTAGCCACGGCAAACAGCCTCAAAAAAAGCAGCAACAGCTTAGAGCTGACCAAGATTTGCTAGCTGATAGATGGACTGAAGTCCTTGCGGCCGAAGAGTATGAACTCGAACGCCCCTCCAAGAGTTACCCAAAGCGCAGGCCGCTACCTCGATCAGAGGAGGAAGCGCCTACATCACCAGCGCACGACATGGCAGACCGGCCACCTCGCGGCCGTGACAGAGAGGCCTCTCGGCCCTCCACCCAAGCCATGCCCCGACGTCGCTCAACTAAGGCATGGGAAAATGCGCCAGACCTGCGAGACGTACTAGAGGATAAGGCCAGACAAACAAGATCGATCTACGGATCGCGCAGGTGCCCTACGACACGTGACGATGATCTTCACTCCGGATACAACAAATCCGGCCGGGCCGAACACAACAGACATAGCTCTTCCGAGCTGCTTCGTGATATAGCCCAGTACAGGGGCGACACACACCCACTATGCTTCACAGATGAAGTAATGGATCATAAAATCCCAGAAGGTTTCAAACCCGTAAACATCGAATCATACGATGTCACAACAGATGCGGCGGTATGGATCGAGGATTATCTCCTTCACATCCACATGGCACGCGGCAATGATCTACACGCCATCAAATACCTCCCGCTCAAACTTAAAGGACCAGCCCGGCATTGGCTTAACAGCTTGCTAGCAGACTCAATCGGTTCTTGGGAGGACCTGGAGGCCGCATTCCTCGACAACTTCCAAGGCACTTACGTGCGACCACCGGACGCCGACGACTTAAGACACATAATTCAGCAGCCAGAGGTATCGGCCAGGCAATTCTGGACACGGTTCCTAACAAAGAAAAACCAGATAGTCGACTGTCCGGACGCAGAGGCCCTAGCAGCCTTCAAACATAACATCCGCGACGAGTGGCTTGCCCGGCACCTGGGACAGGAAAAGCCGAAATCTATGGCAGCCCTCACGACACTCATGACCCGCTTTTGTGCGGGAGAAGACAACTGGCTAGCTCGCAGTAATAACTTAGCTAAGAACCCTAGTAATTCGGATACCAATGACAAAAGTGGCAGGACACGTCGGAATAAGCAAAAACGCCGCGTTAGCAGCGACAGCAATGAAGATACGGCAGTTAATGCCGGATTCAGAGGCTATAAATCCGGTCAGCGGAAAAAGTCATTCAAAAAGAATACTCAGAACCCGTCCAGTTTGGACCAAATACTCGACCACTTGTGCATGGCACCCCCGAAAGGCCAGCCAGTCACACCAACAGGGATTGTTGGGTGTTCAAGCAGGCAGGCAAGTTAAGAGCCGAAAACAAAGACAAGGGCCCGAACCTGGGTAAAAACATCGTGTCCCTTGTCTCCTGTTACCATCCGGCCTTGACGCACAGTTCGGGACCCCCTACCCGAGATCCGCCGGTTTTGACACCGACACCCGCATTGTAAAGAAGAGGCAGCGGAAGAATATGCGTGCCCTCGCCAGAGAGCAAAATTAGGCGGTTCGCGCGATGGTCAGACTGACACCCAAGGAGGAGAAGGAGGACAACGATGGGTCGGACGGCTCCGGTGATGACCAGATCTGGCTCGATCCCTACCGCGTCTTTGACCGGTACTTCCACGAGAAGGGCGGCAATGGCGCCACGAAGGGAAAGGTCATCCGGGGATTATCTTCTCCACCATAGACAAACATGCTAGATTTTGGTAGTCTGATGTCATGTTAGTGATGTAGTAGGCGAACGGTGTGTGCAATGTATCGTTTACGTAGTTGCATGAGTTTGAATGGATTTGAGGTATACTAATTGAGGTGTCCGGTTGTGGGAAGGAAAATTTGAGCCTTGACCGGTCAGTGCCTGTGGACACGCACGTGGACGTTTGATGGTTCGCATTTGCCATGTCCGGTTGTAGATGCTCTCAGCGAACATGTTGGGGAACGTAGTATTTCAAAAGAATTCCTACGATCACGCAAGATCTATCTAGGAGAAGCATAGCAACGAGCGGGGAGAGTGTGTCTACGTACCCTCGTAGACCGAAAGCGGAAGCATTAAGTAATGTGGTTGATGTAGTCGAACGTCTTCGCGATCCAACCGATCAAGTACCGAACGCACGACACCTCCGCGACCGGCACACGTACAACTCGGTGACGTCCCTCGAATTCTTGATCCAGCTGAGGCCGAGGGAGAGTTTCATCAGCACGACGGTGTGATGAGAGTGATGATGAAGTTACCGGCACAGGGCTTCGCATAAGCACTGCAACGATATGCCCGAGGTGTGTTTCTGTGGAGGGGGGCACCGCACACGGCTAAGAGAAATTTTGGTGTGCCTTTGGGGTGCCCCCTTCCCATGTATATAAAGGGGGGGGGGGGAGGAGGAGGTCGGCCAAGGGGAGGAGGTGCGCCAACGGGGGGGGGGGGGCAATCCTACTCCAAGTAGGATCCGCCCCCCCTTTCCTATTCCAACAAGAAGAAGGGGGAAGGAGAGGGAGGAGAGAAGGAAAGGGCCCCGGCCCCCTAGTCCAATTCGGTTTGGTCTAGGGGGCGTGCGCCCCACCTTGGCCTGACTCCTCTCTTCCACCAATAGGCCCATGAGGCCCAATAACCCCTCGGGGGTCCGGTAACCCCCCGGTACTCCAGAAAATACCCGATACACCTAGGAACTATTCCGGTGTCCGAATATAGTCTTCCAATATATCAATTCTTATGTCTCGGCCATTTCGAGACTCCTCGTCATGTCCGTGATCTCATCCGGGACTCCGAACTACCTTTGGTTCATCAAAACACATAAACTCATAATACAAATCGTCATCGAACGTTAAGCGTGCGGACCCTACCGGTTCGAGAACTATGTAGACATGACCGAGACTCATCTCCGAACAATAACAAATAGCGGAACCTGGATGCTCATATTGGCTCCCACATATTGTACGAAGATCTTTATCGGTCAACCCGCATAACAACATACGTTGTTCCCTTTGTCATCGGTATGTTACTTGCCCGAGATTCGATCGTGGTTATCATCATACCTAGTTCAATCTCGTTACCGACAAGTCTCTTTACTCGTTCCATAATGTCATCCCGCAACTAACTCATTAGTCACATTCCTTGCAAGTCTTATAGTGATGTGCATTACCGAGAGGGCCCAGAGATACCTCACCGACAATCGGAGTGACAAATCCTAATCTCGATCTATGCCAACTCAACAAACACCATCGGAGACACCTGTAGAGCATCTTTATAATCACCCAGTTACGTTGTGACGTTTGATAGCACACTAAGTGTTCCTCCGGTTTTCGGGAGTTGCATAATCTCATAGTCATAGTCATAGGAACATGTATAAGTCATGAAGAAAGCAATAGCAATAAACTAAATGGTCATAGTGCTAAGCTAACGAATGGGTATTGTCCATCACATCATTCTCTAATGATGCGATCCTGTTCATCAAATGAAAACACATGTCTATGGCTAGGAAACTTAACCATCTTTGATTAACGAGCTAGTCAAGTAGAGGCATACTAGGGACACTCTGTTTGTCTATGTATTCACACATGTACTAAGTTTCCGGTTAATACAATTCTAGCATGAATAATAAACATTTATCATGATATAAGGAAATATAAATAACAACTTTATTATTGCCTCTAGGGCATATTTCCTTTAGAACAAATATATGTGGTTGGAGGGTTGGGAGAAGAGTGACATTCAGTCTATCAGGGTTTAAGATTTGACACGGGTGCTCATATTTTTGGGCTTATTTCAGGTCTTCTGATGATGTGCGTTCAGTTGGAGGAGACATTCTCGTCGACTGGACGTCTATGTTGACTTCATCAATCTCAAGATGATGTGACGTCTTAGTCTCTCAAAGGTGCTCATAGGGATGTGTATGTGTGTGTCCATATGTGTGAGTGTGCATGCGTTTGTATGAGTGTCTGCATGTGCTAACAAAGGTCTGAAGCACTGGACAGGGACCCTACTGCGAACATCTAAAATGGACATAGTTGTCCATTCATAGAAAGTCCGTCATCCAATCATATTCTCTAAATCTTTGTCAAATCCGGCCATTTTGATTTTTAATGCATATGAATATTAGAGCAAGTTAAAGTGCGCTTTTCATAGTGCCTGATCACAATTAAACAGGGGCGGATGTTCATAGTTTTTACAGCACCTAATCACAAAAGTATCCGCCTCCTTCTCAGTCGCCTCCAGCTCGGTTGACAAGCGCTTCAACATCTTGACACGGACGACATGCACAATGATCGACGCATCCTCATCCAGCTCGTCCATCTTCATGGTCAACATCTTCGTATCCTCTGGAGAGGCCGCGAACTCAACCCTCCTCTTTTCGAGCTTGAACTTCTTCTCGGTTGCCGCCATTAAGATGGTAAACCTCTTAGTCGTCTTTTCCTCATTCACGTTGGAGCACTTGATACATGTCTCCTCCTTCTTCGCCAAGATATTTTTGAACCTCACCATCATCTTGGTAGCCGCCCCTTCTCGCTTCTCCTTCTCCTCATCCCACTTCGTTACCCGAAACCCTCCTCTAACCTTTTTTGGGTGACTCTTTTGGTGGGTCGCTTGGATCACCCGCTTCTTCCTCGTGCCAATGCTGGTGGTCTTGATGGAGTTGACAATGGATAGTTGACACTTGGGTGCCTCATTCAACTTCAACCAACAATGCATGAGGACGAGCCTACTCTTTCCCACTTCAAAAATAAGTTGCACACACGAGAGGGCTACAAAGAAAATCATTGTCAACAAGTTGCATATCTAGTCAAATGACCAACACATGAAGCATATCCGGTCAAATGAT
This sequence comes from Aegilops umbellulata, assembly GCA_032464435.1. Taxonomy (NCBI): domain Eukaryota; kingdom Viridiplantae; phylum Streptophyta; class Magnoliopsida; order Poales; family Poaceae; genus Aegilops; species Aegilops umbellulata. The sequence continues at coordinate 238,702,333 of CP136059.1, forward strand.
CAACATGTAGAGCATATCCAACCAACAAGTTGCATATCCCACCAAAAGACAAACGCAACTTACTTGCCTGGTGATTAGCGCACCACTTATAGCATCCAAGATGTATAGTGGTTTTCTAGGTCGATAATACCATCCATTTGGAACTTTCGACAGGACTGTGCTTGACTTTTTGCATTCCATGTGTGTATTAGGTAGTGATGGGCATAAAATCCAACAAACCGAACACCGAACTGATGCTGAAACCCAAAAAGGGGCTGCTATATGTAATTCTGGTTTTCATCTCTACTAACCGAACTAACTTCAGTAGATTCGGTTTCTACCACGGTTAACCGAAAACCAAACCGAACTGTCATGTAACTCTCGTATCTGGTAGGCTAGACAAACAATGTTTCAGTTTCATGTACCGCGGCTCCTATATAGCGCGTAGGTCGCTGCGAAGCGACGTAGCCCATCCCCCCCCCTTGCATGATGTTGTTTCAATGGGCCGTCCCATTTCGGGGGTTCACCCCCAACCGGTTTTGGGAAGGTTCTAGGACCTTCGCTGAATCAGGTTTTCTAGTTTTCTTTCGTTTTTTCCTTTCTTTTCCTTTTTCATTTTTGTTCCTTTTTCTGTTTTCTTTTTTATTCTTGTTTTTTATTTTGCGAAAATCTTTTAATATTTTTTATCCTTTCCTATTTCTTCTTTTTCAGCTATGTTTCAAATTTGTGAACAATTTTTCTCAAATTGTGAACATTTTTTGAAAGTGGAACATTTATCAAATTGCCAAACATTTTTTACAAATCTGCGAAAATTTTATTTGAATTGATGAACAGTTTTTAGATTTTTTTGAACTTTTTTGTAAAAATTGAACATCTTTTCAAAATCATGAACATTTTCTTGAAATGGTGAACATTTTTGTTGAAATCCTAGACATTTTTTAAATTCATGAACATTTTTTCTGAATCATGAACATATTTCATATTCATGAACATTCCTAGAAATTGTGTACATTTTATGGAAAACGTGAACATTTTTTGTTTTTTTCTGAATTTGGTGATCATTTTTCAAAATTTAATATTGTGAACATTTTTTAAATTGTAAAAAACTGAATAGCCAAACCTTTATTTTTGAATTTGCAAACATTTTTTGAATCCGTGAGCATTTATCATTTCCTGAACATTTTTTCAAAACATGAACAATCTTTGAACTCACGAACAATTCAACAACTTTGCAACTTTTTCTGAAATCCCGAACTATTTTTTAAAAATAAAAAAGCTGACAGAAGAAAAAACCCAAAAAAGACAAGGGGCTCCCCGCCCCGCACAGAAAAGACAAGCTGAAAACACATTAATACAATTTCCCACAGCTATTTTCAATATGTGTTTTCTTCCTCCATCCATCTTATGTTTTTTATTAGCTAATGTGATGTCCTTCATCCAAGATGCTTGCCCAAAATGTTCACATTACAATCTAGCTTCCAACGTTGCTTATCCAATTTACTGGAGTGTGTGTGTTAATAAAAATAATAAAAAGTGTAAGAGCATCTCTAGCAGACCCCGTATAATGTCCCAATCCGCAAAATAACCTCCAAAATACGGGTCCGCGCGAAAAATGCTGCCCGATCAGATCCCGCAAACAACTCTGACCCGTAAATTTTTTTGCGGGGCGTGGCAAAAGTTCGCCCTCGACCTTTAGATTCACGGGGTGGGAGGCCGACCCGAGCTTGCCTCCTATCCGGAGCGAGATTTGGCGCGAGGGAAATTTCCATGCGGTCGTTCCCGCTCCCTCCCCCCTGGCCGCTTTTGCCCAGCCACGGCCCGCTTCGGTCCATCTTCCCCGGCCATTCTTCGCCGCCATGGAAGCCTCTCAGCCATCCCCGTCACCGTGGATGTCGCGCACGCGCAATCCCCTCCGACAGATCTCGTCGCTGGTCATGTCGCCCCCGCCATCGCTCAAGGCACCACCACGCCTGCCCACAAGCGGCAGGGCAACATGGTTGTGCAGGGCGGAAATCCGACTGGCCCAGCCGGGAAGGCATGCGCACCCTGCGCCGCCGCCTCTACATGATCTGCCCGGCCGCCACCGGAGAAGGTGGGCAAGGTTTCGGGCGTGAAGCGCAAGAAGGTTCCTATGAAAAGGCCGTCGCCTTCATCCATTCCCTCCGCCCCGGCAAGAGGTTCCCCAACGATGCCGTTCAACGACGCTGCTTCCACCGCAGGCGAGGTGTTCGATGAAATGGCCGGAAGGTATGCATCTCCGATTCCTTCTACTTGCTTCGCTTTTTCGCCATTGTGGTAGCTCGTGACTTGATGTCACTCACTGTAGCGGTGGTTCGAATGATGCCACTGCCGAGTTCGTGACGGTGTTGGACACCAACACCGTCAACATCGATCAAGCCCGTTCGTTGATTTCAATTACAATGAAATGGAGGGTGACGTGGATGATCACAGTGGTGAAGATGAAGTGGAGGAGTGAAGGAAATATGCCCTAGAGGAAGTATTAAAGTTGTTATTTATATTTCCTTATATTATGATAAATGTTTATTATTCATGCTAGAATTGTATTAACCGGAAACTTAGTACATGTGTGAATACATAGACAAAACAGAATGTCCCTAGTATGCCTCTACTTGACTAGCTCGTTAATCAAAGATGGTTAAGTTTCCTGACCATAGACATGTGTTGTCATTTGATAAACGAGATCACATCATTAGGAGAATGATGTGATGGACAAGACCCATCCGTTAGCTTAGCATTATGATCATTGAGTTTTATTGCTATTGCTTTCTTCATGACTTATACATGTTCCTCTGACTATGAGATTATGCAACTCCCGAATACTGGACGAACACCTTGTGTGCTATCAAACGTCACAACGTAACTGGGTGATTATAAAGATGCTCTACAGATGTCTCCGAAGGTGTTTGTTGGGTTGGCATAGATCGAGATTAGGATTTGTCACTCCGTGTATCGGAGAGGTATCTCTGGGCCCACTCGGTAATGCACATCACTATAAGCCTTGCAAGCAATGTGACTAATGGTTAGTCATGAGATGATGCATTACAGAACGAGTAAAGAGACTTGCCGGTAACAAGATTGAACTAGGTATTATGATACCGACGATCGAATATCGGGCAAGTAACATACCGATGACAAAGGGAACAACATATGTTGTTATGCGGTTTGACCGATAAAGATCATCCGCTATTGGTTATTGACCGGAGATGTGTCTCGGTCATGTCTACATAGTTCTCGAACCCGTAAGGTCTGCACATTTAATGTTCGATGACGATTTGTATTATGAGTTATTAAGGACAATGAGGGAGTCCTGGATTAGGGGGTGTTCGGATAGCCGGACTGTATCTTCATCCGGACTCCAGGACTATGAAGATACAAAATTGAAGGCTTCGTCCCGTGTCCGGAAGGATCTTTCCTTGGCGTGGAAGGCAAGCTAGGCATGCGGATATTCAAGATCTCCTACCAATGTAACCGACTCTGTGTAACCCTAACCCTATCTGGTGTCTATATAAACCGGAGGGTTGTAGTCTGTAGGACAACCATCATCATACACCATCATACCATAGGCTAGCTTCTAGGGTTTAGCCTCCTTAATCTCGTGGTAGATCTACTCTTGTACTACCCATATCATCAATATTAATCTAGCAGGAGTAGGGTTTTACCTCCATGGAGAGGGCCCGAACCTGGGTAAAATAAAGTGTCCCTTGTCTCCTGTTACCATCTGACCTTGACGCACAGTTCGGGATCCCCTACCCGAGATCCGCCGATTTTGACACCGACATTGGTGCTTTCATTGAGAGTTCCTCTATGTCATCGCTTTTAGGCCCGATGGCTCCTTTGATCATCAACAACGATGAGGTCCAGGGTGAGACTTTCCTTCCCGGACAAATCTTTGTCTTCGGCGGCTTCGCTCTGCGGGCCAATTCTCTTGGTCGTCTAGAGCAGATCGAAAGCTACGCCCCTGGCCATCAAGTCAGGTTTGGAAGCTTAAACTACACGGCAGATATCCGCGGAGACTTGATATTCGAGGGGTTCGAGCCACAGCCAAGCGCGCCGCACTACCTCTAGGGGCATGATATAGCTCTGCCTCCAAATAGTGCCCTGGAGGCCGCACAAGCACCGGCCCCGACCCTCGACTCGGAGCCCGCTGCGTTCTTTGAGGATGAACGGTTGGACGTCACCTCGGGGGCTGCGATCTTGAAGGCGATCGAGCCGAACACCAGCCCCGCACTCCGCACGGCCCATGACTCCAAGGAGTCGGATTCTTCTCTGAACTCCGGGCCTCCCGTGCCCCTGCCGATCGAATCCGATTGGGCGCCTATAATGGAGTTCACCGTCGCAGACATCTTTCAGCACTCACCTTTTGGTGATATCCTGAATTCTCTCAAGTCTCTCTCTCTATCAGGAGAGCCCAGGCCGGAATATGGTCTGCGAGGTTGGGATTCGGACGACGAAGAAATTCAAAGCCCACCCACCACCCAATTAATAGCCACTGTCGATGATTTAACCGACATACTTGACTTCAGCTCCGAAGACTTCAACGGTATGGACGACGAAGGAGGAGACGAACAAGAACAAGCACTCGTAGGGCGTTGGACCGCCACCTCGCCATACGACATATATATGGTGGACGCTCCAAAGGATGGAGATGGCGATGGAACAGCGGAGGACGACACCTCAAAAAAATAGCCAAAACGCCGGCGTCAACGGCGCCGCTCTAAACCCCGCCATAGCAGAAATGGTGATTCTGGCACGGGAGATAATACTACCCCGGATAGCACCAAAGAACACCAAACCCATCAAGATTCGGCGCAGGAAGATGGAGAAGCCAGCCCTTATGAGAGAGCGGCAGAGCAAGAGGTTGAGGATGATAACTACATGCCTCCCTCCGAAGACGAGGCAAGCCTCGACGACGACGAATTCGTCGTACCATCAGACCCCGCCGAACAATAGCGTTTCAAACACAGGCTTCTAGCCACGGCGAATAGCCTAAAGAAAAAGCAGCAACAACTTAGAGCTGATCAAGATTTGCTAGCTGACAGATGGACTGAAGTCCTTGCGGCCGAAGAGTATGAACTCGAGCGCCCCTCCAAAAATTATCCTAAGCGCAGACCGCTACCCCAATCAGAGGGGGAAGCACCTACATCACCAATGCATGACATGGCAGACCGGCCACCTCGCGGCCGTGACAGAGAGGCCTATCGAACCTCTAAACAAGCCATGCCCCGGTTGTTGGAAATATGCCCTAGAGGCAATAATAAAAGCATTATTATTATATTTTCTTATTCATGATAATTGTCTTTATTCGTGCTATAATTGTGTTAACCGGAAATCGTAATACATGTGTGAATAACAGACAACAACATGTCCCTAGTGAGCCTCTAGTTGACTAGCTCGTTGATCGACAGATAGTCATGGTTTCCTGACTATAGACATTGGATGTCATCGATAACGGGATCAGATCATTAGGAGAATGATGTGATGGACAAGACCCAATCTTAAACATAGCATAAGATTGCATAGTTCGTTTGCTAGAGTTTTCCAATGTCAAGTATCCTTTCCTTAGACCATGAGATCGTGTAACTCCCGGATACCGTAGGAGTGCTTTGGGTGTGCCAAACGTCACAACGTAACTGGGTGACTATAAAGGTATGCTACGGGTATCTCTGAAAGTGTCTGTTGGGTTAACATGGATCGAGACTGGGATTTGTCACTCCGCTTGACGGAGAGGTATCACCGGGCCCTCTCGGTAATGCATCATCACAATGAGCTCAATGTGACCAAAGTGTTTGATCACGGGATCATGTATTACGGAACGAGAAAAGTGACTTGCCGGTAACGAGATTGAACGAGGTATTGGTATACCGACGATCGAATCTCGGGCAAGTAAAATACCGATTGACAAAGGGAATCGTATACGGGATTAATTGAATCCTTGACATCGTGGTTCATCCGATGAGATCATCGTGGAGCATGTGGGAGCCAACATGGGTATCCAGATCCCGCTGTTGGTTATTGCCCGAGAGCCATCTCGGTCATGTCTGCATGTCTCCCGAACCCGTAGGGTCTACACACTTAAGGTTCGGTGACGCTAGGGTTATAGGGATATGTATGTGCAGTAACCCGAATGTTGTTCGGAGTCCCGGATGAGATCCCGGACGTCACGAGGAGTTTCGGAATGGTCCGGAGGTAAAGATTTATATATGGAAAGTCATCATACGGACATCGGGACAAGTTTCGGGGTTATCGGTATTGTACCGGGACCACCGGAAGGTCCCGGGGGGTCCACCGGGTGGGGCCACCTATCCCGGAGGGCCCCATGGGCTGTATAAGGGAGGGAACCAGCCCATAGTGGGCTGGTGCGCCTCCCCCCCATGGGCCCATGCGCCTAGGGTTTGGGGGGGAGGGAAACCCTAAAGGGGGCGCCCCCCTTGCTTGGGGGGCAAGCCCCCCTTCCCTGGCCGCCGCCCCCCCTAGGAGATCTCATCTCCTAGGGCAGGCGCCCCCCCTTGGGGGTTATATAAAGGGGGGGGGGGAGAGAGGGGGCTGTTCACCCATTGCCCTGGCGCCTCCCTCTCCCTCTCCAACACCTCCTCCTCCTCCATTGAGCACGGCGAAGCCCTGCCGGAGTACTGCAGTTCCACCATCACCACGCCGTCGTGCTGCTGCTGGAACCTTCTTCCCCAACCTCTCCTTTGCCTTGCTGGATCAAGAAGGAGGAGACGTCACGCTTTCCGTACGTGTGTTGAACGCGGAGGTGCCGTCCGTTCGGCACTAGATCATCGGTGAATTGGATCACGGCAAGTACGACTACCTCATCCACGTTCACTCGAACGCTTCCGTTGCGATCTACAAAGTGGTATGTAGATGCTATCTAATCTGAATACTCGTTGCTAGATGAACTCATAGATGGATCTTGGTGAAACCGTAGGAAAAATTTTAATTTTCTGCATCGTTCCCCAACAGTGGCATCATGAGCTAGGTCTATGCGTAGTTCTTCTTGCGCGAGTAGAACACAATTTGTTGTGGGCGTAGATGTTGTCAACTCTTCTTGCCGCTACTAGTCTTATCTTGCTTCAGCGGTATTGTGGGATGAAGCGGCCCGGACCAACCTTACACGTACGCTTACGTGAGACCGGTTCCACCGACGAACATGCACTAGTTGCATGGCTGGCGGGTGTCTGTCTCTCCTACTTTAGTTGGAGCGGATTCGATGAAAAGGGTCCTTATGAAGGGTAAATAGAAGTTGACAAATCACGTTGTGGTGGTTTTAACGTAGGTAAGAAAACGTTCTTGCTAGAACCCTAATTCAGCCACGTAAAACTTGCAACAACAATTAGAGGACGTCTAACTTGTTTTTGCAGCAAGTGCTATGTGATATGATATGGCCAAAGTTGTGATGTATGATGAATGATCTATATGTGATGTATGAGATGTTCATGCTATTGTAATAGGAATCACGACTTGCATGTCGATGAGTATGACAACCGGCAGGAGCCATAGGAGTTGTCTTTATTTTTTGTATGACCTGCGTGTCATTGAGAATCGCCATGTAAATTACTTTACTTTATTGCTAAACACGTTAGCCATAGTAGTAGAAGTAATAGTTGGCGAGCAACTTCATGGAGACACGATGATGAAGATCATGATGATGAAGATCATGGTGTCAAGCCGGTGACAAGATGATCATGGAGCCCCAAGATGGAGATCGAAGGAGCTATGTGATATTGGCCATATCATGTCACGTTTATTATTTGATTGCATGTGATGTTTATCATGTTTTGCATCTTGTTTACTTAGAACGACGGTAGTAAATAAGATGATCCCTCATAATAATTTCAAGAAAGTGTTCACCCTAACTGTGCACCGTTGCGACAGTTCGTTGTTTCGAAGCACCACGTGATGATCGGGTGTGATAGATTCTAACGTTCACATACAACGGGTGTAAGACAGATTTACACACGCAAAACACTTAGGTTGACTTGACGAGCCTAGCATGTACAGACATGGCCTCGGAACACGGAAGACCGAAAGGTCGAGCATGAGTCGTATAGAAGATACGATCAACATGAAGATGTTCACCGATGTTGACTAGTCCGTCTCACGTGATGATCGGACACGGCCTAGTTGACTCGGATCATGTAATACTTAGATGACTGGAAGAGGGATGTCTATCTAAGTGGGAGTTCATTAAATAATTTGATTAAATGAACTTTATTATCATGAACTTAGTCTAAATCTTTACAATATGTCTTGTAGATCAAATGGCCAACGTAGTCCTCAACTTCAACGCGTTCCTAGAGAAAACCAAGCTGAAAGACGATGGTAGCAACTATACGGACTGGGTCCGGAACCTGAGGATCATCCTCATAGCTGCCAAGAAAGATTATGTCCTACGAGCACCGCTGGGTGACGCACCTGTTCTCCCTGCACAACAAGACGTTATGAACGCTTGGCAATCGCGATGCGATGATTACTCCCTCGTTCAGTGCGGCATGCTTTACAGCCTAGAGCCGGGGCTCCAAAAGCGTTTTGAGAGACATGGAGCATATGAGATGTTCGAAGAGCTGAAAATGGTTTTCCAATCTCATGCCCGGGTCGAGAGATATGAGATCTCCAACAAATTCTTTAGCTGTAAGATGGAGGAAAATAGCTCTGTCAGTGAGCACATACTCAGAATGTCTGGGTTGCACAACCGCTTGACTCAACTGGAAGTTAATCTTCCGGAAGAAGTGGTCATTGACAGAATCCTCCAGTCGCTTCCACCTAGCTACAAGAGCTTTGTGATGAACTACAATATGCAGGGGATGGTAAAGACCATTCCTGAGGTGTATGCTATGCTGAAATCAGTAGAGGTAGAAATCAAGAAGGAGCATCAAGTGTTGATGGTGAATAAAACCACTAAGTTCAAGAAGGGCAAGGGTAAAAAGAACTTCAAGAAGGACGGCAAGGAAGTTGCCGCGCCCGGTAAGCAAGTTGCCGGGAAGAAGCCAAAGAATGGACCCAAGCCCGAAACTGAGTGCTTTTATTGCAAGGGAAGTGGTCACTGGAAGCGGAACTGCCCCAAATACTTAGCGGACAAGAAGGCCGGCAAAACCAAAGGTATATGTGATATACATGTAATTGATGTGTACCTAACCAGTACTCGTAGTAGCTCTTGGGTATTTGATACCGGTGCAGTTGCTCACATTTGTAACTCAAAGCAGGAGCTACGGAATAAACGGAGACTGGCGAAGGACGAGGTGACGATGCGCGTCGGGAATGGTTCCAAGGTCGATGTGATCGCCGTCGGCACGCTGCCTCTACATTTACCTACGGGATTAGTTTTAAACCTCAATAATTGTTATTTAGTACCAAGTTTGAGCATGAACATTGTATCCGGATCTCGCTTAATTCGAGATGGCTACTCATTTAAATCCGAGAATAATGGTTGTTCTATTTATATGAGAGATATGTTTTATGGTCATGCTCCGATGGTTAATGGTTTATTCTTGATGAATCTCGTACGTGATGATACACATATTCATAGTGTGAGTACCAAAAGAGTTAAAGTTGATAACAATAGTCCCACATATTTGTGGCACTGCCGCCTTGGTCACATAGGTGTCAAACGCATGAAGAAGCTCCATGCAGATGGACTTTTAGAGTCTCTTGATTATGAATCATTTGACACGTGCGAACCATGCCTCATGGGTAAAATGACCAAGACTCCATTCTCAGGAACAATGGAGCGAGCAACCAGCTTATTGGAAATCATACATACCGATGTGTGTGGTCCAATGAATGTTGAGGCTCGCGGTGGCTATCGTTATGTTCTCACCCTCACTGATGACTTGAGTAGATATGGGTATATCTACTTAATGAAACACAAGTCTGAAACCTTTGAAAAGTTCAAGGAATTTCAGAGTGAGGTTGAGAATCAACGTGATAGAAAGATCAAGTTTCTACGATCAGATCGTGGAGGAGAATACTTGAGTCACGAATTTGGCACACACGTAAGAAAATGTGGAATAGTTTCACAACTCACGCCGCCTGGAACACCTCAGCGTAATGGTGTGTCCGAACGTCGTAATCGCACTCTATTAGATATGGTGCGATCTATGATGTCTCTTACCGATTTACCGCTATCTTTTTGGGGCTATGCTTTAGAGACTGCTGCATTCACTTTAAATAGGGCACCGTCGAAATCCGTTGAGACGACACCGTATGAATTATGGTTTGGGAAGAAACCTAAGCTATCGTTTCTAAAAGTTTGGGGATGCGATGCTTATGTGAAGAAACTTCAACCTGAAAAGCTCGAACCCAAGTCGGAAAAATGCGTCTTCATAGGATACCCTAAAGAAACTGTTGGGTATACCTTCTACCTCAGATCCGAAGGCAAGATCTTTGTTGCCAAGAATGGATCCTTTCTAGAGAAAGAGTTTCTCTCGAAAGAAGTAAGTGGGAGGAAAGTAGAACTTGATGAAGTGTTACCTCTTGAACCGGAAAATGGCGAAACTCAAGAAATCGTTCCTGAGGTGCCTGCACCGACTAGAGAGGAAATTAATGATTATGATCAAGATACTTCTGATCAAGCTCCTACTGAAATTCGAAGGTCCACAAGGACACGTTCCGCACCAGAGTGGTACGACAACCCTGTCTTGGAAATCATGTTGTTAGACAACGGTGAACCTTCGAACTATGAGGAAGCAATGGCGGGCCCGGATTCCGACAAATGGCTGGAAGCCATGAAATCCGAGATAGGATCCATGTATGAAAACGAAGTATGGACTTTGACTGACTTGCCCGTCGAACGGCGAGCCATAGAAAATAAATGGATCTTCAAGAAGAAGACAGACGCGGATGGTAATGTGACCGTCTATAAAGCTCGGCTTGTCGCTAAGGGTTACCGACAAGTTCAAGGGGTTGACTACGATGAGACTTTCTCACCGGTAGCGAAGCTGAAGTCCGTCCGAATCATGTTAGCAATTGCCGCATACTATGATTATGAGATATGGCAAATGGACGTCAAAACGGCATTCCTTAATGGTTTCCTTAAGGAAGAATTGTATATGATGCAACCGGAAGGTTTTGTCGATCCTAAGAACGCTGACAAGGTGTGCAAGCTCCAACGCTCGATATATGGGCTGGTGCAAGCATCTCGGAGTTGGAACATTCGCTTTGATGAGATGATCAAAGCGTTTGGGTTTACACAGACTTATGGAGAAGCCTGTGTTTACAAGAAAGTGAGTGGGAGCTCTGTAGCATTTCTCATATTATATGTAGACGACATACTTTTGATGGGAAATGATATAGAACTCTTGGACAGCATTAAGGCCTATTTGAATAAAAGTTTTTCAATGAAGGACCTTGGAGAAGCTGCTTATATATTAGGCATCAAGATCTATAGAGATAGATCGAGACACCTCATAGGTCTTTCACAAAGCACATACCTTGATAAGATATTGAAGAAATTCAATATGGATCAATCTAAGAAAGGGTTCTTACCTGTGTTACAAGGTGTGAAATTGAGCTCAGCTCAATGTCCGACCACGGCAGAAGATATAGAAGAGATGAGCGTCATCCCCTATGCCTCAGCCATAGGTTCTATTATGTATGCCATGCTGTGTACCAGACCTGATGTAAACCTTGCCGTAAGTTTGGTAGGTAGGTACCAAAGTAATCCCGGCAAGGAACACTGGACAGCGGTCAAGAATATCCTGAAGTACCTGAAAAGGACTAAGGAAATGTTTCTCGTTTATGGAGGTGACGAAGAGCTCGTCGTAAAAGATTACGTCGACGCTAGCTTCGACACAGATCTGGATGACTCTAAGTCACAAACCGGATACGTATATATTTTGAATGGTGGGGCAGTAAGCTGGTGCAGTTGCAAGCAAAGCGTCGTGGCGGGATCTACATGTGAAGCGGAGTACATGGCAGCCTCGGAGGCAGCACATGAAGCAATTTGGGTGAAGGAGTTCATCACCGACCTCGGAGTCATACCCAATGCGTCGGGGCCAATCAAGCTCTTCTGTGACAACACTGGAGCTATTGCACTTGCAAAGGAGCCCAGGTTTCACAAGAAGACCAGGCACATCAAGCGTCGCTTCAACTCCATTCGTGAAAATGTTCAAGATGGAGACATAGAGATTTGTAAAGTGCACACGGATCTGAATGTTGCAGATCCGTTGACTAAACCTCTCCCTAAGGCAAAACATGATCAGCACCAGAACTCTATGGGTGTTCGATTCATCACAATGTAACTAGATTATTGACTCTAGTGCAAGTGGGAGACTGTTGGAAATATGCCCTAGAGGCAATAATAAAAGCATTATTATTATATTTCCTTATTCATGATAATTGTCTTTATTCGTGCTATAATTGTGTTAACCGGAAATCGTAATACATGTGTGAATAACAGACAACAACATGTCCCTAGTGAGCCTCTAGTTGACTAGCTCGTTGATCGACAGATAGTCATGGTTTCCTGACTATAGACATTGGATGTCATCGATAACGGGATCACATCATTAGGAGAATGATGTGATGGACAAGACCCAATCTTAAACATAGCATAAGATCGCATAGTTCGTTTGCTAGAGTTTTCCAATGTCAAGTATCCTTTCCTTAGACCATGAGATCATGTAACTCCCGGATACCGTAGGAGTGCTTTGGGTGTGCCAAACGTCACAACGTAACTGGGTGACTATAAAGGTATGCTACGGGTATCTCTGAAAGTGTCTGTTGGGTTGACATGGATTGAGACTGGGATTTGTCACTCCGCTTGACGGAGAGGTATCACCGGGCCCTCTCGGTAATGCATCATCACAATGAGCTCAATGTGACCAAAGTGTTTGATCACGGGATCATGTATTACGGAACGAGAAAAGTGACTTGCCGGTAACGAGATTGAACGAGGTATTGGTATACCGACGATCGAATCTCGGGCAAGTAAAATACCGATTGACAAAGGGAATCGTATACGGGATTAATTGAATCCTTGACATCGTGGTTCATCCGATGAGATCATCGTGGAGCATGTGGGAGCCAACATGGGTATCCAGATCCCGCTGTTGGTTATTGCCCGAGAGCCATCTCGGTCATGTCTGCATGTCTCCCGAACCCGTAGGGTCTACACACTTAAGGTTCGGTGACGCTAGGGTTATAGGGATATGTATGTGCAGTAACCCGAATGTTGTTCGGAGTCCCGGATGAGATCCCGGACGTCACGAGGAGTTTCGGAATGGTCCGGAGGTAAAGATTTATATATGGAAAGTCATCATACGGACATCGGGACAAGTTTCGGGGTTATCGGTATTGTACCGGGACCACCGGAAGGTCCCGGGGGGTCCACCGGGTGGGGCCACCTATCCCGGAGGGCCCCATGGGCTGTATAAGGGAGGGAACCAGCCCATAGTGGGCTGGTGCGCCTCCCCCCCATGGGCCCATGCGCCTAGGGTTTGGGGGGGAGGGAAACCCTAAAGGGGGCGCCCCCCTTGCTTGGGGGGCAAGCCCCCCTTCCCTGGCCGCCGCCCCCCCTAGGAGATCTCATCTCCTAGGGCAGGCGCCCCCCCTTGGGGGTTATATAAAGGGGGGGGAGAGAGGGGGCTGTTCACCCATTGCCCTGGCGCCTCCCTCTCCCTCTCCAACACCTCCTCCTCCTCCATTGAGCACGGCGAAGCCCTGCCGGAGTACTGCAGTTCCACCATCACCACGCCGTCGTGCTGCTGCTGGAACCTTCTTCCCCAACCTCTCCTTTGCCTTGCTGGATCAAGAAGGAGGAGACGTCACGTTTTCCGTACGTGTGTTGAACGCGGAGGTGCCGTCCGTTCGGCACTAGATCATCGGTGAATTGGATCACGGCAAGTACGACTACCTCATCCACGTTCACTCGAACGCTTCCGTTGCGATCTACAAAGTGGTATGTAGATGCTATCTAATCTGAATACTCGTTGCTAGATGAACTCATAGATGGATCTTGGTGAAACCGTAGGAAATTTTTTAATTTTCTGCAACGTTCCCCAACACCGGTGCCGTTCAACTAAGGCACGGAAAAATGAGCCAGACCTGCGAGACGTACTGGAGGATAAAGCAAGGCAAACAAGATCGATCTATGGATCGCGCAGACGCCCGACGACACGTGATGATGATCTTCACTCCGGATACAATAAATCCGGCCGAGCCGAACACAACAGGCATAGCTCTTCCGAGCTGCGTCGTGACATAGCACAGTAAAAGGGCTCCGCACACCCACTATGCTTCACAGATGAAGTAATGGATCATAAAATCCCAGAGGGTTTCAAACCAGTCAACATCGAGTCGTACGATGGTACGACAGATCCGGCAGTATGGATCGAGGATTATCTCCTTCACATCCACATGGCACGTGGCGACGATCTACACGCCATCAAATATCTCCCCCTTAAGCTCAAAGGACCAGCCCGACACTGGCTTAACAACCTACCAGCGGACTCAATCGGTTCTTGGGAAGACCTGGAAGCCGCATTCCTCGACAACTTCCAGGGGACCTATGTGCGGCCACCGGACGCCGACGACCTAAGCCACATAATTCAGCAGCCAGAAGAATCGGCCAGGCAATTCTGGACACGGTTCCTAACAAAGAAAAATCAGATAGTCGATTGTCCGGACGCAGAGGCTCTAGCAGCCTTCAAACATAACATCCGCGACGAGTGGCTTGCCCGGCACCTGGGACAGGAAAAGCCAAAATCTATGGCAGCCCTCACGACACTCATGACCCGCTTTTGCGCGGCCGAAGATAGCTGGCTAGCTCACAGCAACAACTTATCGAAGAACCCTGGTAATTCGGATACCAAGGACAAAAGTGGCAGGACACGTCGAAATAAGCAAAAGCGCCGCGTTAGCAGCGACAGCAATGAGGATACGGCAGTAAATGCCAGATTCAGAGGCTATAAATCCGGTCAGCGGAAAAAGCCATTCAAAAAGAATACCCAGGGCCAGTCCAGTTTGGACCGGATACTCGACCGCTCGTGCCAGATTCATGGCACCCCCGAAAGGCTTGCCAATCACACCAACAGGGATTGTTGGGTGTTTAAGCAGGCAGGCAAGTTAAGAGCCGAACACAAAGACAAGGGGCTGCATAGCGACGACGAGGAGGAGCCCAGGCCGCCGAACAACAATGGACAGAAGGGGTTTCCCCAATAAGTGCGGACGGTGAACATGATATACGCGGGAGCGGAAGCGTGCGCTACGGGACGTATACGCGATGGAGCCAGTCACCCCAAAGTTCAACCCATGGTCCTCTTGCCCGATCACTTTTGATCGAAGGGACCACCCCACTAGCATCCGTCACGGCGGTTTTGCCGCATTGGTTCTTGACCCAATCATTGACGGATTTCATCTCACAAGAACCCTCATGGACGGCGACAGTAGCCTGAACCTGCTTTATCAGGATACATGGCGGAAAATGGGCATAGATCCATCAAGGATCAAGCCCACAAGGACGACCTTTAAAGGCATCATACCAGGTGTAGAGGCCAATTGCACAGGCTCTGTAACACTTGATGTGGTCTTCGGATCTCCGGATAACTTCCGAAGCGAAGAGTTAATCTTCGATATAGTCCCGTTCCGCAGTGGCTATCACGCCCTGCTCGGACGAACCGCATTCGCGAAATTCAATGCGGTGCCGCACTACGCATATCTCAAGCTCAAGATGCCAGGTCCTCGAGGAGTAATTACGGTCAACGGAAACACTGAACGCTCCATCCGTACGGAGGAGCACACGGCGGCCCTCGCAGCGGAAGTACAAAACAACCTTTCAAGGCAACTCTTCAGTCCGGCCGTTAAAAAGCCAGACAATGCAAAGCGCGCCCGGAGTAACCTGCAACAAGACCGCCTGGCACATTCGGAGCAAGCGTAGCAATACAGCGCCAACCCCAGCCATCGCAACATAGCGGAGCTAGTACCTCGAGTACACAATTACGCCCTCGAAATTCCATGGGCGCAGGGGGAGGGGCACATTAACAGCATGCTTACAATACGGTGTCAAATATACTAGGGGCTGCCGGATTTTTTTTACTTTCAGGACTCCACACTCTCGATAACCTGTTCGGCTTTGCTACCGCACAGACGATACAAGACCCAGGGAAGCAGACAAAGCTATGCCGCATTATGGAACTCTCAAGTGGTCTCTATTTCGAGCGATATATCTGTTTCTAATTTCCGCGGCCTGCCCCTGGTCAGGACATGTTAAATAGTCTAATATCCTTTTTGCTTATCGCACTACTTGTATCGTTCGGCTTTGATAAATAGCCTCTCTATAAACAATGCATAGCTTTTCGCCTATTTTTTGCGTTGTCCTCTTTTGATATATGTTTTCATTAATAAAACATGATCGCAACCGTACACCATGGTACGGCAAAACACACCAGGGGCTTCATTACCCTTCTATCTGGTGTGAGAAGTCCGTACACTTTCACAAGTGCGGCACCCCGAACTTATAGCACTATATGCATCGGCTCCGAATCATGATTTTGGTCACATGTTGGGTTTGCCCGGCTCCTATGTTTTGGTGCCTTACGTTCCGCTATATCGGCTAAGGTAGCACTAGGAGAACCACTGCGATTGTGCCCCGGTTCAGCTGGGTTAAGCACCTCAGTGGAGAAAGCTAAAACAGACTGTCATGATAAGGCGAGAGACCGGTCGCTATTCGAGAGGTTTTTCGAGTCCTTAAAGACTTATGCCGCTTCGAGCGAGGAGCTAGCTATGTCCGGCCAAAGGCATGGATAGCGCCCCGAATTCGGTCTTCCGAACTAGGGGCTTCGCCGAAATTTAAAATTATAAAGTTCTATGGCTAAGTGAGAGTGTTCAAGCATTATAGTCCGATTGCCTGGTTCGTTGTGCTGAGCGTCTCCCTCGAAGGACCCAACTATGGGAAAAAGAGCCCTCAGGTTTATCCCGAACACCCCAGCACTAGTGGCATGGGGGCAGAAGCCGACGACTGGCCATCTCTCAATTTTTGATAAACGGCCGCACAGAAAATAATATTTTAAATTCCATAAGCATTGCTTAGCGCATATGAACAAGTTTTCAGCGCACAGGATACAAACGAGCGAGTTCATTCAAATACTACATCTTTAGTACATTCATCCGCGACAAGGCGGGCTCCGGCAAGAACTTCCTTGTAGTAGTTCTCGGGCTTGTGATGCTCCTTTCCCGGCGGCGGCCCGTCCTTCACCAGCTTCTCTCCGTCATGCTTACCCCAGTGTACCCTTACACGGGCAAGGGCCCTCCGGGCACCTTCAATGCAGGCGGAGCGCTTGATGACCTCAAGCCGTGGACAGGCCTCCACCAGCCGCCGCACTAGCCCGAAATAGCTCCCAGGCAGGGCCTCTCCAGGCCACAGCCGAACTAGTAAGCCCTTCATGGCCTGTTCGGCCGCCTTGTGGAGCTCGACCAGCTGTTTCAGCTGATCGCTCAAAGGCACAGGGTGTCCGACCTCAGAATACTGAGACCAGAACACACTCTCCGTCGAGCTGCCCTCTTCAGCTCGGTAGAACGCGGCGGCGTCGGATACGCTGCGGGGAAGATCGGCGAACGCCCCTGGAGAACTCCGGATTCGGGTAAGTGACAGGTAGTTTACTTTTATATTCCTACTTTGCATTAAGAATGCCTTACCCGTTGCTATCTTTTTCACCTCCTCCAACTCTTGGAGGGCCTTTTGGGCTTCGGCCTTGGCACTCTTGGCGGTCTCAAGGGCCGACGCGAGCTCGGGTGCTCGCGCTTTCGACTCAAGCTCCAAACTCTCATGTTTTTTCATGAGAGCTTGCAGCTCTTGCTGCACCTCGCCGACCTGAACCCCAAGCCTTTCTCGCTCGGCGCGCTCCTCGGCCGCTTTCTTTCCGGCCTCAGCCAACGCCTGCTTCAGGGTTGCCACCTCGGTTGTGGCCCCTACAATAAGCAGTACAATTCTGTTATTTCTTTCTGCAATCAAGCCTCTCTATAGGCACCTTTTTTAGGGTACTTCTTACCTTCTTTCTCCTCGAGCTGCCGTTTGGCAAGGCCGAGCTCTTGCTCGGTCCGCCCGAGGTCCTTTTTAAGGACATCCACCTGCGCAGTCAGTGCGGCGGTGGACAACAACGAAGCGTGCATACGCATATTTGACTTTTTGTTGTTAGACTCCTGCGAAAATTACTAGATCCTCTATTCGGCTTTTCTTTCCGAACACCGAACAGAGCATCAGGGGCTACTGTCTATGCGGTAAATAATTTGGCATATTTTTACTTACCTCGAAGCCTGTTAGAAGGCTAGCGCAAGCTTTAGTCAGTCCGCTCTTGGCGGACTGAACCCTTTGGATCACCGTAGTCATAACAGTACGGTGCTCCTCGTCGACGGCGGCGCCCTCAAGCACCTCCAGCAGATTGTCCGGCGCCTCTGGTTGGAAGGAGGTCGCCGGCTCAGACGGCTTACTCCTCTCGGAAGGAGTTCGCCCACCGCGGACCAGGACTGTCGAGTCCGGCGCGGTGTCCGGCACAAAGCCGGACTTGGAGCCCCGGGGGGTTTCATCCCCTTTACTCCTGGGGTCCGGAGGATTGCCTTTCGGCTCCTCCAGGACTATCTCCTCCTGCCCTGGAGCTTGGCGGGACGCCACTTCGGCGTCGTCCGCCCTGCAGGGGGAGACAGCGGGCGGAACAGAGTTCACGTCCGATGAACCCAGGGAGCCGCTCGACGAATCATCGAGTTCGGCCCGGGGCGGGCTGCATAAAATACGTGCGATATTAGGGAAAGCCGCGCATTAAAAGAATATAATGAGTCACTCTAGTATATAAATACTTACGATTTCGCCGGACGCTTGGTTCTGTCCGGCCACTCCTCTCCGCCCTCTTCGGCGTCGTGGGAGTAGTCCGGCGGAGGGGTCTTCCTTTTCCTCGACCCCTCGGCCTCCCCCGTTGGGGTGGCCTTCTTCTTCTTTTCTCCCCTCGATGGGGGGGGAGAGCTTTCTTGTTCGTCCTCCTCGTTTTCACGAGAGGAGAGCGTCGCGGACTCGTCGGATGACGAGTCCGACACCACCATGTTGTGGGAACTCTTTCGAGTCCCGGTGGTTTTCTTCTTCTTGGCCTTCTTCTCCGGCACCACATAAGGTGCCGGAGTCAACAGCTTCACTAGGAGAGCTGGGGCTGGGTCTTCGGGCAGGGGAGCCGGACAGTTAATTGGTCCGGATATCGCCTGCCAAGCCTGTCAAAGGCAAAGGGAGTTTAGATCCTGCATAGAGTTAATTTATGAAGAAGAGATTAACAAACCTGTCAAAGGTATAGATAGCTCACCTCGCTGGCGTGATGCTGCGAGCTGTATCCGCGGTCCTCGGAAGCGGATGTGGGGGACTCGGCGCCTTTGGTCAGCACCTTCCAAACGTCTTCATACGTCGTGTCAAAGATCCTACTGAGGGTTTGGTGCTGCGCCGGGTCGAATTCCCACAAAGTAAAATCCCGTTGTTGGCACGGGAGGATCCGGCGAACAAGCATGACCTGGATCACATTGATCAGCCGGATTGGCTTGTTCACCAGGGACTGGATGCAAGTTTGCAACCCAGTCACCTCTTTCTCGTTACCCCACGACAGGCCCGTCTCTTTCCAGGACATAAGCCGCGTGGGGGGTCCGGATCTGAACTCGGGGGCTGCGACCCATTTCGGATCGCGTGGCTCGGTGATGTAAAACCACCCGGCCTGCCACCCCTTTAAGGTCTCCACAAAGGAGCCATCAAACCAGAGGACGTTGGCCATCTTGCCGGCCATAGCGCCTCCGCACTCCGCCTGGGTGCCGGACACCACCTTGGGTTTGACGTTAAAGGTCTTGAGCCAGAGGCCGAAGTGGGGGCAGACGCGGAGAAAGGTCTCACACACGACGATAAACGCCAAGATGTTGAGGACGAAGTTCGGGGCCAGATCATGGAAATCCAGGCCGTAGTAGAACATGAGCCCCCGGACAAATGGGTGAAGAGGAAAGCCCAGTCCGCGGAGGAAGTGGGGAAGAAAAACTACCCTCTCATGGGGCCCTGGGGTAGGAAGAAGCTGCCCCTTCTCAGGAAGCCGATGCGGAATGTCCTTGGACAAGTATCCGGCTTTCCTTAACTTTTTTACTTGGGCCTCCGTAACGGAGGAGGCCATCCACTTGCCTCCCGCTCCGGACATAGTTGGAGAAGGTTGAGGAAGGATGAGCGGACTTGGGCGCTGGAGCTTGAGTGCGCAAGAGATGGATTGGCAAAGGAGGCAGAAGGCGTAGGTAAAAAGGTGGATCCTTATCCCCTTATATGGGCGGATGCGGTTATGCGTCCCCACCTACCTAATAAAACTCACTTGCCTCCCAAGCGCCGTGGTAAATGGTGCGGTTGGGTTACCCACGTCCGTATTGATGAGAATCCCGTTAAAAGGGGCACACGATCTCTGCTTTGACAAGACGTGCCAAGGAAACCGCCTCGCTAAACACGCTGAGGTGGAACAACGGAAACAATTTATATAAAGAGCTTGGCCGCAGTGTTATGACGCACTGCGGAATACGTCAGTAGATTTGATTTGTGTTAGTATTATTCTCTATATGGCAGTATGTGGAAGCTTATTTTGTAGAGCCGGACACTATTTTTGGTATTTACAATCTTCTTGAAGAACTTGGAGGAGGAACCTGCCTTGCAATGCCGAAGACAATCCGCGCGCCGGACTCGTCGTCATTGAAGCCTGGTTCAGGGGCTACTGAGGGAGTCCTGGATTAGGGGGTGTTCGGATTGCCGGACTGTACCTTCAACCGGACTCCAGGACTATGAAGATACAAGATTGAAGACTTCGTCCCGTGTCCGGAAGGATCTTTCCTTGGCGTGGAAGGCAAGCTAGGCGTGCGGATATTCAAGATCTCCTACCAATGTAACCGACTCTGTGTAACCCTAACCCTATCCGATGTCTATATAAACCGGAGGGTTGTAGTCCGTAGGACAATCATCATCATACACAATCATACCATAGGCTAGCTTCTAGGGTTTAGCCTCCTTGATCTCGTGGTAGATCTACTCTTGTACTACCCATATCATCAATATTAATCTAGCAGGAGTAGGGTTTTACCTCCATCGAGAGGGCCCGCACCTGGGTAAAATAAAGTGTCCCTTGTCTCCTGTTACCATCCGACCTTGACACACAGTTCGGGACCCCCTACCCGAGATCCGCCGGTTTTGACACCGACAGACAGTATACCCGCACCTAAAGCGAGCCTTCTCAGCGATTAGCGTTTTCGGCCGTCCGTTTTATTAATTTCATCGTTCCTGGCCGTCAGATCTTGTCTAGGAAGCGATCTGTCCTGCACTATGTGTAATCTGGCCGAGCTGTCCTGTGGGATGCTGCTCCAGAAGCCGAAACGAAGGCCTCTGGTTAACTGGGCCTTCGGCCAGCCCATTAAAACTCTTCGCAAGAGGTCCAGTGTTGCACTGAGGGGATCCATCGACGAGGAATACAAAGAAGCGACCGCGTCCATCAGTGCGCCGCCGGCCGACGGGACGAAGCACCTGGCCACAGTGCCCTTTCCCAGATGCCCCGGTCTAGCGCCGCCTTCTTCTCGAGAGCCGCTCCGATCTCGACGTGGTCCAGTGACGCCACCCCTCTCCCACCAGCAAGATCTCCGCCTCCATCTCCCTTTGCCACCGCCAGCAGTACGTGCTCCTTCTTCCCTCTGCTGCCTCGTCCCTTCTCGACGCCCCCCTCACTCACACTTCACCTTCGGCCATAGCCCTTCCCATCATGGCCCCGACCCCCTGTGCCTCCATGTCGCCAGCCACATCTAGCCGTTCGGAACTCTTCCGATCTGAACCTGGTCGTCCTTGCCCACACATTGCTCCAATCCAAGTGCCCCGCCTGTTGGTTGGCTTTTGCCTCTTCGACGATTAGACCCGGGTAGCAAAGAGGCCGTAAAGCACCTCCTCCTCATGCCCGTATGATCACCCAAGCACTCGTGGTGGCCGTCTCCTTGTTCTTCGTCTTCACCAGATACAGGTTACAAGGAAGCTCCTGAATCGCCGCCCTTTGCTTTCTCCCCTTCCTTCTGAATTATGCATAACCACAGGTCATTTTTGCAGCCAGATTTTGTTGCTCTTTTGAAGAGTCGATCAAGCCACTTCTCGCTGCATACTCCAATGTACTTTTGTCCTGGTATGAACTATGTACGAAACACATATCATGACCACTCATTTTTATTGACATTTTTTTGCAGGTGTTATTATTGACATTTGCATGATTTAATTATTGTCATTAGCAGTCCATCTATAGCTGGTAAAGTGGGTCAAACTTATTATATCCATATCACTTTGTCAAATTTAACTTAATACAGTAATGTGACTTACCACGTGTTTGTTGAATCAATGTTGAAAACAACAAAGGGAATCATTATCCCGTGTCTAATTTAAACGCAGTCCTGCCTGAACTTGTGGCTGGCTCTCTTTTTAGTCTTGCTTACCATCTGGATTAGCCCTGATCCATCTTCATCACCATGTTTACATATACAGATGTTATTGGAATAGTATCTGGAATTTCAGATATACTGAAGGTACGATTACCTGCTAGAGCACAAGAATCAGATGAAAGGAACTTGCTGTTCACAGATATTGAGTAAGCTATTTCATATAGATCATGATACATTAAACTTATCTGTTGATTTTATGATATTTAATCCATGATGCTATGTTCAGTGGAAACACTATGGAAGTTGCACTGTGGGGAGAACATGCAACTTCCTTCCAGGCTGATAATCTATACAACCTTGGTCCGACGCAACTAATTCCAGTTCTTTTGATTGGAAATTTTATGAAAAGTTACCTAGGTATGGTTGATGTTTCAAAGTATTTATTTACACCTTTTCAATTAAGAAAGAAGCCCATGGTTATAAAAATGTAGGCTGTTCACAATAAGCTGCAGCGATGCTGCTAAGATTTATATCAATCCAGATATACCTGAGAAGATAAATTATTGTGCCAAGTAAAAAAAGTAACTAACATTACAAATTGTAACACATATCAGTTAACTGTTGTAATATACTTACCTTTATGTTCATTATGCTGAATGCAGACTAGGTAAACAAATGCCTACCATGTCTGACAGTCATGGCAGCACGTGATGATCGGTACAATCCAGCAATTAGTAATGAAAGGGCTGGCACCGTCAAGGTCGATTTCCTGGTTACCATGAATCCAAATGAATTCCTTGTGAGTTATTTACACATGTCCTACTTTCAGAATAACTATCGAATACCCAACCAACAAATGCCAATTTCATTGATTATGTTAAATTTGTAGGGTAATAATATGATGAGCACGGTCACAATAATGAGACTGGCCTCAGAACATTGGTGATTCCTCTCTTGCCAAATATGCCATAGGAAGGCATTTCAAGCTGGAAGTGCATTTGTTTGCAGCAATAAAAAATGTGGTTGCACCTCAGCTACACCAAGGCAACCTACTATAAACTTGCTGATTAACATTTTTATTGCCACAAGCTTATTTTCACACTGTCCTACCCAGGTACAAGGCATCAGACCTGAAGTTATCATGCGCGGTGCATCAGACCGCCCATTGACTATTACTGTAGCTCTAAATAGTGCATAAGAAAATGTTTGTTTCTATGCGCGGTGCATCGTACCTCTAAATAATGTTTGTTTCTATAGCTTTGCTTTCTAAGAAAATGCACTTAGATCTTCTACTTTCTGCCAAGAATGTTTGAATATCAATGCTATAATATCTAAATTCCTATTAGTATAACAAAATGCACCTTTTCAGTTTCCACTTAAACTTTCTCATGGCATGCAGAAACTAACATCTGAACATCTTAGTTTCTTAATTCATATGCAAAATCAGGTTTCTTACCCTAAATTCAGCAGTCAAAGCAGACCATTAGCGCCCACCCCTTACAAAATTGCAGCGTGGAGCTTCTAATTCCTCTCATGTTTCTCCTTTTTCTTCTCTACAAGCCTAACGCAGTTACAGCAGCAGTAAATGTAAACGACTTTATTCATCAGTTATGTGTGGTGCAAAATGATAACCAAAAACTTAGAAATGCTTGAATATTAAACACCCATTAAACACGATATAATGGTCATTAGCTTGACATCTCACACACCATTCTTCTATGACTATAGAAACCTATTTTTTCCAGATATAAATTCAGCCAAACCAACGCAAGACAACCCGCTAAATCAAAGTATACTAGATCTAATATGTAATAAACCAAAGTTGCAACGTACTGAAGTTAAAAATACAGAATCAGAACGGAAACCCTTCTAATTTTGACTTTTTTTTGAGAAAGACCTCTAATATTGTCATCAGTATTACACGACTATTAAATGCTAAGCATTAAAACAACGTGATTCAAGGCTCAGTCAAAGTCCATACTTTTCAGATAAAACATTAAAACAATGTGACAAAATGCCCAGTCCAATACTATACTTCCAGATATACTAAAAAAGGCCAGCCCAAGAACAGACTAATAGCCAAAAATCTTTGGCTTGTTTAATCCTCCTGTCATTTCATGTATACCTTCGACTTTCAATATTCAATAAAGGAAGGAGCTGCACAATTAAAGATATATTCTCAAGCTAAAATTACTATACAAAATTACTGAACAAACATGTCCCTGTATATTTGTATCAATCCCTATCACTAAATCGCACAAATTGACAGGCGCAGCAACGCGCGCCGCCATGATCTAGTGTGATTTGATGACCGAAGTTTATTCGGAGTCCCGGATGAGATCACAGACATGACGAGGAGTCTCGAAATGGCTGATAGGTAAAGATTCATATATAGGACGATTGTATTTAGACACCGAAAGTGTTCTGGGTGATACCGGGTCACTGGAAGGGGTTCCGGACAACCCCCGGCAAAGATATGGGCTTAATGGGCCAAGTAAGGGAACACACCAGCCCACAAGGGGCTGGTGCGCCCCCCACAAGGGAGTAGGCCGAATTGGAATTGGGAAGGGGGCGCCACCCCCTTTCCTTCTCATACTCCCTCTCCTTCCCCTTTTCCCCCTCCGGTAGAAGGAAAAAAGGGTGGGGCCAAATCCTACTAGGACTCCCCTCTCCCTGGCGTGCACCTTGTTGGCTGGCCTCCTCCTCTCCCCTTTATATACGTGGGAGGGGGCACCCCAAAGACACAAGTTTCTCTTAGCCGTGTGCGGCGCCCCTCCCCTCCAAAGTTAACACCTCGGTCATATCGTCGTAGTGCTTAGGCGAAGCCCTGCGCTGGTAACTTCATCATCACCGTCGCCACGCCGTCGTGCTGACGGAACTCTCCCTCATCCTCAACTGGATCAAGAGCTCGAGGAACGTCATCATGCTGAATGTGTGCTGAACACGGAGGTGCCGTACGTTTGGTACTTGGATCGGTTGGATCGTGAAGACATCCGACTACATCAACCGCGTTACCAAATGCTTCCGCTTTTGGTCTATGAGGGTACATGGACACTGTCGGTGTCAAAACCGGCGGATCTCGGGTAGGGGGTCCTGGACTGTGCGTCTAGGCGGATGGTAACAGGAGACAAGGGACACGAAGTTTTACCCAGGTTCGGGCCCTCTCGATGGAGGTAAAACCCTACGTCCTGCTTGATTAATATTGATGATATGGGTAGTACAAGAGTAGATCTACCACGAGATTGAGGAGGCTAAACCCTAGAAGCTAGCCTATGGTATGATTGTTGTATGTCATCCTACGGACTAAAGCCCTCCGGTTTATATAGACACCGGAGAGGGTTAGGGTTACACAAAGTCGGTTACAATGGTAGGAGATATAAATATCCACATTGCCAAGCTTGCCTTCCACGCCAAGGAAAGTCCCTTCCGGACACGGGACGAAGTCTTCAATCTTGTATCTTCATAGTCCAGGAGTCCGACTGAAGGTATAGTCCGGCCATCCGGACACCCCCTAATCCAGGACTCCCTCAGTAGCCCCTGAACCAGGCTTCAATGACGACGAGTCCGGCGCACAGATTGTCTTCGGCATTGCAAGGCAGATTCCTCCTCCAAGTACTTCATAGAAGATTTTGAACACAAAGGATAGTGTCCGGCTCTGGAAAATAAGTTTCCACATATTGCCATAGAGAGAATAATATTTACACAAATCTAATCTGCTGATGTATTTCGTAGCGTGATATCACACTACGGCCAAGCCTTTATTCACATCGTTCTTACTCCCCCACCTCAGCGCATTTCGCGAGGCGGTTTCCTTGGCACGTCTTGTCAAAGCAGAGATCATGTCCCCTTATTTACGGGATTCTCATTAATACGGACGTGGGTAACCCAACTGCACCATTTATCACGGCGCTTGGGAGATAAGCGAGTTTTACGAGGCTGGTGGGGACGCTTAGCCGCATCTGCCCATATAAAGGGATAAGGACCCACCTTTTTACCTACGCCTTCTTCCTCCTTTGCCTATCCATCTTTCGCGCACTCGAGCTCCAGCGCCCAAGCCCGCACTTCCCACCTCAACCTTCTCCAGCCATGTCCGGAGCGGGAGGCAAGTGGATGGTCTCCTCCGTTACGGAGGGACACGTCAAAAAACCGAGGAAAGCCGGATACTTGTCTAACGACATCGCGCACCGGCTTCCCGAAGAGGGGCAGCTCCTCCCCACCCCAAGGCCCCATGAGAGGGTAGTATTCCTTCCCCATTTCCTCCGTGGACTAGGCTTTCCTCTCCACCCGTTCGTCCAGGGGCTCATGTTCTACTATGGCCTAGATTTCCACGATCTGGCCCCGAACTTCGTCCTCAACATCTCGGTGTTTATCATCGTGTGTGAGGCTTTCCTCTGCGTCCGCCCCCATTTCGGCCTATGGCTCAAGACTTTCAACGTCAAGCCCAAGGTAGTGCGCGGCAACCAGGCGGAGTGCGGAGGTGCCATGGCGGGCAAGATAGCCAATGTCCTATGGCTCGAGGGCTCCTTTGTGGAGACCCTGAAGGGGTGGCAATCGGGGTGGTTTTACATCACCGAGCCACGCGATCCCGAATGGGTCGCAGCCCCCGAGTTTCGGTCCGGACCCCCTACGCGGCTCACGTCTTGGAAAGAGACGGGCCTGTCGTGGGGCAATAAAGGAGAGGTAACCGGACTGCAAAAATGCATCCAAACCTCGGTGAACAAGCAGCTCAAGCTTGTCAACGTAGTCCAGGTTATGCTCATCCGCCGGATCCTCCCGTGTCAACAACGGGCTTTCAATCTGTGGGAGTTCGACCCGGTGCAGCACCAAACCCTGAACAGGCTCTTCGACACGACGTATGAAGACGCCTGGAAGGTGCTATTCAAAGGCGCCGAGGCTCCCGCATCCGCTTCCGAGGACCGCGGATTCAGCACGCAGCGTCCCGCTAGTGCGGTAAGCTATTTTTTACCTTTTACAGGATGTTGGTTTTCCATACTTTGACTCTATGCGGGATCTAAACTCCCTTTCCTTTGACAGGATTGGCAGGCGAAGTCCGGACAGATCGACTGCCCGACCCCTTTGCCTGAAGACCCAGCCGATGCTCACTTAGCGAAGTTACTAGCTCCGGTACCTTACGTGGTGCCTGAGAAGAAGGCCAAGAAGAGGGCCACAGGGACACGAAAGAGTTCCCGGCGCCAAGAGGTGTCGGATTCATCATCCGACGAATCCGAGACGCACTCCTCCCGTGAAAACAAGGAGGAGGAAGAAGAAACCTCTCCCCCTCCAGCGGGGGGAGGAAAGAAAAGAAAGGCCGCCCCAACCGGGGAGGCCGAGGCGTCCAAGAAGGGGAAGACCCTTCCTCCGGACTACCCCGCCGACGCCGACGACGACGAGGAGGAGTGGCCGCACAGGGCCAAGCGCCCGGCGGAATCGTAAGCATCCGGACACTCGAGTAATTCATAGCATTCCTTTATTGCACAGCCTTTCCTTATGTCGAATATGATTATGCAGTCCGCCCAAGGCTGGGCTCGACGAGTCATCGAGCGGCTCCCTGGATTTATCGGACGTGAATTCACTTCCGCCCGCTACCTCCCCCCGCCCTACAGGTGATGCCGAGGTGGCATCCCAACAGGCTCCAAGCCAGGAGGAGGTGGTCCTGGAGGCGCCACAAGGCGACCTCCCGGACTCCAGGAGTAAAGGGGATAAAACCCCCCAGGGCTCCAAGTCCGGCTTTGAGCCGGACACCGCGCCGGAATCGTCAACGGTTCTGGACCACGGTAGGCGAACTCCTTCCAAGAGGAGCAAGCCTACTGAGCCGGCGGCCCCTGTCCAACCGGAGGCGCCGGACAATCTGCTGGAGGTGCTTAACGGCGCCTCCATCGACGAGGAGCACCGCACTATTATGAGTGCGGTGATCCAGAAGGTTCACTCCGCCAAGAGCGGACTGACTGAAGCTTGTGCCAGCCTTCTATCAGGCTTCGTGGTAAGTGCGGGATATATAAAAAATATTACCGCATAGACAGTAGCCCCTGATGCTCTGTTTGGCGTTCGGAAAGAAAAGTCGAATAGAGGATCTAATAAAATTCGCAGGAGTCTAACAGAAAAAGAGTCAATATGCGTATGCAGGCTTCACTGCTGGCGACCGCCGCACTGACTGCGGAGGTGGGCACACTGAAGCAGGGCCTTGAGCGGACCGAGCAAGAGCTCGGCCTTGCCAAACGGCAGTTCGAGGAGAAAGAAGGTAAGAAATACCTTATAGAAAAAGAAAATAAAAAAGTGTTGTTGCAAAATTATGACAAGATTAACATGGCTATTGTAGGGGCCACAACTGAGGTGGCAACCCTCAAGCAAGCGCTGGACGAGGCCAAGAATAAAGCGGCCGCGGAGCGCAACGAGCGGGAGAAATATGAGGCGCAAGTTGGCGAGGTACGGCAAGAGCTCCAGGTTCTCATGGAAAAACATGAGAGTTTGGAGCTTGACTCAAAGACGCGAGCGTCCGAGCTCGCGACGGCTATTGAAAATGCCAAATCTGCCAAGGCCGAATCCCAGAAGGCCCTCCAGGAGTTGGATGCGGTGAAAAAGATAGCGGCGGGTAAGGCATTCTTTATGCAAAGCAAAATTGTAAAAGTGAGCTTCTTGTTACTTACCCGAATCCGGAGCTCTCCAGGAGCATTCGCAGATCTTCCCCGTAGCGTGTCTGATGCCGCCGCATTGTACCGAGCTGAAGAGGGCAGCTCGATGGAGAAGGTGTTCTGGTCTCAGTATGCTGAGGCCGGACACCCTGTGCCCCTAAGCGACCAGCTGAAGCAGCTGGTCGAGCTCCACAAGGCGGCCGAACAGGGCATGAGGGGCCTCATAGTTCGGCTGTGGCCTGGAGAGGCTCTGCCTGGGAGCTACTTCGGGCTGGTGCAGCGGCTGGTGGAGGCCTGTCCAAGGCTCGAGGTCATCAAGCGCTCCGTTTGCATCGAAGGTGCCCGTAGGGCCCTTGCCCACGCTAAGGTGCACTGGGGCAAGCTGGATGGTGAGAAGCTTGTGAAGGACAGGCCACTGCCGGGGAAAGAGCATCGCAAGCCCGAGAACTATTATAAGGATGTTCTGAATTGTGCCCGTCTTGTAGCGGATGAATGTTCCATGGATGTAATTTTGGAGTAAACTCGCTCATTTTATCCTGTGCGCTGAAAACTTGTTCATGTGCGCTTAAGCAATGCGTTTTGAATTTAAAATATTACCTTCTGTGCGGCCGTTTATCAAATTTGAGAGATGGCGAGTCGTCGGCTTCTGCCCCCATGCCACTAGTGCTGGGGTGTTCGGGATAAACCTGAGCGCTCTTTTTCCCATGTTTGGGTCCTTCGAGGGAGGCGCTCAGCCCAACGAACAAGGCAATCAGACTATAGTGCTTGAACACTCTCACTTAGCCATAGAATTCTATAATTTTAAATTTCGGCGAAGCCCCTAGTGTTCGGAAGACCGAATTCGGGGCGCTATCCACGCCTTTGGCCGGACAAAGCCGACTCCCCGCTCTAAGCGTCATAAGTCTTTAGGGACTCGAAAAACCTCTCGAACAGCGACCAGTCTCTCGCTTCATCATGACAGTCAGTTTAGCTTTCTCTACTGAGGTGCTCCGCCCAGCTCAACTAGGGCACAATCACAGTAGTTCTCCTAGTGCTACCTTAGCCGATACAACGGAACGTAAGGAACCAAAACATAGGAGGCGGGCAAACCCAACTATTGACCCAAGACATGATTCGGAGCCGATGCATATAATGCTATAAGTTCGGGGTGCCGCACTTGTTAAAGTGTTCGGACTTTTCACACCATATTAGGGGGGTACTGAAGCCCCTAGCGTATTGACCGTACCAAAGTGTACGGGTGTAACATGTCGTTAATGAACATATATTTATAAAAAAGAGTAATGCAAAAAATAGACAAAAGCTATGCATTATTTATAGAAAGGCTGCGACCGAAGCAGAACGATACAAATAGTGTGATAAGCAAAGGTGGGACTATTTAACATGTCCTTCCAGGGGCAGGCTGCGAAATAGTATGCAAAACAGGTATACTGCTCGTGATAGAGACCACCTGAGAGTTCTATAATGTGACGTAGCTTTTCTGCTTCCCTGGTTCTTGCATCATTTGTGCGGCAGTTGGATTGCCGAACAGGTCTTCCGAAGTATGGAGTCCTGAAAGTAAGAGAAAATAAAGAAATCGGCAGCCCCTAGTGCGGTTTAAGCCATGTTTCGGGCGTGCCATGATGGTGCCCCTCCCCCTGTGCCCATGGTATTCCGAGAGCGTAGTTATGTACGCGTGAAAGCACAAGTGCTCCCCAGGTGGTTTTGGTAATTAATGTCAACATATATCTTGTTGGACTAACGTTTCTATCTAGCATGTTTCAGATAAGTTCAACAATGGAGTGGCATGGACTAAAGGATGTGGGAACTCCTTCAAGATGCTAAGGACAAAGGATTGGCTAAAGCTTCAAGCTCAAGACTCTTCATTTTACATTTTAGTGATCCAAGATCACATTGAGTCCATAGGAAAAGCCAATACTATCAAGGAGGGATGAGGTGTTGCTTAATGAGCCTTTTGCTTGGTGTGCTTAATGATATGCTCCAAAACCCTCAGCTACTTTACCACTTCCACATATGACCTAAACCCAAAGCCAGACTCGGACCTACCGATTCTTTCTATCCGGCGCCACCGAGTTTCACTTGTCATAGCCACTGCGAAACCCTAAGCAAATTGGTTCTACCGATAGGGATCTCGGTCTCACCGAGATGGGATTGTAATGTCACTGTGTATGTCCATTACCAAAATCGGTCTCACCGAGTTTAGGTAATCGGTGCTACCGAGATTACAATGCAAACTCTCTGGTTAACTTATTACCAGAATCGGTCCAACCGAGTTTAGTAATCGGTCCCACCGAGTTTGCCTGACCAACTCTCTGGTTAGCTAATTACCAAAATCGGTCTCACCGAGTTTGAGTAATCGGTCTCACCGAGATTACATTATGCCCTAACCCTAACCATATCGGTCCTACCGAGTTGCATATCAGTCCCACCGAAAATCTCTAACGGTCACTAGGTTTACTATTTCAGTCCGACCGAGTTTGTTGATTCGGTCCCACCGAGATTGGTAAATTGTGTGTAACGGTTGGATTTTGTGTGGAGGCTATATATACCCCTCCACCTCCTCTTCACTCGTGGAGAGAGCCATCAGAACACATCTACACTTCCAACTCATATGTTCTGAGAGAGAACCACCTACTCATGTGTTGAGGCCAAGATATTCCATTCCTACCATATGAATCTTGATCTCTAGCCTTCCCCAAGTTGTTTTCCACTCAAATATTCTTTCCACCAAATCCAAATCCTGTGAGAGAGAGTTGAATGTTGGGGAGACTATCATTTGAAGCACAAGAGCAAGGAGTTAATCATCAACACACCATTTGTTACTTCTTGGAGAGTGGTGTCTCCTAGATTGGCTAGGTGTCACTTGGGAGCCTTCGACAAGATTGTGGAGTTGAACCAAGGAGTTTGTAAGGGCAAGGAGATCGCCTACTTCGTGAAGATCTACCGCTAGTGAGGCAAGTCCTTTGTGGGCGATGGCCATGATGGGATAGACAAGGTTGCTTCTTCGTGGACCCTTCGTGGGTGGATCCCTCCGTGGACTCGCGCAACCGTTGCCCTCCGTGGGTTGAAGTCTCCATCAACGTGGATGTAGGATAGCACCACCTATCCGAACCACGACAAAAACATCCTTGTCTCCAATTGCGTTTGAATTCTCCAAACCCTTCCCTTTACATTCTTGCAAGATGCATGCTTTACTTTCCGCTGCTCATTTACTCTTTGCATGCTTGCTTGATATGTATTGTGTATGTTGAAATTGTGCCTAAAACTCCACTTAAACTGAAAAAGCTTAAAAACTACACCTTTAGCACTAAGTGTCTAATCACACCCCCTCTAGACACACCTCTTCAAGGTCCTACAACGCGAGGCAGTGGTTTCGCTAGTTCACAAGGGCTGGGGTTGGGGCTGCATTGCTACGCCTACTCGGAACGTGCCAGGCGGTCTTGTTGTAGGTTACTCCGGGTGCGCTTGACGATGTCCGGACGTTTAACGGCCGGACTGAAGAGCTACCTTGAGAGGCTGCTTTGTACTTCCGCTGCGAGGGCCGCCGTGTGCTCCTCCATTCGGAGGGAGCGTTCGGTGTTTCCATTGACCGTGATTACTCCTCGAGGGTCTGGCATCTTGAGCTTAATGTATGTGTAGTGCGGCACCGCATTGAACTTTGCGAATGCGGTTTGCCCGAGCACTGCGTGATAGCCACTTTGGAATGGGACTATGTCGAAGATTAACTCCTCGCTTCGGAAATTATCCGGAGATCCGAAGACCACTTCAAGTGTGACTGAGCCTGTATAGTTGGCCTCTACACCTGGTATGACGCCTTTAAAGGTCGTTTTGGTGGGATTAATCCTCGAGGGATCTATGCCCATTTTTCGCACTGTATCCTGGTAAAGCAGGTTCAGGCTGCTGCCGCCGTCCATAAGGACTCTTGTGAGATGAAATACGTCAATAATTGGGTCTAGAACCAATGCGGAGAATCCGCCATGACGGATGCTAGTGGGGTGGTCACTTCGATCGAAGGTGATCGGGCAGGAGGACCATGGGTTGAACTTTGGGGCGACTGGCTCCATCGCATATACGTCCCTTAACGCACGCTTCCGCTCCCTCTTGGGGATATGGGTTGCGTATATCATGTTCACCGTCCGCACTTGTTGGGGAAAACCCTTCTGTCCACTGTTGTTCGGAGGCCGGGGCTCCTCCTCGTCATCGCTACGCAGCCCCTTGTCTCTATTTTTGGCATTTAGCTTGCCTGCCTGCTTGAACACCCAACAATCTCTGTTGGTGTGATTGGCTGGCTTTTCGGGGGTGCCATGTATCTGGCACAAGCGGTCGAGTATTCGGTCCAAACTAGACGGGCCCTGAGTATTTCTTTTGAATGGCTTTTTCCGCTGACCGGATTTATAGCCTTTGAATCCGGCATTGACTGCCGTATCCTCGTTGCTGTCGCTGTTAACGCGGCACTTTTGCTTGTTCCAACGTGACTTGCCACTGTTGTCCTTGGTGTCCTAATTACCAAGGCTCTTGGTCAAGTTATTGCTACGAGCTAGCTAGCTGTCTTCTCCCGCGCAAAAGCGGGTTATGAGTGTCATGAGGGCTGCCATGGATTTCGGCTTTTCCTGTCCAAGGTGCCGGGCAAGCCACTCGTCGCGGATATTATGCTTGAAGGCTGCTAGGGCCTCAGCGTCCGGACAATCGACTATTTGGTTTTTCTTTGTTAGGAACCGTGTCAAGAATTGCCTGGCCGATTCCTCTGGCTGCTGAATTATGTGGCTTAGGTCATCGACGTCTGGTGGTCGCACATAGGTGCCCTGGAAATGTTGGGGAACGTAGTAATTTCAAAAAATTTCCTACGCACATGCAAGATCATGGTGATGCATAGCAACGAGAGGGGAGAGTGTTGTCTACGTACCCTCGTATACCGAAGCGGAAGCGTTGACTCAACGTAGAGGATGTAGTCGTACGTTCTCCTCGCGATCCGACCGATCCAAGTACCGTTACTCCGGCACCTCTGAGTTCTTGGCACACGTTCAGCTCGATGATGATCCCCGGGCTCCGATCCAGCAAAGCTTCGGGGAGGAGTTCCGTCAGCACGACGGCGTGGTGACGATCTTGATGTGTTACCGGCGCAGGGCTTCGCCTAAGCACTGCAACGATATGACCGAGGTGGAATTTGGTGGAAGGGGGCACCGCACACGGCTAAGGAAAGATCTCAATGATCAATTGTGTGTCATGGGGTGCCCCCTGC
This sequence comes from Aegilops umbellulata, assembly GCA_032464435.1. NCBI lineage: Eukaryota > Viridiplantae > Streptophyta > Magnoliopsida > Poales > Poaceae > Aegilops > Aegilops umbellulata. Next base: position 238,736,584 of record CP136059.1, read on the forward strand.
CCCCATATATAAAGGAGCCAAGGGGGAGGGGCTAGCCGGCCAGGCCTGGCGCGCCAGGAGAGTCCTACTCCCTCTAGGAGTAGGATTCCCCCCCCCCCAATCCTAGTTGGACTAGGATTCTCCAAGGGGGGGAGAGAGAGAGGGGGGCCGGCCACCTCTCCTAGTCCTAATAGGACTAGGGGAAGGGGGGAGGCGCGCAGCCCATGAGGGCAGCCCTCTCACCTCTCCACCAAGGCCCATGTTGGCCCATTATGCTCCCGGGGGGTTCCGGTAACCCTCCCGGTATTCCGGTAAAATCCTGATTTCACCTGGAACACATCCGATGTCCAAACATAGGCTTCCAATATATCATTCTTTACGTCTCGACCATTTCGAGACTCCTCATCATGTCCGTGATCACATCCGGGACTCCGAACTCCTTCGATACATCAAAATGCATAAACTCATAATAACTGTCATCGTAACGTTAAGCGTGCGGACCCTACGGTTCGAGAACAATGTAGACATGACCGAGACACGTCTCCGGTCAATAACCAATAGCGGGACCTGGATGCCCATATTGGCTCCTACATATTCTACGAAGATCTTTATCGGTCAGACCGCATAACAACATACGTTTGTTCCCTTTGTCATCGGTATGTTACTTGCCCGAGATTCGATCGTCGGTATCCAATACCTAGTTCAATCTCGTTACCGGCAAGTCTCTTTACTCGTTCCGTAATACATCATCTCACAACTAACACATTATTTGCAATGCTTGCAAGGCTTATGTGATGTGCATTACCGAGAGGGCCCAGAGATACCTCTCCGACAATCGGAGTGACAAATCCTAATCTCGAAATACGCCAACCCAACATGTACCTTCGGAGACACCTGTAGAGCACCTTTATAATCACCCAGTTACGTTGTGATGTTTGGTAGCACACAAAGTGTTCCTACGATAAACGGGAGTTCCATAATCTCATAGTTAAAGGAACATGTATAAGTCATGTATAAAAGCAATAGCAACATACTAAACGATCGGGTGCTATGCTAATGGAATGGGTCATGTCAATCAGATCATTCAACTAATGATGTGATCTCGTTAATCAAATAACAACTCTTTGTTCATGGTTTAGGAAACATAACCATCTTTGATTAATGAGCTAGTCAAGTAGAGGCATACTAGTGACACTCTGTTTGTCTATGTATTCACACATGTATTATGTTTCCAGTTAATACAATTCTAGCATGAATAATAAACATTTATCATGATATAAGGAAATAAATAATAACTTTATTATTGTCTCTAGGGCATATTTCCTTCAGTCTCCCACTTGCACTAGAGTCAATAATCTAGATCACATCACCATGTGATTAACATCAATAGTTCACATCATCATGTGATTAACACCCATAGTTCACATCGCTATGTGACCGGCACCCAAAGGGTTTACTAGATTCAGTAATCTAGTTTACACCGCTATGTAATTAACACCCAAAGAGTACTAAGGTGTGATCATGTTTTGCTTGTGAGAGAATCTTAGTCAACGGGTCTGCTACATTCAGATCCGCATGTACTTTGCAAATTTCTATGTCAACAATGCTCTGCATGGAGCTACTCTAGCTAATTGCTCCCACTTTCAATATGTATCCAGATTGAGACTTAGAGTCATCTGGATCAGTGTCAAAACTTGCATCGACGTAACTCTTTACGATGAACCTTTTTGTCACCTCCATAATCGAGAAACATATCCTTATTCCACTAAGGATAATTTTGACCGCCGTCCAGTGATCTACTCCTAGATCACTATTGTACTCCCGTGCCAATCTCAGGGTAGGGTATACAATAGGTCTGGTACACAGCATGGCATACTTTATAGAACCTATGGCCAAAGCATAGGGAATGACTTTCTTTCTCTTTCTATCTTCTGCCGTGGTCGGGCTTTGAGTCTTACTCAATTTCACACCTTGTAACACAGGCAAGAACTCTTTCTTTGACTGTTCTATTTTGAACTACTTCAAAATCTTGTCAAGGTATGTACTCATTGAAAAAACTTATCAAGCGTCTCGATCTATCTCTATAGATCTTGATGCTCGATATGTAAGTAGCTTCCCCGAGGTCTTTCTTTGAAAAACTCTTTTCAAACACTCCTTTATGCTTTGCAGAATAATTCTACATTATTTCCGATCAACAATATGTCATACACATATACTTATCAGAAATGTTGTAGTGCTCCCACTCACTTTCTTGTAAATACAGGCTTCACCATAAGTCTGTATAAAACTATATGCTTTGATCAACTTATCAAAGCGTATATTCCAACTATGAGATGCTTGCACCAGTCCATAGATGGATCGCTGGAGCTTGCTCACTTTATTAGCACCTTTATGGTCGACAAAACCTTCTGGTTGTATCATATACAACTCTCCATTAAGGAATGCAGTTTTGTTTATCCATTTGCCAGATTTCATAAAATGCGGCAATTGCTAACATGATTCGGACAGACTTAAGCATAGATACGAGTGAGAAACTCTCATCGTAGTCAATACTTTGAACTTTGTCGAAAAAAACCTTTTTTTCCGACAATTCTAGCTTTGTAGATAGTAACACTACTATCAGTGTCCGTCTTCCTCTTGAAGATCCATTTATTCTTAATTGCTTGCCGATCATCGGGCAAGTCAACCAAAGTCCAAACTTTGTTCTCATACATGGATCATATCTCAGATTTCATGGCCTCAAACCATTTCGCGGAATCTGGGCTCATCATCGCTTCCTCATAGTTCGCAAGTTCGTCATGGTCTAGTAACATGACTTCCAGAACTAGATTACCGTACCACTCTGGTGCGGATCTCACTCTGGTTTACCTACGAGATTCGGTAGTTACTTGATCTGAAGTTACATGATCATCATCATTAGCTTCCTCACTAATTGGTGTAGTAGTCACAAGAACAGATTTCTGTGATGAACTACTTTCCAATAAGGGAGAAGGTACAATTACCTTATCAAGTTTTATACTTTCCTCCCACTCACTTCTTTCGAGAGAAACTCTTTCTCTAGAAAGTTTCCGAACTTAGCAACAAAAGTCTTGCCTTCGGATCTGTGATAGAAGGTGTATCCAACAGTTTCCTTTGGATATCCTATGAAGACACATTTCTCTGATTTGGGTTCGAGCTTATCAGGTTGAAGCTTTTTCACATAAGCATCGCAGCCCCAAACTTTAAGAAACGACAGCTTAGGTTTATTGCTAAACCATAGTTCATACGGTGTCGTCTCAACGGATTTAGATGGTGCCCTATTTAATGTGAATGCAGCTGTCTCTAATGCATAATCCCAAAAACGATAGTGGTAAATCAGTAAGAGACATCATGTATCACACTATATCTAATAAAGTGCGTTTATGACATTCGGACACACCATTATGCTATGGTGTTCCAGGTGGCATTAGTTTGTGAAACAATTTCCACGTTGTTTTAATTGAAGGCCAAACTCGTAACTCAAATATTTGTCTCCGCAATCAGATCGTAGAAACTTAATTTTTCTTGTTACGATGATTCTTCACTTCACTCTGAAATTCTTTGAACGTTTCAAATGTTTCAGACTTGTGTTTCATTTAAGTAGATATACTTATATCTGCTCAAATCATCTGTGAAGTTCAGATAATAATGATATTTGCCACGAGCCTCAACACTCATCGGACTGCATACATTAGTATGTATTATTTCCAATAAGTCAGTTGCTTGCTCCATTGTTCCGGAGAACGGCGTTTTAGTCATCTTGCCTATGAGGCATGGTTCGCAAGCATCAAGTGATTCATAATCAAGTGATTCCAAAATCCCATCAGCATGGAGTTTCTTCATGCGCTTTACACCAAGATGACCCAAACGGCAGTGACACAAATAAGTTGCACCATCATTATTAACTTTGCATCTTTTGGCTTCAATATTATAAATATGTGTATCACTACGATCGAGATCCAACAAACCATTTTCGTTGGTGTGTATGACCATAGAAGGTTTTATTCATGTAAACGGAACAACAATTATTCTCTAATTTACATGAATAACCGTTTTGCAATAAACATGATCAGATCATATTCATGCTCAACGCAAACAATAAATAACACTTATTTAGTTTCAACACTAATCCCGAAAGTATAGGGAGTGTGTGATCAATCTTGGAACCACTTCCAACACACATCGTCACCTTGCCCTTTAACTAGTCTTTGTTCATTCTGCAACTCCCGTTTCGAGTTACTAATCTTAGCAACTTGAACTAGTACCAAATACTGAGGAGTTGCTATGAACACTAGTAAAGTACACATCAATAACATGTATATCAAATATACTTATGTTCACTTTGCCATCCTTCTTATCTACCAATAACTTGGGGTAGTTCCGCTTCCAGTGACCAGTCCCTTTGCAGTAGAAGCACTTAGTCTCAGGCTTAGGACCAGACTTGGGCTTTTTCACTTGAGCAGCAACTTGCTTGCCGTTCTTCTTGAAGTTCCCCTTCTTTCCTTTTGCCCTTTTCTTGAAACTAGTGATCTTGTCAACCATCAACACTTGATGTTTTTCTTTGATTTCTACCTTCGCCGATTTTAGCATCGCGAAGAGCTTGGGAATTACTTTTGTCATCCCTTGCATATTATAGTTCATCACGAAGTTCTACTAACTTGGTGATGGTGACTAGAGAATTCTGTCAATCACTATCTTATCTAGAAGATTAACTCCCACTTGATTCAAGCGATTGTAGTACTCAGACAATTTGAGCACATGCTCACTAGTTGAGCGATTCTCCTCCATCTTTTAGCTATAGAACTTGTTGGAGACTTCATATCTCTCAACTCGGGTATTTGCTTGAAATATTAACTTCAACTCCTGGAACATCTCATATGGTCCATGACGTTCAAAACGTCTTTGAAGTCCCGATTCTAAGCCGTTAAGCATGGTGCACTAAACTATTAAGTAGTCATCATATTGAGCTAGCAAAACGTTCATAACGTCTGCATCTGCTCCTGCAATAGGTCCGTCACCTAGCGGTGCATCAAGGACGTAATTCTTCTGTGCAGCAATGAGGATAAACCTCAGATCACGGATCCAATCCGCATCATTGCTACTAACATTTTTTCAACACAATTTTCTCTAGGAACATATCAAAATAAACACAGGGAAGCAATAACGCGAGCTATTGATCTACAACATAGATATGCTAATACTACCAGGACTAAGTTCATGATAAATTAAAGTTCAATTAATCATATTACTTAAGAACTCCCACTAAGTGATCACGTGATCCAAATCAACTAAACCATGTCCGATCATCACGTGAGATGGAGTAGTTTCAATGGTGAACATCACTATGTTGATCATATCTACTATATGATTCACGCTCGACCTTTCGGTCTCCGTGTTCCGAGGTCATATCTTATATGCATAGCTCGTCAAGTATAACCTGAGTATTCCGCGTGTGCAACTGTTTTGCACCCGTTGTATTTGAACGTAGAGCCTATCACACCCGATCATCACGTGGTGTCTCAGCACGAAGAACTTTCGCAACGGTGCATACTCAGGGAGAACACTTCTTGATAATTAGTGAGAGATCATCTTATAATGCTACCGTCAATCAAAGCAAGATAAGATGCATAAAAGATAAACATCACATGCAATTCATATAAGTGATATGATATGGCCATCATCATCTTGTGCTTGTGATCTCCATCTTCGAAACACCGTCATGATCACCATCGTCACCGGCGCGACACCTTGATCTCCATCGTAGCATCGTTGTCGTCTCGCCAATCTTATGCTTCTACGACTATCGCTACCGCTTAGTGATAAAGTAAAGCATTACAGGGCGATTGCATTGCATACAATAAAGCGACAACCATATGGCTCCTGCCGGTTGCCGATAACTCGGTTACAAAACATGATCATCTCATACAATAAAATATAGCATCATGTCTTGACCATATCACATCACAACATGCCCTGCAAAAACAAGTTAGACGTCCTCTACTTTGTTGTTGCAAGTTTTACGTGGCTGCTACGGGCTTAAGCAAGAACTCATCTTACCTACGCATCAAAACCACAACGATAGTTTGTCAAATAGACTCCGTTTTAACCTTCTCAAGGACCGGGCGTAGCCACACTCGGTTCAACTAAAGTTGGAGAGACAGTCTTCCGCAAGCCATCTATGTGCAAAGCACGTCGAGGGAACCGGTCTCGCGTAAGAGTACGCGTAAGGTTGGTCCGGAGAATACCGCTGAACCAAAGTATGACATGCTGGTAGGCAGTATGACTTGTATCGTCCACAACTCACTTGTGTTCTACTCGTGCAAATAACATCAAACCATAAAAACCTAGGCTCGGATGCCACTGTTGGGGAACGTAGTAATTTCAAAAATTTTCCTACGCACACGCAAGATCATGGTGATGCATAGCAACGAGAGGGGAGAGTGTTGTCTACGTACCCTCGTATACCGAAGCGGAAGCGTTGACTCAACGTAGAGGATGTAGTCGTACGTTCTCCTCGCGATCCGACCGATCCAAGTACCGTTACTCCGGCACCTCCGAGTTCTTGGCACACGTTCAGCTCGATGACGATCCCCAGGCTCCGATCCAGCAAAGCTTCGGGGAGGAGTTCCGTCAGCATGACGGCGTGGTGACGATCTTGATGTGTTACCGGCGCAGGGCTTCGCCTAAGCACTGCAACGATATGACCGAGGTGGAATTTGGTGGAAGGGGGCACCGCACACGGCTAAGGAAAGATCTCAATGATCAATTGTGTGTCATGGGGTGCCCCCTGCCCCCGTATATAAAGGAGCCAAGGGGGAGGGGCTGGCCGGCCAGGCCTGGCGCGCCAGGAGAGTCCTACTCCCTCTGGGAGTAGGATCCCCCCCCCAATCCTAGTTGGACTAGGATTCTCCAAGGGGGAGAGAGGGAGAGGGGGGCCGGCCACCTCTCCTAGTCCTAATAGGACTAGGGGAAGGGGGGGAGGCGCGCAGCCCATGAGGGCAGCCCTCTCACCTCTCCACCAAGGCCCATGTTGGCCCATTATGCTCCCGGGGGGTTCCGGTAACCCTCCCGGTATTCCGGTAAAATCCTGATTTCACCTGGAACACATCCGATGTCCAAACATAGGCTTCCAATATATCATTCTTTACGTCTCGACCATTTCGAGACTCCTAGTCATGTCCGTGATCACATCCGGGACTCCGAACTCCTTCGGTACATCAAAATGCATAAACTCATAATAACTGTCATCGTAACGTTAAGCGTGCGGACCCTACGGTTCGAGAACAATGTAGACATGACCGAGACACGTCTCCGGTCAATAACCAATAGCGGGACCTGGATGCCCATATTGGCTCCTACATATTCTACGAAGATCTTTATCGGTCAGACCGCATAACAACATACGTTTGTTCCCTTTGTCATCGGTATGTTACTTGCCCGAGATTCGATCGTCGGTATCCAATACCTAGTTCAATCTCGTTACCGGCAAGTCTCTTTACTCGTTCCGTAATACATCATCTCACAACTAACACATTAGTTGCAATGCTTGCAAGGCTTATGTGATGTGCATTACCGAGAGGGCCCAGAGATACCTCTCCGACAATCGGAGTGACAAATCCTAATCTCGAAATACGCCAACCCAACATGTACCTTCGGAGACACCTGTAGAGCACCTTTATAATCACCCAGTTACGTTTTGGTAGCACACAAAGTGTTCCTACGGTAAACGGGAGTTGCATAATCTCATAGTTAAAGGAACATGTATAAGTCATGTATAAAAGCAATAGCAACATACTAAACGATCGGGTGCTATGCTAATGGAATGGGTCATGTCAATCAGATCATTCAACTAATGATGTGATCTCGTTAATCAAATAACAACTCTTTGTTCATGGTTTAGGAAACATAACCATCTTTGATTAATGAGCTAGTCAAGTAGAGGCATACTAGTGACACTCTGTTTGTCTATGTATTCACACATGTATTATGTTTCCAGTTAATACAATTCTAGCATGAATAATAAACATTTATCATGATATAAGGAAATAAATAATAACTTTATTATTGCCTCTAGGGCATATTTCCTTCTGGAAATTGTCGAGGAATGCGGCTTCCAGGTCCTCCCAACACCCGATTGATTCTGCTAACAAGCTGTTAAGCCAATGCCGAGCTGGTCCCTTGAGTTTGAGTGGGAGGTATTTGATGGCGTGTAGATCGTCGCCGCGGGCCATGTGGATATGAAGGAGATAATCCTCGATCCATACCGCAGGATCTGCTGTGCCATCGTATGATTCGATGTTCACGGGTTTGAAACCCTCAGTGATTTGATGATCCATTACTTCATCTGTGAAGCATAGGGGGTGTGCGGCGCCTCTGTATTGGGCTATATCACGACGCAACTCAAATGAGCTCTGTCTATTGTGTTCGGCCCGGCCGGATTTATTATATCCGGAGTGACGATCACCGTCACGTGGCGTGGGGCGCCCCGCGATCCATAGATCGATCTTGTTTGCTTTGCCTTATCCTCCAATATGTCTCGCAGGTCTGGCGCATTTTCCCGTGCCTTAAAATGTTTTGAACGGCGCCGGGGTGCGGCTTGAGTGGAGGGCCGAGAGGCCTCTCTGTCACGGCCACGAGGTGGCCAATCGGCCGTGTCATGCGCTGGTGATGTAGGTTTGGGTGCTTCCTCGTCTAATCGGGGTAGCAGACTGCGCTTTGGGTAGCTCTTGGAGGGGCGTTCGAGTTCATACTCTTCGACCGCAAGGACTTCAGTCCATCTGTCGGCTAGCAAATCTTGATCAGCTCTAAGCTGTTGCTGTTTTTTCTTGAGGCTGCTTGCCGTGGCTATAAGCCTGCGTTTGAAACGCTCTTGTTTGACGGGATCCTCTGGCACGACGAGTTCGTCGTCGTCGAGGCTTGCCTCGTCTTCGGAGGGAGGCATATAATTATCATCCTCGACCTCTCTGTCTGCCGCTCTCTCGTGGGGGCTGGCTTCTCCATCCTCCTGCGCTGAATCTTGCTGGAGGGGGTGTTCTTTGGCGTTATCCAGAGTATTATTATCTCCTATGCCGGAATCATCGTTTTTGCTTTGGCGGGATTTAGAGCGGCGCCGCTGACACAGGCGCTTAGGCTGTTTCTTGGAGGGGTCATCCCCCGCTGTTCCATCGCCATCTCCTTCTTTTGGGGTATCCACCATGTATATGTCATACGACGAGGTGGCTTTCCAGTGCCCTTTAGGTGCTGGTTCCTGGTCGTCTCCTACATCTGCGTCCATACCGTCGATGTCTTCGGAGTCGAAGTCGAGCATGTCGGTTAAATCATCGACAGTGGCTACAAAGTGGGTGGTGGGTGGGCTTTGAATTTCTTTGTCGTCCGTATCCCAACCTTGCTGACCGCAGTTCGGCCAGGGCTCTCCTGATAAAGAGAGAGACTTTAATGACTTCAGAATATCGCCAAAGGGCGAGTGCTAAAAGATGTCCGCGGTGGTAAACTCCATGATCGGCACCCAATCGGATTCGATCGGCAGGGGCGCGGAGGGCTTGGAGTCCGGAGAGGAGTCCGGCCCCATAGAGTCACGGGCCTTGCGGAGTGCGGGGCTGGTGTTCGGCTCGATCACCGTTGGGATTGCAGCCCCGAGGCGGCGTCCAACCACTCGTCCTCGATCGTCGCAGTTGGTTCCGAATCAAGGGTCGGAACCGATGCGTGCGCGGCCTCCAGGGCACTGTTCGGTGGCAGAGCTAGATCATGCCCATCGTGACAGTGCGGCGCGCTCGGCCGTGGCTCGAATCCGTCGAAGATCAAGTCCTCGCGGACGTCAGCCGTGTAGTTTAAACTTCCAAATCTGACCTGATGGCCAGGGGCGTAGCTTTCGATCTGCTCTAGATGGCCAAGCGAATTGGCCCGCAGTGCGAAGCCGCCGAAGACGAAGATCTGTCCGGGGAGAAAAGTCTCACCCTGGACCGCATCGTTGTTGATGATCAAAGGAGCCATCGGGCCTAAAAGCGACGACACAGAGGAACTCTCAATGAAAGCACCAATGTCGGTGTCAAAACCGGCGGATCTCGGGTAGGGGGTCCCGAACTATGCGTCTAGGCGGATGGAAACATGAGACAAGGGACACAATGTTTACCCAGGTTCGGGCCCTCTCGATGGAGGTAAAACCCTACGTCCTGCTTGATTAATATTGATGATATGGGTAGTACAAGAGTAGATCTACCACGAGATCAAGGAGGCTAAACCCTAGAAGCTAGCCTATGGTATGATTGTTGTTTGTCGTCCTACGGACTAAAGCCCTCCAGTTTATATAGACACCGGAGAGGGTTAGGGTTACACAAAGTCGGTTACAATGGTAGGAGATCTAAATATCCGCATCGCCAAGCTTGCCTTCCACGCCAAGGAAAGTCCCTTCCGGACACGGGACGAAGTCTTCAATCTTGTATCTTCATAGTCTAGGAGTCTAGCTGAAGGTATAGTCCGGCCATCCGGACACCCCCTAATCCAGGACTCCCTCAGACACACTCTCCCGTCTCGTTGCTATGCATCTCCTAGATAGATCTTGCGTGATCGTAGGATTTTTTTTGAAATACCGCGTTCCCCAACAGTGGCATTAGAGCCAGGTCTATGCTTAGATGTTATATACACGAGTAGAACACAAAGAGTTGTGGGTGATAATAGTCATACTGCTTACCAGCAACGTCTTAGTTTGATTCGGCGATATTGTTGGATGAAGCGGCCCGGACCGACATTACATGACCACGTTCATGAGACTGGGTGTACCGACGTGCTTTGCACACAAGTGGGTGGCGGGTGTCTGTTTCTCCAATTTTAGTTGAATCGAGTTTGACTACGTCCGATCCTTGTTGAAGGTTAAAACAACACACTTGAAGAAAAATCGTTGTTGAATTCCAAAGATTTTCCTCCCTTGGATATGAACTCTTTCTCCCCCTGAATCTGATATTGGATAATGTGAGCAGATAGGGAAAAGAAAATCAGGACAAGGAAACAAAACCTCTAATTACTTAACATGTCTTTCCCCTCTTAAAGACATGTGACTTCTCTCCTCTATGGTTGATAAGCATCTAGAGAAGCTAAGATGTGCTTTCTCTCTTATATGATAAGCTTTGATGTGCTCTCTCTCCCCCTTTGACATAAATTTCCATGAAGGGATCTTCTGGAGCATGAGTCATATAGGTTTGGTCCTTGAGTCACATTACAAAGCAGCATGTAATTAAGATGCTGGCATAGGAAAAGAATCATCGAGTGGAGCTGGAAGGAAAAAGGTAATGGTAATGGCAAAAAGTTTTCTTAGTAGTGAAATCGGTAACGCCGAGTTATTTTCATCGGTGACACCGAGTTGGAGATGTCAGAGATGATGCATATCGGTCAGACCGGGTTTGTCCTTGTCGGTTGAATCGATGAACAATCTACAATGTGGCATTGTAGTTCGGTCTAGCTAGGATGTATAAATCAGTGAGACCGAGTTCAATACAGTGGAAAGATTTTGTCATCTTATCTCATTAGGCAAATAAGATCTCACAAATATTTGCAGGGAATTAACTAAAAGATTTGCAATGAATTAGATGTAGGGAATGCAGAACCTAACAGGCAAAGAAAAGAAATCTAGATGAAGTGGAAGGGAAACATGCTAGGCACAAATGCAAGAACACAAAGAAACACCAGAGAACTTCATCTAGAGAGGGTCGGCGACAAAGTCACCTATGTTAGAGTATATTGACCGAGGAGTCAAGTGAGAACACTTGATCGTAGGTCATACTCATCGTTTAAGCTCAAAATGGGGTTACCATTTTTCGTTTAAGCATTTTGATGTATTCACATCTTGTTGAGCTGCTTTGACCCATGTCTTGGGGTAAAGCTTCTCTAAGATGGAATAACATACCTTGGATGGTGGTATTGATTTTGATCATGTAGTCGAACTTGTGTAGGATGCTCAAGGTTGATGTAGCTCATCAAGAGTTGGGAGCACCTCTTGTAGTTTGAGTTCATCTACCTACACGGGTTAGTCTTGCAAGGAAGAGCACTTGTGTATCCAAAGTGACAAGCATGAAGTTTGATACCAAATGAAATTTGATATATTGAAATTGTTAAAGGATATGTTGAAAGGATTCATGGTTCCTTGTCTTCAACCATCATATTGTAGAGACTTGGTGATGTAGAGATTGCTCAAGATGTGATTGAGTTGCAATCTCATAGACTTGGATTCATCCAAGTACGTACAAGGGTTAGATAACATGCAAGGGTAAAAGTATACATCCAAGACATATGATAATTATCATAAGAGAAATATCAAGGACTAGTCAAAGGCGGATGCCTTGCATGTATCCAAATGGAGTTTCTACTCCAAGTTTGAAGCATCAATGATGTTCAATTCACCTCTCAAACGCCAAAATACTTTCTCATCAAGCGGTTCGGTGAATATATCCGCCAATTGCTTATCGGTACAAACATGCTTAAGATCAATGTCCCCTTTAGCAACATGATCCCGAATGAAATGATGACGAACTTTGATATGCTTAGTTTGAGAATATTGCACGGGATTGTGACCAATCTTAATAGCACTTTCATTATCACAAAGCAATGGAACATGTTTCACATAAATCCCATAATCTTTAAGAGTTTGGGTCATCCAAAGTAATTGAGCACAACATGAACCGGCAGCAATGTATTCCGCTTCGGCGGTGGATAAGGATGCCGAGTTTTGTTTCTTGGAGGACCAAGACACAAGATATCTACCAAGAAATCGACAAGTACCCGAAGTGGACTTTCTATGAACCTTGTCACTGGCATAGTCCAAGACGGAGTAGCCAACAAGATCAAAAGAAGACCTCTTAGGATACCAAATGCCAAAGTTTGGTGTATGAATTAAGTATCTCACTATCCTTTTCACATCCTTAAGATGACATTCCTTTGGGGTCGCTTGATATCGTGCACATGTGCACACACTTAGCATAATATCGGGACGGGAGGCACATAGATATAACAATGAACCAATCATAGAGCGATAGACCTTTTGGTTAATCGGTTTGCCATCCTTTGTCAAGTCAAGATGTCCACTAGTAGGCATGGGTGTTTTCATACCTTTGCTTTCTTGCATATTGAACTTATTGAATAAGTCCTTGGATACTTTGTTTGAGAAACAAATGTACCTTCCTTAGTTTGCTTGATTTCCAAACCGAGAAAGAACTTGAGTTCACTCATCATAGACATCTCAAACTTCTCCGACATTAGCCTTCCAAACTTTTCACTAAAATGAGGGTTAGTCGAACCAAATATGATATCATCCACATAAATTTGGAGCACAAATAATTCACCATTAACCCTTTAAGTAAAAAGAGTAGAATCAGTTTTTCCAATTTCAAACCCCTTTTCAATAAGTAACTTGGTCAAGCATTTATACCACGCTCTAGGAGCTTGTTTGAGACCATAAAGAGCTTTGTGAAATTTGTAGACATGGTCGGGTTTCTTAGGATTGACAAAGCTAGGAGGTTGTTTAACATAAACTTCCTCCTCAATTTCACCATTTAGAAAAGCACTTTTAATGTCCATTTGATACAAGGTAATGTCATGATGATTGGCATAAGCAAGTAAGATGCGTATGAACTCAACTCTAGCAATGGGGGCATGTGTATCACCATAATCCATACCTTCGACTTGAGTGTAGCCTTGAGCGAGAAGGGCCTTGTTGCGTACTTGTCCATCTTCATCTTGCTTATTCCGAAACACCCATTTGGTACCAATGACATTTTGGTTGTTGTCCGACTTTTCTACCAATGTCCACACTTGGTTCCTCTCGAAATTCTGTAGCTCTTCGTGCATGGCGTTCACCCAGTCCGGATCATCAAGCGCTTCTTCAACCTTTATAGATTCAATACTAGAGATGAATGAATAATGTTCACAAAAATTGTCCAAACGAGTTTTAGAGCAAGTGATTCTCCTGGTTTGAATATCATCGAAGATTTGTTCAACGGGGTGGTCTCTTGAAACTCTTTCTCTAACACGTGAGAGCTTTTGTCTGGGTCGGGGTGGAACATCTTCTTCATCATCTTGTTCGTCCTCTTGGCCTTCTTCATTGTTGGTGTTGTTGTTCTCTTGTGGACGTGGAGAAGGAGGTTGATGAGGTTCATGTTGGTGTACTTTCTTGTTTTCTCCATCTTTGCGTGTCCCACTTGTGGATGCCTGCAAGTCAACTCGTGGTTCACCTTGTCGTGAGGTAGAAGCTTCCACTTGGACGGACTAGGTACTCTCCTTCACCTCCGTTGGGCGAATCTTGCCGATAGACAAATCTTGGATTGCTTCCGAAGGATCTTTGTCTCCTACATCAATTGGCAATTGCTCTACTGGCGATATGTTAGATTCATCAAACTTCACATCTACCGTCTCTTCAACCTTCCGGGTGAAATTGTTGTAGACACAGTAAGTGTGAGAGTTTGACTCATAACCGAGCAGGAAACCCTCATGAGATTTAGGAGCAAATTTAGAACGACGATGCTTATCAAGAATATAGCACTTTGAGCTGAATACTTGAAAGTACCCAACTTGGGGTTTGTTACCAGCGAGAAGCTCGTATGCCGTCTTGCCGAGTAGCTTGTGAAGATATAGACGATTTGTTGCTTGACAAGCTGTCTCAACCACTTCTGCCCAAAAGTATTTTGGTGTCTTGTACTCATCAAGCATCGTTCTCTCCATCTCAATAAGAGCCCGGTTCTTCCTCTCAACAACTCCATTTTGTTGAGGCGTGTACGTAGCCGAGAACTCATGTAAAATCCCTTCTTCGTCAAGGAAGGTGTTGAGGGAGTCCTGCATTAAGGGGTCCTCGAGTGTCCGGGCTATGTAACATGGGCCGGACTGGTGGGCCATGAATATATAAGGCAGGAGGCCTTCCCCCCGTGTCCGGATGAGACTCTCCTTTGTGTGGATGGCAAGTTTTAAGTCCGTATGTGTAGTTTCCTTTCTCTGTAAACCGACTCTGTACAACCCTAGGCTCCTCCGGTGTCTATATAAAACGGAGGGTTTGGTCCGTAGAGGCTATCACAATCATATAGGCCAGACATCTAGGGTTTAGCCATTACGCTCTCGAGGTAGATCGACTCTTGTAACCCCTATACTCATCAAAGTTAATCAAGCAGGAAGTAGGGTGTTACCTCCATTAAGAGGGCCCGAACCTGGTTAAACATTGTGTCCCCGTGTCTCCTGTTACCTTCGATCCTCAGATGCACAGTTCGGGACCCCTACCCGAGATCGGACGGTTTTGAGACACCGACATTGGTGCTTTCATTGTGAGTTCCACTATGCCGTCAACGGAAGGCTCGATGGCTTGTTCGATCACCAACAACGATGTTGTTTCCGGGGAAACTTTTCTCCCCGGTCAAATTTTTGTGTTCGGCGGCTTCGGTCTGCGTGCCAATTCAATTGGCCACCTTGAACAGATCGACAGCTACGCCCCTGGTCATCAGATCCGTTTTGGGAACTTGAATTATGTCACTGATATCCGAGGAGACTTGATCTTCGAAGGGTTCGCGGCCTCGACCACTGCTCTGGCCTTAGATCCAGAGCAAACTGCCGGGTCTGAAGAGGGAAGTTTGGAGCCCACCGGATCTCTGCTATTATGAAGTTCACTACCGGAGATCCGGATGCGATTGTGTCATCGGCAAACCCGGAGTCGGACTGGGTTCCCGCTATCATTGGAAGGCCGGACTCGCCCCGGACTCTAGCTCCAAACTCTCTAAGTCCACGCCAAGTGAGCAAGGCCAGGAGGCTTTTACCCTGCCTAGCTCCGCGAGCTCTCGTTTCCCCATCCAAACCTTGCTCTTAAACGAGGCTCTGGACTTAATGCGATCCCTCGCCATTACAGATGAATCACCTCTGAACTACGCCCAACCCGGATTAGGGGCTGAGAGCGGGGAATTTTATGCCCCACCCACCACCCACTTCATAGCCACTGTCGAAGACCTAACTAACATGTTGGATTACGCCTCCGAATACATCGACGACATGGATGACAACGCCGTAGACAAACGAAGCCAAGACCCGCCGTTTACCGGACGTTGGACGGCCACATCCACATACGACGTGTACATGGTGCATACACCCAAAGAGAATGACGACGAAGGCAGGAAGGATCTGGTTGAGGACAAGCCTGCTGAGGCACCACCGAAATGTCGACGCCAGCGACGCCGCTCAAAATCACGTAGTGAAAATGACAACAATAATGGCACTAGATACAATAATACTCCAGAGAACGCCGAAGACCCTAAAGCCCCCGTCGAGCCCAAATCCGAACAGGATGATTGGGAGGAGGGGCAAGTTAACCTCGACGATACGGTCAGGAACGAGGACTCGGAGGATAGTAACTATCTACCAATCTCCGAGGATGATGTGAGCCTCGATGATGAAGGCTTCATCGTGCCAGAGGAACCCCTCGAGCAGGAGCGCTTTGAGCACTAGCTAATCGCCACTGCGAGAAGCCTAAAAAAGAAGCAGCAACAGCTCCAAGCCAAACATGATACACTCAACGACAGATGGACCCAGGTCCTAGCTGCCGAAGAATATGGCCTCCAACGCCCAACAAAGAGTTATTCGAAGCATCGGCTACTACCACAATTTGACAACGAGGCCCTCGAGCCAATGCCGTCAAGACATGACTGCACTGATGAACCAGACCGGCCACCTACGCCGAACACCAACCCGCCCACCTCACCGTAGAGGCAGAGAGACAACGGCTCCAGGATACACCTACGACCTACGACAGGACCTGGACAATAGAGCAGGCCAAGCCAGATCAATCTATGGATCAAGGGGTTGTGCCCCAATGCGACAAGACGACTATCAGGCCTAGTGCGACAGGCACAACCTCACCTAGGCCGAAAACCACATATAGACGCCATCCAAACTCCTTCGTGACGTTGCCCGATACAGAGGCGCCGCACACCCCTTATGCTTCACCGATGAGGTAATGTAGCACCAGTTCCCAGAGGGGTTTAAACCCGTAAATATCGAATCATATGACGGCACAACGTATCCCGCGGTATGGATTGAAGATTTCCTTCTCCATATCCACATGGCTCGCGGTGACGATCTCCATGCCATCAAATATCTCCCCTTAAAACTGAAAGGGCCAGCGCGACACTGGTTAAATAGCCTCCCAGAGAACTCCATTGGTAGCTGGGAAGATTTGGAAGATGCCTTTAGAGACAACTTCCAAGGTACGTATGTCCGGCCTCCAGACGCCGATGACCTTACTCATATAGTCCAGCAACCCGAAGAGTCAGCCCGAAAACTCTGGACTAGGTTCTTAATTAAAAAGAACCAAATTGTCGATTGTCCGGACTCCGAAGCCCTCGCGGCCTTTAAACACAGTGTCCATGACGAATGGCTCGCCGACACCTCGGCCAAGAAAAAACGAAGTCGATGGCAGCTCTCACTACACTCATGACTCGCTTTTGCACGGGAGAACACAAGTGGTTAGCTCGTAGAAGCAATAGTACCATCGACCCTGGCACCTCCGAAGCCAGAGATGGCAACGGTAGGCCACGATGCAACAAACACAAGCGTCGAAGCAACAATGAGGATACCAAAGACACGAAGGTCAACGCTAGATTCAGCGGCTCTAAACCCGGTCAGTAGAAGAAGCCATTCAAAGGAAACAAAGATGGTCCATCCAGTTTGGACAAAATACTCGATTGGCCTTGCCAGATTCATGGCACCTGAGGGAGTCCTGGATTAGGGGGTATCCGGATAGCCAGACTATATCCTTTGGCCGGACTGTTGGACTATGAAGATACAAGATTGAAGACTTCGTCTCGTGTCCGGATGGGACTCTCTTGGCGTGGAAGGCAAGCTTGGCGATACGGATATGTAGATCTCCTCCCATTGTAACCGACTCTGTGTAACCCTAGCCCCCTCCGGTGTCTATATAAACCGGAGGGTTTAGTCCATAGGACAAGAATAATCATACCATAGGCTAGCTTCTAGGTTTAGCCTCTACGATCTCGTGGTAGATCAACTCTTGTACTACTCACATCATCAAGATCAATCAAGCAAGAAGTAGGGTATTAACTCCATCGTGAGGGCCCGAACCTGGGTAAACATTGTGTCCCTTGCCTCCTGTTACCATCCACCTTAGATGCACAGTTCGGGACCCCCTACCCGAGATCCGCCGGTTTTGACACCGACATTGGTGCTTTCATTGAGAGTTCCACTGTGTCACCACCATAAGGAAGGATGCCTCGCCTCGTTGTCGGGGACAACATCACCTCTGGGGGAGCCCTGGCTGTCGGCCAAACTCTCCGACTGGGCGGTTTCGTTATGACCGCCCGATCGGCTGCTGCGCCGATGATGACTTCTCGGGTCATCGAAAACAGCCTCCACATCGACTCGGAACTTGCCGAGCAGATGGATCCGATGGAGCTCTCTTCCCTAAACGAGCTTTTGGATCGCATCGCCGCTTTGGGAGTCGTTACAGACTACGAACGGATCGGGCTTAAACCCGACCAAAGGGATATTAACTCTCCCCCGGTCACCCATTAGATAGCAGTGGTGGAGGAACAATGCGGCAATTCTTGCTCTATCTTGAGGACAAACTATGTCCGGATTCCAGAGCTCTCCTAGCCGGATACCCATTTACGGAAGGTCATCTCCCAAGCCTTGAACCTAGAATCAGGCAATAGGCCAGATCTATCGGGCAACATCCCGGAGCCCGAACTTCCTAGATCAGAAACTCCCCTGCCCCTGTGTCTCAGATTGGGTAGTTTGGACTCAAGCCTACCCACCCACCCAGATATAAGCGATCTCTCCCACATCAAGCAAGAGCCCCAGGAAACAGTACATCACTACTGGGCCAGATTCCTCCTTGTAATGAACAGGGTCAAGGGCTGGCGCGAGGAAGACGCAATCTCATTCTTTTGCAATAATTACACGGACAAGGGAATCCTTAAGGCCATATGTCGCTGTAACATAGCACACTTCGCTGACTTGGCAGCCATAGTACGGAAGTACTGTGCGATGGAAAGTGCCTGGAAAGCGGAAACAAAATTTTGGGATGATCTAGCTCTGACTAAACACCCAGTCCGAATTAAAAGGGTGCATCCTCATAAGTCGCCCGACTCAATTACCAAAAAGCAAAAGCCCACGACAGGGCGTGGAACCGTATTGGAGGGATGGCTTAATGGACCCTGCAAAATTTACAACACAGCGGATACCATACCAACATACAGCCTTAGAGCATGTTGGGTACTCCGGCGGGTTGCCAAGAGCGGTGAGGATCTCCTCATTCAAAATACCGCAGAGCACCATCCCGTGGATTACAATACGGTGTCAACAGTCTTCGAGACATTCACCTCAAACAGTAGGCGCAAGCGAACACTCCGCAGCCTTGCCGAAATCTGCCAGGTGGCAACAATAAATCCATGGAGCGACACGGCCATCACCTTCAATGCTTGTGACAAACCTAAATTCTGAACAACCCGAGCACCAGCCACATTGGTCCCTAGTCCAATTGTAGACGGTTTTTAGCTCACTAAAGTGCACATGGACGACGACAGTGGATTAAACCTCATTTATGAGGAAACTCTTCAAAAAAATGGAAATAGACAAGAACCACACTCAGCAAAGTAGCACAACCTTCAGGGGAATCATCCCCAGTCGGGAAGCACGTTGCGCTGGGAAAATCACACTAGACGTGGTATTCGGCACGCCGGAGAATTATAGGTCCAAAGAAATCACATCCCAAGTGGCCCCGTTCAGTAGCGGATACCACGCCCTTTTAGGGCGGGAGGCATTCATGATCTTCCAAGCCATACCCCATTACGGGTACATGAAGCTCAAAATGCCCGGGCCCAGTGGGATCATCACCCTGGCTAGTGATCCGGACATAACACTCCGCGCCGAAAACAAAACAGCCACACTGGCTCTCGAGGCATTATCCGAAGTCCTCGCGGCAGAGGAGTTAACTGCGCTACGCGCCACCGTGGACAGGGACGACGTGATACTCGACAAGAGATCCAAGTCCACCTCTTTCAAACCAGCGGACGAGATAGTCAAATTCCAAGTCCACCCAACGGACCCCGCAAAGACAGCCTCCATCGGGGCACAGTTAGACCCCGCCGTGGACGCCACACTACGAGAGTTCCTGCACGAGAATTGGGACATATTCGCCTGGCATCCTTCAGATATGCCAGGAATCCCACGCAGGTTGGCCGAGCATAGCCTTAACATTTTAAAAGGATTCAAGCCGGTCAAACAGACTCTTCGGCGTTTCTTTGAACCTAAGGGACAAGCTATGGGAGAGGAACTAGCCAAGTTATTGGAGGCCGAATTCATCAGAGAAATAAAACACCCAGACTGGCTAGCAAACCTGGTGATGGTACCAAAGAAGGACAAATCCTGGTGCCTGTGCATCGATTTCAAGGACCTCAACAAGGCTTGCCCAAAGGATCCCTTCCCCCTCCCCCGCATCGATCAAATTATCGACGCTACCGCAGGACACGACTCATTGTGCTTCCTCGACGCATACTCTGGCTACCACCAAATAAAAATGGCGGAGTCCGACCAAGCCGCAACGACATTCATCATGCCGTACAGCCCTTTCTGTTTCAATACAATGCCTTTTGGGCTCAAAAACGCCAGCGCAACGTATCAACGCATGATTCAAACATGTCTGGAAAAGCAGATCGGCAAAACAGTGGAGGCATATGTTGACGATGTGGTCATTAAAACCAGACACATCGACTCCTTAATAAACGACTTGAGGCTCACGTTTGACAATCTCCTAACATACGACATTAAGCTCAACCCGATAAAATGCGTCTTCGGAGTACCCGCCGGAAAGCTCCTGGGGTTTATCGTCTCCAGTAGAGGAATTGAAGAAAATCCGGCCAAAATCCGAGCCCTGTCACAGTTGGCCATCCCAACTAACCTCAAGCAAATCCAGAAATTAACTGGATGCATGGCGGCCCTAAGTCGCTTTATCTTCTGCTTAGGAGAAAAGGCATTACCGCTTTATCGCCTCCTTCGGCGCACCAAACACTTCGAGTGGACGGACGCGTCCATGGCCGGACTGGAAGACATAAAGGCTATTCTAGCCACCAACCCAATCCTAGCTGCGCCAGGCATCGGCGAACCAATGCTGCTATATATAGCAGCAACTCATCAAGTTGTAAGCGCAGTGCTCGTCGTTGAACGAGAAACGGATGGACACAAATTTCCCCTTCAAAAGCCGGTATACTATGTATCCACTATCCTCACTCCATGCAAATCACGGTACCCGCACTATCAAAAGATAGCATATGCGGTATTCATGGCATCCCGGAAACTACGACACTACTTCCAAGAGTGTTCAATTACAGTGGCCTCGGAAGTACCATTGAATGATATAATAAACAACCGCGACGCCACGGGCCGGATTGCCAAATGGGCCATTGAGCTCCTCCCGTTCGACATAACATATAAACCTTGGCAAGCCATCAAGTCGCAGGTATTGGCCGATTTTGTCGCCGAATGGACAGAAACCGAACTCCCTAAAGAGTACGGCGCGTAGTCCAATTGGATTATGCACTTCGACGGCTCTAAAATGCTGGCTGGTCTGGGGGCTGGCGTCGTTCTGACGTCCCCTACCGGAGATACAATCCAGTATGTACTCCAAATATTATACACAGACTCCAATAACGCAGCCGAATATGAGGCCCTGTTACACGGTCTCCGGATGGCAGTCTCCATGGGCATCCGATGCCTGGAGGTGCGCGGGGACTCGAACCTCACTATATCCCAAATAAATGGAGACTTTGATGCCAAAGATCCGAAAATGGCGGCTTATCACAACCCCGTCCTCAAGATGTCAGCTCGGTTTGAAGGGCTCGAATTCCACCATGTGGCTCGGGAAAACAACCAAGCAGCGGATATCCTCACCCGTATCGGCGCTAGGTGCGATACGGTCTCACCCAACATCTTCTTGGAAACACTGTTCATGCCATCTGTGGTATGGGAAGGGGACACCAGCAACCATAGTCCGGACCCGGCTACAATGCCAGATATTGAACACTCTGACATAACCGGAGGCTCCGCCACCGAAATAACGCCTTCAGCCCATGTAATAATGGTCGTTGTCGGTGTCAAAACCGGCGGATCTCGGGTAGGGGGTCCCGAACTGTGCGTCAACGTCGGATGGTAACAGGAGACAACGGACACTTTATTTTACCCAGGTTCGGGCCCTCTCGATGGAGGTAAAACCCTACTCCTGCTAGATTAATATTGATGATATGGGTAGTACAAGAGTAGATCTACCACGAGATCAAGGAGGCTAAACCCTAGAAGCTAGCCTATGGTATGATTGTGTATGATGATGGTTGGCCTACGGACTACAACCCTCCGGTTTATATAGACACCGGATAGGGTTAGGGTTACACAGAGTCAGTTACAATGGTAGGAGATCTTGAATATCCGCATGCCTACCTTGCCTTCCACGCCAAGGAAAGATCCTTCCGGACACGGGACGAAGTCTTCAATCTTGTATCTTCATAGTCCTGGAGTCCGGCTGAAGGTATAGTCCGGCTATCCGAACAGCCCCTAATCCAGGACTCCCTCAGTAGCCCCCGAACCAGGCTTCAATGACGATGAGTCTGGCGCGCAGATTGTCTTCGGCATTGCAAGGTGGGTTCTCCTTCAAACTTTGTGTACCTGCGGGTATAACGTCCGATTTTTATAATGCAGCGCTCCTTGGCTTTCACGCCCAATAATGGCCGCCTTCCATGTGTCAAACGAATGCGAAAAGCCAGGGTGGTTTTACATCCAAGCCCCTAGCCGTATAAACGAGCCGCCTATCTAACAATATGGGGATTCAGATCCAAACCACACCTTCCCCTTCCGCGAGAAATCATCAGAGCGTCTCCAGCAAAGATCCATTCCAACATGGCCAGCCACCGTAGCTCCTCCTCTCGCCCTTCCAGTCCTATCCCCGGAGACTGGGAGAGTTGTTCCATCCCGCATAGCAAATTAGTGTCGCTCCAAGCCAAGGTATTTCTCCCTCAAGGCTATATGGTCTCGGTTCGAGCCGGACTCACCACTTATCAAGGCGGAAAACAAGCGGAGAACTCACCTAGTCCCTCTAAAGGGGAGCAGGTGTGCCTGGTCCCTTATCTAATAAGGGGACTAGGATTTCCAATTCATCCCTTTCTCCACGGGCTTTTGGAGTTCTATGGCCTCCAGCTGCACCACCTTACGCCCGGCTCCGTGTTACACATCGCGGGCTTCGTTGCTCTTTGCGAGCTATTTTTAGGCGTCGAGGCTCATTTTGCGCTGTGGAAGAAGATATTCTGCCTGGTGCCCCGTTCCCAAGAGGGGTCCATATATCAAGTGGGCGGAGCCGAAGTATGGCGCATCGCCGGGACCGGATACCCGTGCGGAACCCCGAAGAAGGCGTCCGAGGACTGGCCTTCAGAATGGTTCTACATAGACGACGTCCCCCTGTCGGACCCTATCCGGGCCGGTCTCCCTGAGTTCAACAATGCTCCCCTGAAGAAACGCCTGAGTTGGCTCCCTCTGAGCTCTCAGAGAGAGAATGACAGAGACGTCCTTTACTTAATGGGCCAGATTAAGCTACTGGCTCATTTCGGACTAACCATGATTAAAGTCATGGCCATATGCATTATGCGGGGGGTGCAGCCGCTCCAATACAGAAGCCACCCCATGTGGGATTTCAACGGGGAAGATGACGCCACCCGTTACGGCCGTAAAGGGCCGGACTCGCCTGCCGCTCTAATGAAGATCTTATCCTGTTTGTACAAGGGAGAAGAAGAGGAATTCCTCCACGTCGACCCGCAGGGCGGATTTTCCATGTATAGTCCTCCGAATTGGGTAAGCGGACAGTCGTGCTTCTCTGTTCATTTTACATTCCCATGATTAAATAGGCAGTCTAATGACTTCAACGCAGAACCTGCGTCAGGAGGTAAAAAACATAAACAACCGTCCTCCACAGCCAGAGGACCCAGAACGGTCCCTCGATCCGGACTCCGAAGAGGATCCGGACTTAGCGGTGGAGTTTATCGACGGAGTGTTTTATCAGCTAAGCAAGGACGATAGCTTGGTAGCTATTATAGCTGATTACCCAAGGTTAATCCCGGCCTCCCAGGTGACAAATACCGGAGCTTTACCCCCTTAAGAGGGGTTCCGTTTTCACGGGTTTGGTTGTTCTGACAGCAACCGTGCTTTGTAGGGGAGATTCCCGAGGGGGGAAGCCGACCCCGCTGCAGCTAGCCGGCGGGGGGCCGCAGGGCCCCGTGGGGCAAAAAGGAACGTAGTCCGGACTGAGGTGCCAGAGCAAAGGTATGGCGTACCCTCTCTTTTTCCCTGGTGTTTTACTCCTCCAGGGTATATTAACATTCGTGCTATCTTCAGGACGAAGAGACCTCGCCGGACTATATCCGGAGAGGTTGCCAATCGCGCCTCCACCAGCCAAACTCCAACGCCCGGCCCGGAAGCGGAGGCCAGCGCAAGGCACGCATCGGACGCTCCTCCATTAGAGGATGCGGACAGGCTGTCTGCCACCCATTCCGAGGTGGAGAGTGCCATGAACCACAGGCGTCGCCGGACAGTTCTTTGCGATGCTTGTTTCTCCCATGAGGCTTTAAATGCCTTCAATTCAGGAGACGCATACCTCTGTGCCGCTCAAAATGGTTTAGCCAGAGCCACGAAGCAGTATGTAAAAGACATACGGGTGAGAAAATTTTGGTAAATATAGATATGCCAGTAGCACCCGAGACTTGAAGCAGTGGAAATAACTGATTCAAGAATCATATACCATGCAGTTTCTTACCGAGAAGAACACCGCGCTGTCCCAGGAGCTGGAAACGTGCAGGGCCCAACTAGAGGCCGCACTAACTGCAGCAGGGGGGGTCTAAAGAGACCCCTGCAGGTAAACAATACACCAGAATATTTAGTATTGTGCGGATTTAAGTGCCAATCTGACAAATGGTATTGCAGATGGCGCCGGACTCGATCCGGACAGGCAACAGCTTCTACGCCGGTTAAAGGCTGGTGAAAGCGTGCTAACAAAGGTGAGGCGGGAGAAGAATGATCTCCAGGATGCCAACACCAGGCTGGATGTTGAACTAAAAGATGTTCGTGGCCAGCTGTCGGACTCCAATAAGGAGAATCAGCGACTTCGACGTGACATTTTTAGTAAGTGCTTAAGCGAACTCTTGAAGAAGCAGTTCGGCGAGGAAGACGACTAACAGAGTTATGTCTGTAGGTATGCTGACAGGTCGTCCTGCAGAGGAGATGCCCGGTTCAACGAGCGATCTTCTTCCCGAACTCTCGCAATTGCACGAACGAGTTCGGTAGGCGATGCGAGGTATTGCCCAAGCCTTGTGGCCTGCCCACTCCATACCCGAGGGCCTTGGAGAACTTGCGAAGAAGTTGAAGGGAGCTCGGCGGCGCTTCCGGTTGTGGAAGATATCGGCCTGCCGGCAGGGCGCTAGGGAGGCCTGGGCCATGGTGAAGACCCGCTTTACGAAGTCTGACCCCAATCACATGGCCGAGGTAGGACCGGTGGGGCCTGACGGGAAGGGGATCCCTGTGAGCTTAGTGTATGGCCAGGTAGAATTGGCCGCAAAGTATTCCTAGCTAGACTGTAAATTAGACAACCTGTTAGATGGTATAGAGGAGGAATACAATCAGTCAGGATGACTATGTAATTTATAATTGACATGTGTAATGCCTTCTAGCCGGATTGTAGATCGTTTGTCGTTGCCGACCTTTTCGCTTCGACCTCGGGACCTGACGGTCCGGAGTGTGTCCGAATACCATAACGGTTATATAAGAACCGAGGTATGCATGGAGACCAGGCGTAGGGGTCATTAGTGCTTTATCAGACAAGTGCCCAACTAGTTATGTTATATTACATGGTTAGTAAGAAACATCTTCTAGAGAGAATAGTTCCATTAAGGGTTCCTTTCGCTGGGGTGGCGTGCCCTGAAGTGCACGTCCGGACTGCAAATGCAGGAAAACATCTGGGGGCATGTATAAGTAAAAAGGTTCATCTTTATTTCACCGACCGAATATTCCCTTAAGAACGCTAGCTTTCGGCTTCACCCAGTCTGAGGTACACATCCAGCTTATCCGGCAGTAGCAATCGCAGAGGTGCTCCCTTTACCGCCTAGCCGAACAATCGGGAACGTAGGGGTAAGCACAGGAGCCAGGCAACCCAGCTTGGCCAAAACTTAAGTCATATCGATGCATATAATGGTGAAGAAAAGGTGCATGCGGAAGTCTGAAGCATGCGTTGGGCGTGAAACCCGTATAAACAAGCTTCTGTTAAAGAAGCCCCCAGGTTTAAGGAGCGCGGGTAGCGCGTCACATGATGAGCCTTTAAGGGCTATAAAAGGAAAGAGTGGGAGGAGACAAAATAAAAACAGAAAAAAAAATATAAAAATGGACAGAGGAAGGAGACAAACCCAGAGTCCGGCGCTAGGCATAGAATCTCCAGAGACGTGCGGCGTTCCATGGGTTCGGCTCGAGTCGGTTATCCGACGCATCTCGCAGGCGGTATGCTCCACCAGTCAGGACTTGGTCAATTATGAAGGGACCTTCCCATTTGGGCTTGAGTTTGTCCTTTTTCTTATCCGGCAGGCATAGAACTAGTTCGCCAACGTTGTAATTTTTGGCCCGTACTTCTCTGCTTTGATATCTTCGAGCCCGCTGTTGATAAAATGCGGAACGGGCTTTAGCCACGTCGCGCTCCTCCTCTAAGGCGTCCAGGTTGTCCTGCCGATTAAGCTTGGCTTCTCTTTCTTCGTACATGCGCACTCGAGGTGAGTCATGAATCATGTCGCAGGGCAGAACTGCCTCTGCGCCGTACACCATAAAGAATGGTGTGAATCCGGTGGTACGATTCAGCGTGGTTCGCAGCCCCCAGAGTACGGAGTCGAGCTCCTCCACCCAGTGCGTATTAGATTCCTTGAGGGACCGCACTAGTCTGGGTTTAATGCCGCTCATGATGAGACCATTTGCACGTTCGACCTGACCGTTAGTTTGTGGGTGATAGACAGAAGCATAGTCGAGCTTAATGCCCATGTTTTTGCACCACAGCTTTACTTCGTCGGAGGTGAAGTTTGTGTCGTTATCGGTGATGATGCTGTGAGGGACACTGTAACGGTGTACGACCCCGGATATGAAGTCTATCACAGGTCCGGATTCGGCCGTCTTAACAGGCTTGGCTTCTATCCATTTGGTGAATTTATCCACCATGACCAATAAGTAGTTTTTCTTATGGGTTCCACCTTTAAGGGGTCCCACCATATCAAGCCCCCGGACCGCAAAAGGCCAAGTGATGGGGATAGTTCGGAGGGCGTTGGGCGGCATATGGCTTTGGTTTGCAAAGAGCTGGCAACCGACGCAACGTTTGACTAAGTCATGAGCATCTGCTCGGGCCGTCGGCCAATAAAAACCCGTACGGAAAGCCTTGCTTACAAGGGACCGAGCTGCGGCGTGGTGGCCACCGAGTCTGGCATGAATTTCATCCAATAGACTCCGCCCTTCCTCTTCGGAGATACATCTTTGAAGGACTCCTGTAGTGCTTTTCTTATATAGCTCTCCCTCGTGGACTTTATAGGATTTAGATCGCCGCACTATGCAGCGTGCCTCGTTTTGGTCCTCTGGGAGTTCCTGCCTAGTAAGGTAGGCTAGGAATGGTTCTATCCACGGGGCGATGACCGCCATTATTACGTGGGCTGAAGGTGTGATTTCGGTGGCAGGGCCTCCGATTATGTCGGATTGTTCGGCATCGGGTTGTGCGGTTGCGTCCGGACTGCTATCCGAGGGTTCCCCCTCCCATGCTATAGATGGCTTGAATAATCTTTCTAAGAAGATGTTGGGGGGGGGGACAGCATCTCGTTTTGCTCCGATGCGTCCCAGGACGTCCGCTGCCTGATTATTTTCTCGGGCTATATGGTGAAACTCCAGTCCCTCGAACCGAACTGACATTTTTAGGACGGCATTGCGATAGGCTGCCATTTTTGGGTCTTTGGCGTCGAAGTCGCCATTTATTTGGGATATCGCGAGGTTTGAGTCCCCGCGTACTTCCAGGCGTTGAATGCCCATGGATACTGCCATCCGGAGACCATGTAGAAGGGCCTCGTATTCTGCTGCATTGTTGGAGTCCGTGTACATAATTTGGAGTACATATTGGACTGTGTCTCCTGTAGGGGACGTCAAAGCGACGCCAGCCCCCAGTCCGGCCAACATTTTGGAGCTGTCGAAATGCATGATCCAGTTTGAATATGTGCCGTACTCTTTAGGGAGTTCGGCCTCTGTCCATTCGGCGACGAAGTCGGCTAGGACTTGCGATTTAATGGCTCGCCGTGGTTTGTAGGTTATGTCGAACGGGAGGAGCTCTATGGCCCATTTTGCTATCCGGCCCGTTGCATCACGGTTGTTGATAATATCGTTGAGTGGTACTTCCGAGGCTACTGTTATAGAACACTCTTGAAAGTAGTGTCGTAGCTTCCGGGATGCCATAAACACCGCGTATGCAATCTTTTGGTAATGCGGGTACCGTGATTTGCATGGTGTGAGGACAGTGGACACGTAGTAAACTGGCCTTTGAAGGGGGAGTTTGTGTCCGTCCGTTGCCCGCTCGACGACGAGTACTGCGCTAACAACTTGATGAGTTGCGGCTATGTACAATAGCATGGGTTCGCCAGTGTTCGGCGCGGCCAGGACTGGGTTTGTTGCCAAGATGGCCTTTATTTCCTCGAGTCCGACCGTGGCAGCGTCTGTCCACTCGAAGTGTTCGGTGCGCCTGAGGAGGCGGTAAAGGGCAATGCCTTTTCTCCCAGGCGGGAGATAAAGCGGCTTAAAGCCGCCACGCATCCGGTGAGTTTCTGTATTTGTTTGAGGTCTTTTGGGACATCCAATTGTGACAAAGCTCGGATTTTAGCTGGGTTTGCCTCAATTCCTCTACCGGATACAATGAAGCCCAGGAGCTTTCCGGCTGGAACGCCGAAAACACATTTTTCCGGATTGAGCTTAATGTCGTATTTTCGGAGGTTGTCAAATGTAAGCCTCAAGTCGTCTACTAGAGATTAGACATGTCTTGATTTAACGACCACATCATCTACATATGCCTCCATTGTTTTGCCGATCTGGTTTGCCAATCATGTTTGAATCATGCGCTGATATGTTGCGCCGGCATTTTTTAGCCCAAAGGGCATTGTGTTGAAGCAGAATGGGCCGTATGGTGTGATGAATGCTGTTGCGGCTTGGTCTGATTCTACCATCTTGATTTGATGGTAACCAGAGTATGCGTCGAGGAAGCATAGCGAATCGTGTCCTGAAGTGGCATCGATGATTTGATCTATTCGAGGGAGGGGGAAAGGATCCTTTGGGCAAGCCTTATTAAGGTCTTTGAAATCAACACACAGGCGCCAGGATTTGTCCTTCTTTGGTACCATCACCAGGTTTGCTAGCCAGTCCGGGTGTTTTATGTCTCTAATGAATCCGGCCTCCAATAACTTGGCTAGCTCCTCTCCCATAGCCTGTCTCTTTGGTTCGGAGAAACGCCGAAGGGCTTGTTTGACAGGTTTGAATCCTTTCTGGATATTTAGGCTGTGTTCGGCCAACCTGCGTGGGATTCCTGGCATGTCTGAAGGGTGCCAAGCGAAAATGTCCCAGTTCTCTCGTAGGAACTCTCGTAGTGCGGCGCCTACATCAGGTTTCAGTCTTGCCCTGATGGCGGCTGTTTTATTGGGGTCCGTTGGGTGGACCCGAAATTTGACTATTTCATCCGCTGGTTTGAAGGATGTGGATTTGGATCTCTTATCAAGTATCACATCATCCCTATTGACCGTGGATCGCAGCGCAGTCAGTTCTTCGGCCGCTAAGGTTTCGGATAGTGCCTCGAGGGCCAATGCGGCTGTCTTGTTCTCAGCGCGGAGTGCTATGTCCGGATCACTAGGGAGAGTGATAATTCCGTTTGGCCCAGGCATCTTAAGCTTCATGTACCCATAACGGGGTATAGCTTGGAAAACTGTGAAAGCCTCCCGTCCTAGTATAGCGTGATATCCGCTTTTGAACGGGGCCACCTGGAACGTGATATGTTCGGACCTGTAATTATCCGGCGTCCGGAATACCACATCTAGTGTGATCTTTCCGGTGCAGCGCGCTTCCTGACTGGGGATTATTCCTCTAAAGGTTGTGCTGCTTCGCTCAATGCGGTTCCAGTCTATTTCCATCTTTTGGAGGGTTTCCTCGTAAATGAGGTTCAATCCGCTGCCTCCGTCCATGAGTACCTTTGCGAGGCGACAGCCGTCCACTATGGGACTGAGGACCAATGCGGCTGGTGCTCTGGCTGTTCGAAATTTAGGTTCGTCACTCGCGTTGAAGGTGATAGCAGTATTACTCCATGGGTTTATTGTCGCTACTTGATAGACTTCAGTGAGGCTGCGGAGTGTTCTTTTTCGCATGTTATTTGATGCGAAAGTCTCAAAGACTGTGAGAACGGAACTGAAATTCTCGGGCTGGTTTCCTTCGACCTCTAGAATTAGGAGGTCCTCGCCAATTTTGGCCACCTGACGGAGTATCCAACATGCCCTGAGGCTGTGAGTTGGGGTGGCGTCCTCTGCACTGTGAATCTTGCAGGGTCCATCTAGCCACTTTTCCAGTACGGTTCCATGCCCTCTAAAGGGTTTTGATTTTTGGGTATTTAGTCCGGGCGCCTTACTGTGGTGCGCCCTCTTAATTTGGACGGGATTGCTATTCAAGGCCGGATTATCCCAAAATTTTATTTCGGTTTTCCAAGCACTTTCCATCGCACAGTATTTTTGTACTATGGACGCCAAGTCAGCAAAGCGTGTAATATTATGACGACTTACGGCGTTGAGTATTCCCTTGTCCGTGCAGTTACTGCAAAAGATTGAAATTGCGTCTCCCTCGCGGTAGTCCTTTATCCTGTTCATAACCAGGAGGAATCTGGCCCAGTAATGATGTACTGTTTCTTGGGGCATTTGCCTGATTTGGGAAAGATCGCTGAAGATCGGGCGGGCGGGTGTCGTTGAATCTGAGACCTCGCCCAGTTTGTTGTTCGGAGGCTGAAGAACTTCCGGATTCTGAGATCCGGAGTCTTGGATGTTATCCGATTTGCCTGATTTTAAGCTCAGGTCTTGGATTGTATCCTCCCCTCCGCGGATATCCGGCATGGAGGGTTCGGGAATTCGGACGTAGCTAGTCCTTAAGATAGATGAAGGGTCGCCGCATTGTGTCTCCACCACAGCAACGTGGTGGGTGACTTGGGGAGAGTTAATTTCTCTTAGATCGGGTTTAAGCCCAACCTGGTCATAATTTGTAGCGACACCCAGTGCGGCGATGCGATCCAGCAGCTTGTTTACAGAAGAGAGCTCCATCGGATCCAATTGCTCGGTGAGTTCTGAGCCGACGTGGAGGTTGCTTTCGATGACCCGGGAGGTCACCGTCGGCGCAACAGCCGAACAGGCGGTTGCGAGTAAACCACCTAGCCGGAGAGTTTGGCTGACAGCCAAGGCTCCTTTTGTAATGGCGCCATCTTTAAAGACGGGAAGAGGCATCCTTCCTGATCGCGACGGCACAGAGGAACTCTCAATGAAAGCACTAATGTTGGTGTCAAAACCGGCGGATCTCGGGTAGGGGGTCCCGAACTGTGCGTCAAGGTCGGATGGTAACAGGAGACAAGGGACACTTTATTTTACCCAGGTTTGGGCCCTCTCGATGGAGGTAAAACCCTAATCCTGCTAGATTAATATTGATGATATGGGTAGTACAAGAGTAGATCTACCACGAGATCAAGGAGGCTAAACCCTAGAAGCTAGCCTATGGTATGATTGTGTATGATGATGGTTGGCCTACGGACTACAACCCTCCGGTTTATATAGACATCGGCTAGGGTTAGGGTTACACAGAGTCGGTTACAATGGTAGGAGATCTTGAATATCTGCACGCCTAGCTTGCCTTCCACGCCAAGGAAAGATCCTTCCGGACACGGGACGAAGTCTTCAATCTTGTATCTTCATAGTCCTGGAGTCCGGCTGAAGGAATAGTCCGGCTATCCGAACACCCCCTAATCCAGGACTCCCTCAGTCGTCATCGCCCCATGGACCGAACCATTCCTGGCTTACCTAACTAGGAAGGAACTTCCCAAGGACCAAAATGAGGCACGCTGCATTGTGCGGCGACCTAAAGCCTACAAGGTCCACGAGGGAGAGCTTTATAAGAAAAGCACCACCGGAGTCCTTCAAAGGTGCATCTCCGAAGAGGAAGGGCGGAAGCTTTTGGCAGAAATCCACGTCGGACTCGGCGGCCACCACGCCGCAGCCCGGGCCCTCGTAAGTAAGGCCTTCCGTACAGGATTCTATTGGCCGATGACCCGGGCGGATGCACAAGACTTGGTCCAACGCTGCGTCGGTTGCCAGCCTTTTGCAAACCAAAGCCATATGCCGCCCGTCGCACTACACACAATCCCCATTACCTGGCCTTTTGCGGTCTGGGGGCTTGACATGGTTGGACCCCTTAAAGGGGGAACCCATAAGAAAAAATACTCATTGGTCATGGTGGATAAATTCACCAAATGGATAGAAGCCAAACCTGTTAAAACGGCCAAATCTGGACCAGTGATAGACTTCATATCCGGGGTTGTACACCGTTATGGCGTCCCCCATAGCATCATCACCGACAACGGCACGGACTTCACTGTCGACAAGGTAAAACTATGGTGCAGCAACATGGGCATAAAGCTCGATTACGCTTCTGTCTAGCATCCACAAACTAACGGTCAAGTCGAGCGAGCAAATGGTCTTATCATGAGCGGCATCAAACCCATATTAGTGCTGTCCTTAAAGGAATCTAACACGCACTGGGTAGAGGAGCTAGACTCCGTCCTCTGGGGGCTGCGGACCATGCTGAATCGCACTACCGGATACACACCGTTCTTTATGGTGTACGGCGCAGAGGCAGTTCTGCCCTGCGACATAATTCATGACTCACCTCGAGTGCACATGTATGAAGAAAGAGAGGCCGAGCTCGATCGGCAGGACAGTTTGGACGCCCTCGAGGAGGAGCGTGACGTGGCGAAAGCCCGTTCCGCATTCTATCAACAACAGGCTAGAAGATACCAAAGCAGAGAAGTACGGGCCAAAACTTATAATGTTGGCGAACTCGTTCTACGCCTACGGGAGAAGAAAAAGGACAAGCTCAAGCCCAAATGGGAAGGTCCCTTCGTTATTGACCAGGTTCTGATCGGTGGAGCATACCGTCTGTGGGATGCATCGGACAATCGACTCGAGCCAAATCCATGGAACGCAGCCAGACTCCAAAGATTCTACGCCTAGTGCCGGACTCCGTGTTCGTCTCCTTACCTCTGTCAAATTTTTTACACGCATTATCTGTCTTTTTCTTCTTTCTTTCTTCCCCTTTTTATTTCAAGGCCTGTATAGGCTAAAAGGTGTTTCGACTACACAATTTTGATGCGCTAGCCGCGCTCATGATACCAGGGGGCTTCTTACACAGAAGCTTAATTATTTTACTGGGCCTCATGCCCTGCACATGTGTTATTCTTCCGCATGTACCTTTTTCGCCATTATATGCATCGATATGACTTAAGTTTTGGCCAAGCTGGGTTGCCTGGCTCTTGTATTTATGCCCTACGTTCCCGTTAATTCGGCTAGGGCATAAGGGGAGCACCTCTACGATTGTTACTGCCGGGTCAGCCGGATGTGTACCTCAGACTGGGTGAAGCTGAAAGCTAGCGTTCTGAAGGGAATATTCGGTCGGTGAACAAAAGATGATTTTTATTTATTTTTATTACATGCCCCCAGATGTTTTTGCTTGCATCTCTTCTCGCAGTCCGGACATGCACCTTAGGGCATGCGTACCCAGGGAAAGGAACCCTTAATGAAACTATTCTCCCTGGAAGATGTTTCTTACTATCCATGTAATATAACATAACTAGTTGGGTACTTATCTGTTCAAGCACTTATGACCCCTACGCCTGGTTTCCACGCATACCCCGGTTTTTACATAGTTGAGCGGGTATTCGGATACACTCCGGACTATTGGGTCCAGAGGTCGAAGCGAAAAGGTCCACCATGACAAATGAATTACAATCCGGCTAGCGACATTCTACATGTCATTTACATTACACAGTCACTTAGACTGACTAAATTCTTCTTCTATACCATCCAACAGGCTGTCTAGCCTACAATCCTGCTGGGAATACTTTGCGGCTAACTCTACTTGGTGATACACCAAACTGACAGGGATTTCTTTCCCATTGGGTCCCACAGGTCCGACCTCGGCCATGTGGTTTGGGCCAGCCTTGGTATACCGCATCTTCACCATGGCCCAGGCTTCTCTGGCACCTTGACGACATGCCGATACCTTCCATAATCGGAAGCGGCTCCGCGCTCCATTAAGCTTCTCCGCAAGCTCTCCAAGGCCTTCAGGCAGGGAGACGGATGGCCACAAGGCCTGGACAATACCTTGCATCACCTGTCGAACTTGTTCGTGCAGTTGTGAGAGCTCTGGTAGAAGATCACCCACACACCCGGGCATCTCATTCGCGGGAGGACCCGTCAGCATACCTGCAGACATAACTCTGTTAGCTGGCTTCTTCGCCGAACCCTTTTTAAAGTTCGCTCAAGCACTTACTGAAAATGCCGCGTGGAAGCCGCTTATTCTCCTTCATGGAGTCCGACAGCTGGGCGCGAACATCCTTTAGTTCCACGCTCAGATGGGTATTGGCATCTTGGAGATCGTTTTTCTCCTGCCTAACTTTTGTAAGCATGCGCTCGCCAGCCTTTAGCTGCAGTATGAAATGTTGCTCATCCAGATTCACTCCAGCGTCTTCTGCAATATTTATTGTCAGAGTTGCATGCACGCCACATCCTATATGGTACCTGTCATTCTTTAAAACAGGTGTTACCGGAGGGGGCCTTCTCGGACTCCTTCAATGCAGCCATTGTGGCCCGTGGCTAGGCCTTGCACTCTTCCAGCTCTTGAGACAATTGGGTATTCTTCTGTGTAAGAACCTGCATCAATAATGATCCTTAAATCAATTGTGCCAACTATTTCAAGTCTCAGGGGCTACCGATATATATATAATCATCAAATTTTCTTACCCGTATATCCTTTACATACTGGTCCGTGGCTGTGGCAAGACCGTTTTGAGCAGCACGGATGTACGCGTCACCCGAGTTGAAGGCGTTAAACGCCTCTTGAGAGAAACAAGCATCACAGAGTACGGCCCGGCGACGCCTGTGATTCATGGCGCTCTCCACTTCGGAATTTGTAGCGGATATTTTATCTGCATCCTCTATAGGAGGAACGTCCGATGCGTGCCCCGCCTCCGTGTTCCCCGCCTCCGTGTCCGGCCCTGGAGCCTGGCTAGTGGAGGCGTGATCGGCAACTTCTCCGGATATAGTCCGGCGAGTGTTTTTCCTTCTAGGAAACATGGGTGTTATTATGTTTTTAAAGGCAACAACCACGGTGCGAGGTTTTATATCATACCTCTGCGCCAGCGTCTCACTCCGAACCGCTTTCCTTTTCAGCCTGCCTAGCTTCGGCACCCCTCGTTGGCGACTCGCCACGGGATCGGCATGGTGTCCGGAAGACCTTCCCTGTAAAACACCGTACAGATACGGTAGGTGAAGGGCGTACAAAGGGATTCTTCTCAAAGGTCGGGACTCTGGTCTTACTTACCCGCGAAGCAGGGAGTAGTCTGGGATAGTCGGCTGTGATAGCCACCATGGCCTCATCGTAGCTTAATTGATAGAATATTCTGTCAATCAGCTCCACAAATACGTCCGGATCTTCTTTAAGGCCGGGGGCGTGGGACCGTTCGGGATCCTCTGGTTGTGGAGGTGGGCTGCTGATCTCCCGTACGGCTTTACGCAGCTCCTGCGATGAAATAGCGAGATGAAATATTTATTGCAAAAATGTGGAAAAGTTGGGTATAAAAAGTGGCAGCTTACCCAGCTCAGAGGATTGTACATGGAGAATCCGTCTTGCGGCTTGATGCGGAGGAACTCCTCTTCCCCTCCCTTGTACAGACCGGACATAATTTTTGTCAGAGCGGCAACTGAGTCTGGCCCCTTATGGCCGCAACGGGTGGCATCATCTTCCCCGTTAAAATCCCACATAGGGTGGCCTCGATATTGAAGCGGCTGCACTCCTCGCATAATGCATATTGACATAACCTCGGTTGTGGTCAGTCCTGATAGAGCCAGCGCCTTTATCCGGCCCACCAGGTAAGAAATGTCTCTATCATCTTCCTCCTGAGGGATCCTTGGTCGCCAGCTTAGGCGCTTCTTCAGAGGAGTATTATTGAACTCAGGAAGGCCAATCCGGATAGGATCTGGGAGAGGGACATCCTCTATATAGAACCACTCTGAAGACCAGTCTTCGGATGTCTTCTTCGGGGTACCGGATAGGTATCCGGTCCCGACAATGCGCCATATTTCGGCTCGCCCACTTGAAATATTGAGCCCCTCTGTGTACGGGGCACAAGGCAGAATAGCCTTTTCCTCAACGCGAAGTGAGCTTCGCAGCCCAGAAACAGCTCACAAAGGGCCACATAACCAGCGATGTGTAATATGGAGGCAGGGGTGAGATTATGCAATTGGAGGCCGTAAAACTCCAGGAGCCCTTGTAGGAACGGATGGAATGGAAATCCGAGCCCCCTTAATAAATAAGGAACGAGGCATAACCGCTCCCCTTGGAGGGGCCGGGAAAGCTCTCTGCTTGCTCCCCGCCATTATAGGTGGCGAGCCTGGCTTGAACAGGGACCATGTACGCTGGGGGGAGGAATCCCTGGGTCTGTAGCTTCACTAATTGGCTGTGCGGGACGGAACACTTCATCCAATCTCCGGGCTTAGGGCTACGGGAGCGAGAGGAGGAGCTACGCTGGCCGGCCATGTTGGGATGGGTTTCGCTCAGGCGCGCTTCGATGAATGCTCGCTAAAGGAAGAATGGTGTGATTTGGATCTGAGAATCCTCGTCTCTTTAAGTAGGCAGTTTATTCACATAGCTAGGGTGGTAAATGTAAAAACACCCTGGCTTCTCGCATTCGCTTGACACGTGGAAGATGGCCATTATTGGGCGTGGAAGCCAAGAAGCGCAAGTATTTATGAGAAGCCGGACACTATTTAACAGGTATTCAGGATTTGGAGAAGAACCCGCCTTGCAATGCCGAAGACAATTTGCGTGCCGGACTCATCGTCATTGAAGCCTGGTTCGGGGGCTACTGAGGGAGTCCTGGATTAGGGGGTATCCGGACATCCAGACTATATCCTTTGGACGGACTATTGGACTATGAAGATACAAGTTTGAAGACTTCGTCTCGTGTTCGGATGGGACTCTCTTGGCATGGAAGGCAAGCTTGGCGATACAGATATGTAGATCTCCTCCCATTGTAACCGACTCTGTGTAACCCTAGCCCCCTCCGGTGTCTATATAAACCAGAGGGTTTAGTCCGTAGGACAAGAACAATCATACCATAGGCTAGCCTCTAGGGTTTAGCCTCTATGATCTCGTGGTAGATCAACTCTTGTACTACTCACATCATCAAGATCAATCAAGCAGGAAGTAGGGTATTACCTCCATCGTGAGGGCCCGAACCTGGGTAAACATCGTGTCCCTTGCCTCCTATTACCATCCACCTTAGACGCACAGTTCGGGACCCCTACCCGAGATCCGCCGGTTTTGACACCGACAGACCCCTGATAAGCTTGCCAATCATTCCAACAGAAACTGCTGGGTCTTCAAACAGGCTGGTAAGTTAAATACCGAACATAAGGGGAAGGAGCCGCCTAGCAAGGATGACGATGAGCCTCGCCCATCGAACACAGGGGGGCAAAAGAAATCCCCCCAGGTAAAAATAGTGAATATGATCTACGCCACTCATATCCCTAAGCGGGAGCGCCAGCACGCACTAAGGGACGTCTACGCCATAGAGCCAGTCGCCCTAAAATTCAACCCATGGTCGGCTTGTCCGATCACTTTTGATCGCAAGGACCATCCGACCAGTATCCGTCATGGAGGTTCAACAACATTGGTCCTTGATCCAATCATCGACGGATTCCATCTCACGCGAGTCCTCATGGACGACAGGACACTGTCCGTAAAATGGGTATCGATCCGTCAAGGATCAAGCCTACTAAAACCACCTTTAAAGGAGTAATACCCGACGTGGAGGCCTGCTGCACAGGGTTGATAACGATGGAAGTAGTCTTTGGCTCACTGAATAATTTCTGAAGCAAATATTTGATCTTCGACATTGTCCCCTTCTGCAGTGGTTATCATGCACTGCTCGGACGAACCGCTTTCGCCGTTTCAATGCAGTACCGCACTACGCTTATCTAAAGCTCAAGATGCCCAGACCATGCGGTATTATAACAGTCAATGGAAATATGGAGCACTCCCTCTGTACTGAGGAGCATACCGCGACCCTCGCAGCTAAGGTACAGGGTGGCCTTATCAAGCCGAATACTTCATTTGGCATCAAGCCCCGAAACACTGTCAAACGAGTCCGGTCTACCCTGCAGAACGACAGTTCGGTTCATCCAGAGCTGGACTAGCAATTCGGCCTCCGACAAAACCACCACCTAATCGCGACACACGTACCGCACGTGCATAACTATGCACTAAAAATATCGTGGACAAGGACGGAGGCACACTAAGGACAAGGTCCACAATACGGCTCGACCCTATTCAGACCTTAATCTTCTTCCTTTTCTTCTCCCTTTTTCTCTTTTCTCTCTTATTTCAGGTTCTTTAAAACCTAAATCACTTTTTGGTGGTACAAGGGCCCTTTCCCAAGCCCCTTTTGTATACAAGATCGTTGATCCTCTCAAAGGATCCTTCGACAAGGTGAAAAGCGACACAGACGCGCGACAGGATGTCCAAAGGATCTTCAAGACCACCTTTTTTAGGTCCTGTATGAAGCTTTCCCTTGCTCACAAATTCTTGGCATGTAAAATAGCCTTGATGCTTATGGCATTCTCTGTAAGAGCATGTTTTGATATATCAATCAGACTATAGTGGAAACAGTTTTGTCCAACCCTATTCGGTATTGGCTTATTTCATAATCTGTATTCCCTCTTCACGTCAGATTTACATGTACACCTTGGCATAAATTGCTAGGGGTTCTATAAAAAAGTATACCATCCCACCCGGCCTAACCCGGGGGGTTAAGGTTCTTGGTGAAGAGACCTTAGGATAAGTTGCTAAAACAAACGGAGGGGAGGATCGACCCGTTCAGTAGAATTCCGAAGAAAGACTGTTGGCAGCAGGTGGAGACATTTCTTTGGCCCCGGTAGGGATGGAATGGTCAATAGTCAAGTCAAGGATGACTTCTTTGTTGGCGAAACGATGGGGGAGAGAAAGCACGCCAGTGATTATCTGAGCCGGTCTTCATTTCCAATGCCTCGGGAAACAGGTCGAGATAGATGACATCACCTTTTTATCCTCTTCCTTACGGCCACATATATTTTTCAAAAACAAAAAAGTGTGAACACTTTGGTAGTATACTTTGGCGTCCCGAATACTGCATTATACGCATCAGCTCTGAATCATGTCTTTGGTCAATAGTTGGGTTGCCCGGCTCCTGTGGTTACCACCTTATGTTCCGCTTGTTCGACTAAGGTAGTAAAGGGAGAACTAGTGCGATTTTGTTTCTGGTTCATCTGGTCAAACACCTCAATAGAGAAAGCCGAAAACTGTCTGTCATGATATAGCGAGAGCTGGTCAGCGGTTTGGCGACTTACTAAATCTTTTGCGATTTTTCCCCGTATTATACGAAGGACTGGCCTCCACCCAGTCACGCGCCTAAGGCATCCAGCTCGTATAGCCGCACACGCACCACGGGCTAGCTTATAGTCCCATTGTTAAACTCCTATGGCTAAGTGAGAGTGATAAAGCCGCATAGTCTGATTGCCTAGTTCGCTGCACTGACACCTCCTTTACGGACCAAGACGTTGGGTCAAGTGTGGTCATGTGCTATTCCGAACACCCCCGTAGTATCTACGTGGGGGCTGAAGCCGACGGCTGGTAAACTTTCAGAAATAAAAACGGTCGCACAGGAGGAAAACATTTTCAGATAACAGGCATAAATACATTACAAGGCCTTGGTTGATAAAACAAAGTCTTGGCAGCCTGGATACATTCATTCAAACATAACATCTTTCGAGCATTGACCCTCTATTAAACGGGCACCCTCTAGGATGTCTTCTAAATATCGCTCCGGCTTGCAGTGGTCCTTGCCTTCGCGTCGGCCCTCTACTGCCACGACGGCAGCCTTCATCTTCGCCCAGTGCATCTTGACACGGGCAAAGGCCATCCGAGCACCCTCTATGCACGCCGGGCGCTTCACAGCTTCAACTCGGGGCAGGGCATCGCCGAGTCGCTTGACCAGGCCGAAGTAGCTGCTAGGAATGGGTCCGGCTGGCCACAGCCGGACTATGATGTCCTTCATGGCCAAACCGGACATCCTATGCAGCTCTGCCAGCTGCATCATCTGGTTGTTCAGCAGCGCTGGCCTTTCTGGCACCAGGAACTATGACCAGAAGAGCTTCTCCGTGGTGTTTCCCTCCTAGGCCCAGAAGAATTGCGTAGCGTCGGCCGCACTCCTCGGAAGATCCGCAAAGGCATCTCGAGAACTCCATAGTCGATTAAGCAAGGCATATCTCCGACCACCAAACATACTCTGTAAAAAATTATGTCATACTTATGACACTTCTATGACGATAATTGTGAAAAAACCCGGTGTCATCATAGATGTGGTGGGGTCCTACTTCTATGACAAAAAATCATGACAGAAAATGGGCTTTTCGTCCTGGGTGGGCCGGAGACGCAGCTGCATGACATTCTTTGGGCCGTCCATGACGGAAAAAACCGTGGTAGAAGCGAGGGCGAGGAAAATATCAGGGAGTTCCCGGTTACGGTGGGTGGTCGGGGGCCGAGGGATGCACGTTTCTCTCGTACGTACGCGTGTGTGTGCGAGGCATTGGGATCTAACTGAACCCGAGCGATTGCACTACAGGCTACGCGTTACTGTACCCGAGCGAGCGATCGATCCCTTGCTGTTAACTGAACCCGAGTGATTCCTTCGTTACTGCTGCTAACTGAAGCGGATTGAACACTGCTGCCTCGTTCCCTTGATGAACAGTGAGCATTGTTGAGGGGGTTTGGATGAACAATTCCCGGTGAGGGGTTGGATGAGTAGGACCCCGTGGTAGTATAGGCCGTTGCCGCTGGATGAACAGGACCCGATCGATCGAGCCGGTGGATGAATATGACCCCGTGGAGGGCTGGATGAACAGGACCCGTGGAGGGCTGGTTGAACAGTAGTCGATGGAGGGCTGGTTGAACGGTAGCCTATGGAGGGCTGGATGAACAGTAGCCCGTGGAGGGGTGGTTGAACGAGATCCCGTGGAGAGGGCTGGTTGAACAGTAGCCGATGGAGGAGCGCGCGGTGGAGTCCAGATGAACAGGAGCCCGTGGATGAACAGTCGCAGGTGGAGGCTGGAGGAGGTCAATAGTGGATGAACAGGAGCCCGTGGAGGCAGTCGATGGTGGATGAACAGTAGCCCATGGAGGCAGTCGACGGTGGAGATGAATAGTATCTCGTGGAGTCCTATTTTGCGGTACGCCACACCCCTCCCTATGAACAGGACCCCTGTTTCGACCATAGCGCTCCAACACAAGTCCGTTTCCTCCGTTTTGCGGTACGCCAGACCCCTCCAATGAACAGGACCCTGTTTCGACCGTGGCCGGTCGAACACAAGGATGTTTCCTCCGTTGTGCGGTACGCCAGGCCTCGTTTCCATCGGTTGTTCCGTCCAAGCCGGTTGGCTCCCGATGAACATGACGACGCATTCCGTTCCGACCCAGCCGGTTGCCTCCCCATGAACACGACAACGGCGCAACTTCTCCGTTCTGACCCAGCCATCTACACGAGCCCTGGCCGTACGTATGCGCGAGTAGGCGTTCGAGACCTCGCTCGTATGTACGTATGTGGCCGTATTTTCTTTCTTGCACCCTGGTCGTTGTACGTACGTGTACATGCTACGTGCGCGCCTCTACTACGACACGTGCGCGCCTCTACTATGACACGTGCGCGCCTCTACATCGACCAGTATGTACGTACACGTTCGCGACCAGAATGACAACGCTACGTACGCTTCGACCAGGTGGGTCTCGACTGTCAGGCACTTCCTTCTGTGCGAAGATGTAGCTGGTGGGTCCCAGCAGTCAGGGGGCGAATCACTTTTTTGCCCGTAATATGGACGCACTTCCTTGCGTGCGAAGATATAGCTGGTGGGTCCCAGCAGCCAGGGGAACTTTTTTTCGTGAAATACGATGGCCCGTCCGGTGGGTCCCTGCTGTCAGGTGGAGAAATCATTATTTTTCGCGTAATAAGGAGGCACTTCCTTGCTGCGGCCGTGGACCCAGCTGTCAGCCTCTCCACATACAGTACTCTTCCGATGGAAGTTGTTCATTGACCACATTGACCACGCCGTGCCGAGAGCATCAAGGCGGTGGACGACGGCGAGGCCTAGGAAGGGGACGACGCGGAGCCGGGGAAGACGTGGCAATGGATGCCCACGCGGAGAGGAGTACGAGGGTTCACTGGTTTGGCTACAGTGTGAGGCTGCCGTTGCCGCAGGGCCTGGCCAGTGGTGGGAGTAGTAGGGGCGGTGAGGCCTCCATGGCAGCACAACCGGCCACGGGAGGCAGGAGCAGGCGGCACGACCGGCGCTGCTTTGGGCGGCTGGAGCAAGAAGACCAGAGGTTGAAGAAGCACTATGGCCGTTGGATGGACATCGTACGACCACTGGAGCTAGAATTGTTCATATTGACTAAGTTGACAAAGCCCTCCGTTCCCGTCAACTTAGTAGGCCCACATGTCAGCCTCCCACTATGCTGGGTCCCAGCTAGCAGGGGGAGTATTCAAATTTTGTGCGTAATAAGGAGGCACTTCCTTGCGTGCGAAGATATAGTTGGTGGGTCTGACATGTCAACGGGGGGAACAGTTTTCTCGCTAAATACAGAGGCCCTTCCAGTGGGTCCCAGATGTCAGGTG
Source organism: Aegilops umbellulata (assembly GCA_032464435.1). Lineage (NCBI taxonomy): Eukaryota > Viridiplantae > Streptophyta > Magnoliopsida > Poales > Poaceae > Aegilops > Aegilops umbellulata. The sequence goes on from CP136059.1 coordinate 238,779,689, forward strand.
GAGGAATCATTATTTTGCGCGTAATAAGGAGGCATTTCCTTGTGTGCGGCCGTGGACCCAGCTGTCAGCCTCTCCACGTACAGTCCACGTCCGATGGATGTCGTTCGTTGACCACATTGACCACAGCGCGCCGAGAGCACCAGGGCGATGGACGACGGCGAGGCCTTGGAAGGGAATGACACGGAGCCGGGGAAGACTCGGCAGTGGTTGCCCACACGGTGGGGAGTACGAGGGTTTACTGGTCCGGCTGCCATCGCCGGAAAATAACAGGAGGTGTGGGTGAGTAGAGGAATGGCCTGGCCAGCAATGGAGTAGGGTGGGGCAGTGCCGCCTGTGCAGCAGCATAGCCGGCCACGGGAGGCGGGAGCAGGCAGTCCCATCGGCGCTAGTTTGGGCGGCTGGAGCAAGAAGATCAGATATTGAAGAAGCAGCACGGCCGTTGGATTAACATCCAACGGTCACTGCTGCTAGAATTGTTTGTGGACTAAGTTGACAAAGCCTTTCGTACACGTCAACCTAGTAGACCCACAAGTCAACCTCCAAATCTGTCCCAAACAGCATACAACTCGAAATTTCTAATCAGATTCAAATTAATTTAAAAACTAAACATACCTTAATTTAAATCCAATGGAATTTTACCCGCACAAAAACAATGAAATTTAAAATATCAAAATCAGAAAGAAAAAAGTATTTTGGAACTAATTGCATGTTTGCTGTATTTTTTCATGTTATAGCACGTTTAATATTACTTATAGCCCATTTCTTATTACTTATAGCCCATTTTCTGGGCAAAATGCATCCCTCCTCGTCTTGAAAGATTTCCGGCCTAACAGGGCGTAGAAAAACAAGTAGGCCTACGTTGGTTATTCTGCAAAAAAAAAATAGCTGGGCTAGCCATTTTCAGAAAGGAAAAAAACAAAATGGCTTGGTCATGTGCTAGACGGGCCACAGCTCCCGAACAACCCAATTGATACCCTTCTCCGTCCCAAAAAAACAAAATTACTGCGCGCTGCTAGGTCCCTACTGCCATCCTCACCATGTACAATCATCTCCTTATTCCTCTCGGTTGTTGACCATGTTGACAACACCGGAGGGCGGCGCCGCGGCAAGCAAAGAAAGGCGGAGGACGATGGTGAGGCCTCGGACGGGAACGAACAGGAGCCTGGGAAGATGCACACAGTTTTAGGGTGTGATGTGGCCATGATGCCTGCGTGGCCTTACAGCCAGCCGTGGGAGGCGGGAGCAGGTGGTCCTGCCGACGCTGGTTTGGCTTTCGCGGCTGGAGGAAGAAGAGACTGAAGAAACACGACAGACGTTGAATGTCAATCCAACGGTCAAGGTTGGCACAATCGTTTGTTGACTAAGCTAACACCAAGTAGCATACTTTTTTATATATAGGAAGAAAAGAAAAACTGGGCTCGTTCGCCTGATAACATTCCCGAAACTGCGACCGTTCGATCTTGCGTCGCAAATAAAACTGCGAGGAAAATGCGTTCGTCTGCCATCCTCCTCACAGGGAACGTTCACCACATAAGTGACTAGCACCCTTGGTTTTCAACCAAGAGGTCTTGGGTTCGAGTCCCATGAACTCTCAATTTTGTCCTCCTTCCTTCCTGGCAAAAATAAAGAAAGAAAATCAAAGACTTGAGAAGGCGTACAGAACAAGCTAGTGTACTAGTAAAGAGACGTTGCTAAGTTTTAGAAAAAGAGAGACGTGCTCCTGTAGCTGGTTCGAATCCAAACCTAGACTATGACTATATATGGCGCTATGCTACTCTGCAAGTAATGAAACTGACATATCCAACGTTCGTTTCTCCTCTTCTCTACTTATTATGCCTAGCATCAAAAGCTCTGGCCACAGCAACCATGTCCGCTGGCTACTCGTCCACCTGCTCTTCAGCAGGCAACAACCAGATATGCGCCAAGTCGCTACCTGTACCATCGCCTGTGGGTCTCATCACACCCCCGCCGACACACGCACCGCAGCCGGTTGCTCATCGCAACCCGCTGTCGTTGGTGTGGTGCCACTACTGCAAATCACGCAGAGTCATCCGTCGCGTCTCAACCACAATCCTCAACCCTGGCCGAGTCTTCTACAAATGCCCGAATCATGGGGTAATAATATGTTTAACTGTTGTTCTGCTGCTTTCAGTTGCTGATTTTTTTAATAGTTTGGTTCATGATCTTCCAATTTGATTCGGGCAGAAAAGGGAAGATTCGTGTGATTTGTATTTCTGGGAAGTTGTTGATGTGGGGGAATGAAACTATGCTGATTATTTGGTTAGGCGAGGAATCCCAATACCAGCAGGTTGGGGTGTTGGACAAGTAACTGAAGGAACGACATAAGAGGAAGATGCAAAGCAGAAGGTTAAAGATGCAGTTCCTCTGATCATGGCCAAGCAACAAATGTTAAACGGCCTTGACAACAATGAGCAGATGAAAGAGCTTGTGAAGATAATGGGCAAAATCGATGTGCTATGTAGGATGATTGTCTCTTTATTTGCAGTGTATGTATCACTCGTGATGTATTCAGTGGCTATGACATGAGCACTTTGCTGAAACTAGTAATGAATGAAACCTGTGTAGCAGGCTGGGCGTAGTGTTGTGAACATGTAATGATTTCTATTAACAGAAATCGGGGGGTATCCCCTTTTTCTCATAAATAAATAAATAGCATAGGCCCTTTTGGTAATAGTAAATAAATAAATTAGCAGAGGCCCTATCGGGTCAGCTTTGTTCCCATTCGAAGACGTCGAGCAAATTGCAGTCCAACAACAAACTATGTCATCAAATTCAAGTTTCACAGCCAAATATGAGTACAACTAAACAGCAATGTCATCATGTTTTAGTCGTCATACAATCACCAAACACAAATGAACATACATAACAAGTGATGTTCTCACAGCAAAATACTAAATAACACGTTCATCAGGTTTCAGTTGTCATAGCAAACACAATTTCACATAGTAGATAAAAAACGCCTTCTGACAGGAAAATATGACAAAAGCAATCTAATCATCATCCGCCACAGCAGCGTCAACATCTTCGCCATGTGTATCAGTCTGAATCGCAATTCCCCAGAGTGTCATCTTCTTCTTCATCCTCAATGTCCTCGAACGTTGGCTTCTTCTTGACCAACTCTTGTATGTCCACAGTAGGACATGCAATCTTTTTGCCAACGTCAATGACATGATGGTTCTCAAAGATATTAGGAACATCTGTGGAATCTTGTACATCAGGAGCAGTGTAAGCATCATCTTGTTGTGCAACTTCATTAAATGAATTCCTCTGCTAAAACCTTTGAAATACTCTCCAGTCATCGCTACGTGCAAATGTGTCTTCCAAGAAAAATATCTGTGTTGCTTGATTTGCCAAAATAAAAGGCTCTTTGGTCTGGTATGCCGCCTTGACATTGATGGATTTGAAATAATCATCAGCTCTGGGTTTTGCAATCCTGGAAAACAGGTTATACCAATGACAGCACAACAGAACCACACACCGATGATCCTGGAAACTAGAGATATACTGCAACTAAACAATGTCTGTTATGTTAGCATACATTTCAGTTGTCTCTCCGTCATACGTATCCGTGCTCATGATGGCACTGTTTTGTGTCTTCTTGCCTTCATCGCGTGCAAGGGTGTTGTAGCGCACATCTCCAACAAAGCAAGATTCATAATGTCTTACCCGAGTACCAGGACCCATTGCTAGTGCGTAAAGGGCATCATCAACTGCCTGCCCATCCTCCCGCATCTTCTTAACCTATGGTTAGAAAATAGACAAGTTGATCATCTTATGTACTCAATATATTAAAAAACTGATAGTGCAATTCAAAAGCTTACATGACTCTTGAACCATTTCGCAAATCCTGCCATAACCAGTTTGTCAATGTTTCTTGGATTTTGCGGCAGTGACTCCTTTTTGTAGATGCTGCACAACATAGCGATCGCGTCAAACATATAAATATATAAGAATGTGTTGCAAGTTTAGTAGATTATGATGTATAACCTGCAGTACTTAGCACTTACTTGATATAAGGTAGTATCTCAGGGCAGTTATTCAACACATACCAAACCATTTTTCCAAATCTTTAGGTTTGTCCTCTTGTCGACTCTTTCGTGTAACTCGAACAGAATAATCGAAAACATGGAGCCCGGGATTGTCTTCACCCACCTCTTTGCTAAGCTGATCAGCTGTTTCAATGTATTTTGAGCAGAATGTCAATGCTTCTGTAGCAATGTAGGCCTCTACAATGGAACCCTCGGGTCTAGCTCTGTTCCTAACATAGCCCTTGAAAGTGCCTAGCCGCCTTTCAATAGGGTACATCCAACCATACTGTACTGGACCTCTAAGTTGTGCCTCATCAGGTAAATGAACATCCAAATGCACCATCACATCAATGAAGGCTGGATGATATATATCCTCAAGGTCGCATAGGATAGTTGGTATCTTGTCTCTAAGACACTCCAAAGCATCTACCCTGATATTTCTACTGCAGAGTTCCCTGAAGAATTGTCCCAACTCTACAACTGCTCTGTATAAGTCAGGGCGGCCCAATCCTCTAAGGATAGCAGGTAAAACCCTTTGAAGTAGGATGTGGCAGTCATGAATTTTCAACCCTTGTACCTTGTTTCCATCTGCACTGACTCTCTTTTCAGGGTTAGAAGCAAATCCATGTGGGAATCTCACACATGACAGGACCTCGCAGAATTCTTTTCTTTTTACCTTAACCAAGACGTAGACAGCTGGTGCCATATCCCGTGGTTTACCTTCATCTTCCACCTGCAAATCCTTTCTGATACCCAGGTGTGTCAAATCAATTCTAGATTTTAAGGTATCTTTTGTCTTGCCTTCAATATTAAGAAGTGTGCCGATAATGCTATCACATATATTTTTCTCGATGTGCATCACATCAAGATTATGCCGCACATCCAAATCTTTCCAATACTCCAAGTCCCACAAAGTGGACCTGCGGGTAAACAATAATCTCTCTTCTGCCCTGCCATGCTTCCTTTTCCCGCTACCATTATGAAGATGGTTTCCTGGTGTACTATGCCTAGCCTTCTCTAATTCCACCTGCAACTCATCGGCGGTGAGCCTCTTTGGCGCATCGCGGTTTTCATGCTTTGCATTGAACACATGTCTTCGGTATTTTGTAGGACGCGACTTGTCCTTGGCAAGGAAATGGCGGTGTCCAATGTAACATATCTTGCTAAGTATTGCGTATGACAGCGGATTCCTGTCACAGTGAACACATGCATTGTAACCATGTGTCGTTCGCCCTGACATAGGCCCAAAGCCGGATAATCGTTGATGCACCATATTATAACAGCACGCAGAAAGAAATCAGCTAGTGGGCTGCTATATAGGTCTCGAGTGAGAACACCCTTCCATAGCTGTTGACGTTCCTCCACAAGAGGCTCCATGAATAAATCAAAATCCTTTCCAAGACTCTTTGGACCTGGGATGAGCAAGGCCATCATGTAGTTTGATTCTTTGGTGCAGACATTTGGAGGCAGGTTGTAAGGGATAACAAGCACTGACCACATGCTATATGTGGTGCTCTGGTGGCCAAATGGGTTAAATCCATCTGAAGCTAAGCCAAGTCTAATGTTTCTCGGGTCAGCAACAAACTTTTTGTGTTTCTGATTGAAGCTTTTCCACTCACTACCATGTGATGGATGGCTCATTACATTCTGATCTCTGTACTCCTAGTTCCTAGAATGCCACAGTACATCCTCTCTTGTTTCAGCATCATGAAACAACCTCTGTAATCTTGGTGTAATTGGAAAACGTCTCAGAACGTTACAAGGAATCCTCTTCACAGCATCGCATCTTTCCATCTCGATGATTTGCATTTCGGGCATTCACTTAAGTTGGCATAAGCCTTCCGGAACAGAACACAATTATTCTTACAAACATGGATCATACCATATCCAATTCCAACTGCACGAAGGAAATTCTTCATTTTACTGTAGGTGTGTGGCAGCTCAGGAGCATCTAGGAAAGCTTTGCAAAAAGCAGCCAACATCGCATGGAATGATTCATCCACTCGGATGTCTTCACCTGAAGAAAGCTGACCATGGCTGAGAATACTGATAGCTTATTTCCTGGGGTGATAGCCATGTTGCAATGTTCCAACATGCGGGCCCACCATATTTCTTATGCAGGTGAAAGTTCACGAAATGCACGAGCATTTCGTAGCATTATTTCAATGTTGGTCAAACTCACTGGCTCCGCCACCACCATCTCCTCCTCCTCTTCCACCTGAGCATCAGGCAGATCAAGATGGTGATCTGCTCCTTCCATGTTTAGTTAGTAACATTGATGTTCACAGCTTCACCATGATGAACCCACCTAGTATATGTGACTGACATCCCATACAAGTCTAGATGATTTTGCACAATTGACTGGGATCTTGTAACTGAATTCATACAACTGCTACACGGGCAGAGCACATCTGATTTCGGACCACCGTACTTAGCTCTGATAAAGTTTATGAAGTTTTCAACCCCCTCGACATATGCAGCGGAGAATCTTCGAGCAGAAGTTATCCAAGTCCTATCCATCTGTTAGACATAAAAATTAGTTCTTCTACTAGATATTACAGGAAAAACATATATGTTTTTTTATGAAGTCTAGAAAAAAATACCTAGGTCGATGTCTAAAGCTATGGCAAGATATTTGGACGAGCAAACACTACAGAAAAAAGACACATCCATGACATTTCGGGTCGAACGAAATTGTTTTCTGTCATACATATGACACTTCTATGACGATAATTGTGAAAAAACCCGGTATCATCATAGAGTTGGTGGGCTCCTACTTCTATGACAAAAAATCATGACAGAAAATGGGCTTTTCGTCCTGGGCGGGCCGGAGACGCAGCTGCATGACATTCTTTGGGCCGTCCATGACGGAAAAAAACATGGTAGAAGCGAGGGGGAGGAAAATTTCGGGGAGTTCCCGGTTACGGTGGGAGGTCGGGGGCCGAGCGATGTGCGTTTCTCTCGTACACGTACGCGCGTGTGTGCGAGGCGTTGGCTCTAACTGAACCCGACCGAGGCGTTGGGCTCTAACTGAACCCGAGTGATTGCACTGCAGGCTACGCATTACTGAACCCGAGCGATCGATCGATGGCTGTTAACTGAACCCGATCGAGCGATTCCTTTGCTACTGCTGCTAACTGAAGCTGATCGATGGGATGAACAGTGAGCGTTGCGGGGGGGGGGGGGGTTGGATGAACAATGAGCGGTGGTGTTGCCTCTGGATGAATAGGACCCCGTGGTGTGGTGGAGGGCTGGATGAACAGTAGACGATGGAGGGGTGCCCGTGGAGGGGTGGATGAACAGGACCCCGTGGTGTGGAGGGCAGGATGAACAGTAGACGGTGGAGGGGTGGTTAAACAGGACCCAGTGGTGTGGAGGGCTGGATGAACAATAGACGGTGGAGGAGTGCCCGTGGAGGGGTAGTTGAACAGGACCCCATGGTGTGGAGGGCTGGATGAACAGTAGACGGTGGAGGGGTGGTTGAACAGTAGCCGGTGGAGTAGCGCGCGGTGGAGGCTGGATGAACAGGAGCTCGTGGAGGCTGGAGGAGGTCGACGGTGGATGAACAGTAGCTCGTGGAGGATGGAGGGGGTCGACGGTGGAGATGAACAGTATCCCGTGGAGTCCCGTTTGCGGTACGCCACACCCCTCCCGATGAATAGGACCCCCGTTTCGACCGTAGCGCTCCAACACAAGTCTGTTTCCTCCGTTTTGCGGTACGCCACACCCCTCCCGATCAACAGGACCCCGTTTCGACCGTAGGAGGTCCGTTTCCTCCATTTTGCGGTACGCCAGACCCCTCCCGATCAACAGGACCCTGTTCCAAACGTAGGAGGTCTGTTTCCTCCGTTGTGCGGTACACCAGGCCTCGTTTCCATCGCCTGTTCCATCCAAGCCCTCCCGATGAACACGACCACGCATTCCGTTCCGACCCAGCCGGTTGGCTCCCACGCGTTCCGTTGCCTCCCCATGAACACGACGCATTCTATTGCCTCCCCATGAACACGACGCATTCCATTGGCTCCCCATGAACACGACGACGACCCTGTTTCTCCGTTCCGACCCAGCCATGTCAACGAGCCCTCGCCGTACGTATGCGCGAGTAGGCGTTCGAGACCCTGCCCGTATGTACGTAGGTGACCGTATTTTCTTTCTTGCACCCTGGCCACTGTACATACGTGTACATGCTACGTGCGCGCCTCTACTACGACACATACGCGCCTCTACTACGACACGTGCGCGCCTCTACATCCACCAGTATATATGTACATACACGTTCGCGACCAGAATGACAAAACTACGTACGCTTCGACCAGGTGGGTCCCGACTGTCAGGCACTTGCTTGCGAGTGAAGATGTAGCTGGTGGGTCCCAACAGTCAGGGGCAAACATTTTTTTCACGAAATACGGTGGCCCGTCCGGTGGGTCCCCGCTGTTAGGTGGAGGAATAATTATTTTGCACGTAATAAGGAGGCACTTCCTTGCTGCGGCCGTGGACCCAGCTGTCAGCCTCTCCACGTACAGTCCACGTTCGATGGAAGTCGTTTCTTGACCACGTTGACCACGCCGCGCCGAGAGCCCCAGGGCGGTGGACGACGGCGAGGCCTAGGAAGGGGACGACGGGGAGCCGAGGAAGACGCGATAGTGGAAGCCCGCGCGGAGAGGAGTACGAGGGTTCACTGGTTCGGCTGTGGTGTGAGGCTGCCGTCGCCGCAGGGCCTGGCCAGCGGTGGGAATAGTAGGGGGCGGTGAGGCCTCCGCGGTAGCATAGCCGCCATGGGAGGCAGGAGCATGCGGCACGACCGGCGCTGCTTTGGGCGGCTGGAGCAAGAAGACCAGAGGTTGAAGAAGCACTACGGCCGTTGGATGGACATCGTACGGTCACTGGAGCTAGAATCGTTCATATTGACTAAAGTTGACAAAGGCCCCCGTCCCAGTCAACTTAGTAGGCCCAGAAGTCAGCCTCCCACCATGGTGGGCCCCAGCTACCAGGGGGAGTATTCATTTTTTTGTGCGTAATAAGGAGGCACTTCCGGTGGGTTCGAGCTGACAGCGGGGGAACATTTTTTTCGCGAAATACGCTGGCCCGTCGTGTGGGTCCGAGCAGTTAGGGGAAACATTTTTTTCACGAAATAAGGTGGCCCGTCCGATGGGTCCCTGCTGTAAGGTGGAGGAATAATTATTGCGCGTAATAAGGAGGCACTTCCTTGCGGCCGCCTGGACCCAGCTGTCAGCCTCTCCACATACAGTACTCTTCCGATGGAAGTCGGTCATTGACCACGTTGACCACGCCGCGCCGAGAGCACTAGGGCGGTGGTCTAAACGACGACGAGGCCTAGGAAGGGGACGACGCGGAGCCGGGGAAGACGCAGCAGTGGAAGCCCGCGCGGAGAGGAGTACGAGGGTTCATTGGTTCGGCTGCGGTGTGAGGCTGCCGTCGCCGCAGAATAACAGGGGGTGTGGGTGAGTGGAGGGATGGCCTGGCCAGTGGTGGGAGTAATATGGTGGCGGTGAGGCCTCCGCAGCAGCACAGCTGGCAACGGGTGGCAGGAGCAGGCGGCACGACCGGCGCTGCTTTGGGCGGCTGGACCAAGAAGACCAGAGGTTGAAGAAGCACTAAGACCATTGGATGGACATCACACGGTCATTGAAGCTAGAAACGTTTATTATTGACTAAGTTGACAAAGCCCTTGGTACGCTCCAACTTAGTAGGCCCACAGGTCAGCCTCCGAAACGGTGCGCCCCAGATGTCAGGGGGAGGAATCATTTTTGGGCGGCCGAAGCTAAAAATATCCGAGATTGAAGAAGAAGCATGGCATCCGTTGGATAGACATCCAACGACCACTGCTGCTAGAACCGTGTGTTGACTATAATAAGTTGGCAAAGCCTTGCATACGCGTCAACTTATTTTTTAGGGTACGCGTCACTTAGTAGGCCCACAAGTGTGTGGCAGAGAACTTATAGCCCATTTACGTTTTGTAAGAATGTACAACCCATTTTGGAATTCTAATGGAATTTACAACAGCCCATTTACAGTTTGTTAAAAGTACAACCCATTTTCTAGCTAGGACAATGATTAATAATTTCAACCAACCGTTGAAGACAGAATTCGATAAAAATTCCCCACATTTTGATGGGCCCCGAAATATTTTTATCCCGAAATTTCTAGTCAGATTAAATATAAATTTGTATTACGTAAAAATCCAACAAAACATTGCGAGCGCAACAATGAAAATTTAAGATTTTCAAAATCCATAAATAATATTTCATAAACTAATTTCGTGTTTGGGGCATTTTTTTATAGTTACTGCCCAGTTTTTATAATTACATCCCATTTATTATTTTTTAAAGCCCATTTTCGTGTTAAGCCTAATGCATCCCTCCTAGGAAAGATTTGCAGCCCAGCGGGGCGGAAAATAACAAGTTGACCTTGCCTGGGTATTCCTCAAAAGGACGTATAACTGGGCTAGCCATTTTCATCTTGAAAAAAATAGTATCTGGGCTGGATATCTAGCTTGGGCTAGACGGGCCACAACCCGCCCAGTTGATACCCTGCTCTCCTCTGAACAACAACGAAATCATCGCCAAGAAAAACTCTGCAGTTCTCACACCTCAAAAACACAAATACTGCTCGAGCTGCTTGGTCCCAGCTGTCGGCCGCGCCTTGTGCAATTCTCTCGTTTATATTGACTACATAGGTTGACAATGGTGTGGGACCGTGATGTCCGGAAACCAGGAGAAAGCAAAAAAAGTATAGTTGTACATAATAAGGAGGCACTTGCGTACGTATGGCTATGGCCCTAGTGGGTCCCTAGTGTCATCCAGTCAAAATAAAGTCATCTCCTGAATCCTCATATTCGTTGACGATGTTAACAATGCTCGACGCCACGGCTAGTGCAACAACTCGAAGGACAACGGAGAGGGCCTCGCAGGCCCTACAGATGGTCTGATATAGCGCCCGCTACTCATTCAGGAAGCCAGGATCATCGGACACCTATGAGCACCTTCGAGAAACTGAGACGACATGAAACGGTAAGGCCGCGCTTGGGAGCTCTGGTTTATTTCAAACCTGTATTAACATACAAGTGTAATTTACTTGTCATCGAAAACAACGCGTAAACTACAAGCATAATGAAACCGAGGGCCCGAGGTCTGTAAGTAAAACCGGCGGGTTACGCGTGTAATTTGAGAGACCGGTGTATATTTTACGAGCACTTCTATATGGACGACATTACCAGACGATACATGCACGACGTGCGTATCATGCCATCCATGGGCAAGGCTGAAACAGCAGCTAACGGCTGGATTAACAATCGTCCGAGTATCGTTCAGCGTTTTTATCGTGTGTCAAGTACTTCAGATATTTTACTAGTCAAAATCGACCAACCAAGCGCCTTCGCCCGAGACCATCTGCTTTAATTTACAAGCATTAGTTTTACAAGTGGTTTTGGTTGGAAAACAACGATCCAATCACGGCCAAATATCAAGAGTTAGTCGGAAGATCATATGGTTTCACGTCTAACCTACCCGGCTTGTCGTATAGGCTATGAATGAAACATCAGACGATGAACTTCTTAAGCATGGAAAGAACAGAAGAGGATGATCTTCTTAACAAGCAAATCACTGGCATTAGATCGACATGCAAAACAATACGAAGCATTATTCTCGGGAGGCACGGTGAACAGCTCGTGATGCCGCATGCCACAACATTCGAAGCTCAAAACACAAGGCCTGACATTACATAGACAATATTCAGAACAAACTCTTAACACAGGAATATCTCAACAGAGTAACTATTTACTTCTAAACTGAACACAATAATAGGAAAAAACACTCGATGCTGCTCACAGCAAGGGAGTTCCACTCAAAAATATCAAATGCATGTCTTCTGGCTAACATCAATGAGCAAATTTTGACAAGGTTTTCCAATTCCAATATATTAAACTAACGTCTTCTTGCTAACATCAATGATTAAACTTTGACAAGCTTTTCCCATTCAAAATATGTAATGCCTATGATCGTGGAGTCCTGTCGCTTCTTGCTAACATCAATGATTAAACTTTGACAAGCTTTTCCCATTCAAAATATGTAATGCCTATGATCGTGGAGTCCTGTCGCTTATTGTACTTGTTTGGGCACTTCTTGCCCAGGGCACTCCACGTGTTGTTAAATTGCCAATGGTCTCTGCAGACTAGTCATGTCACCGGTGTCTAATATTTATGGCACTGGCTGTAGCAATGGAGGGATTCGGTGCCAAACTAAGAAAAGGTGAAATTGGCACCTCTTTTGGCCTACATAGTGGAAAGCCTAATACTCTTTAAAGCTTCTCGGTCATTCCTTCTGTAATGTAGCGCAAACAATGACTGCTTCTTTCTGCAAAGTGGAACGACCAACTGGACCCAGTAATGCAGTAGTTTACCTTGGACACATAGGCTCCTTTTGTGCAGTTGAACTAAAATCAAAGTCGGAATAAAAATGAGCTTTAATTTTGATATCCCTGTAAGCAACAAAAGGTATAAGGGAAACAATTACTGAGAAATAGCGGTTGATGACTTGTACTCCCAGAAGAAAAACATCTACTGATCTACCTTATGTTAATGGGAAACAAAGCAGGAGAGTAGCAATTCTCAATCAGTGTGATTCATTCATATTAACTGAGACATTATCTTAACAATGCCTTATTTCAAGATGTATAAAGAACGAAAAAGCAGAAAAGTATCATTCCTAAAACAGTGCGACTGATTCATTTTAACAGAGACATTATCTTAACAATACCTTGGTTAAACATGTAGAAAGAACTACAAAGCAAGATAGTACCATTTGTAGAACACTGTAAGTCTGTAACTGATATATAATAACAGAGACATTATTTGAACAATACATTTCTTAAACATGTACTCCGGCCGATCCCTAACAGAAATGGTACTCCTGCCGATCCCTAACAAGTGTTTGCAGTTTTGAACTAAGATTCAGTAGTTAATTCGGAGGAAGGTCAGTACTGACCATTCAAGACCAAGATTTGAAACAACTCGTGAGGAAGATCTCAAAGAGATCTCAACACATATATGGAAATCCGGTCTCATTTTGTGCAGTTCCACCAAAATTAAGCGAAGCAAAATGTCGCAATAGCAACAACTTGAAAAGATATCCCTGTTTTAACAGAGGCAAAAAAGGAATCAATTACTGGCCAATAAAGGAGGATGAAACATGCGGCCACAAAAAAGGTAATCCCGCCAATCCCTAACAAGTGCTGCAGTTTTGAACTAAGATTCAGTAGTTAATTAATTCTGAGAGTGGCATTGCTTAATTTTACCAGCGGCATTAGATTAACGAAAAGCATAAACAGTTGCAGGGTAGAGTGGGCGCAACAACAGTATGTGCTTCCATCTACTTATAAAGGGGGTGATGCAGAGTTTGTTGTAACAAAGCAACAAGCATCATGTCTGGGTTGGTTCCATTTTTGTTCACTACTTAATGGGAAAAGACAGCAATACAATAGCTTCAATTCAACATTTATTTAAAACAGTACCAATACAAGTAGCACAACATCTCAAAGCACACTGCACAATCATGTGGATGATGCCTGTACTGACCTTTCATGAGACCAACAAAGATAAAATACGAATCTGCCAACACGAATAGGAAATCCAATCTCATTTTGTGCAGTTGCACTGAAATCAAGCAAAGTGTTTCACGTAGCGAAGCAAAATGTCGCAACAGCAACAAGTTGAATAGATATCCCTGTATAAACAGAGGCAAAAAAGGAATTAATTACTGGCTAATAAAGGAGGATGAAACATGTGGCCACAAAAATGGTAATCCCGCCAATCCCTAACAAGTGTTGCAGTTTTGAAATAAGATTCATTAGTTAATTCTGAGAGTGGCATCAATTACTGACTTATAAAGGGGGTGATGCTGAATTTGTTGTAACAAAGCAACAAGCATCATGTCTGGAACTCTGGATTGGTCCCATTTTTGTTCACTACTTAATGGGAAAAGACAGCAATACAATAGCTTCAATTCATCATTTATTTAAAACAGTACCGATACAAGTAGCACAGCATCTCAAAACACACTGCACGATCATGTGGATGAAGGCAAGTACCAACCTGTCATGACGCACACAAGATAAAATACGAATCTGCCAACATGAATAGGAAATCCAATCTCGTTTTGTGCAGTTGCATTGAAATCAAGCAAAGTGTTTCGTGTAGCGAAGCAAAATGTCACAATAGCAACAAGTTGAATAGATATCCCTGTATAAACAGAGGCAAAAAAGGAATCAATTACTGGCTAATAAAGGAGGATGAAACATGCGGCCACAAAAATGGTAATCCCGCCAATCCCTAACAAGTGTTGCAGTTTTGAAATAAGATTCAGTAGTTAATTCTAAGAGTGGCATCAATTACTGGCTTATAAAGGGGGTGATGCTGAATTTGTTGTAACAAAGCAACAAGCATCATGTCTGGGTTGGTCCCATTTTTGTTCACTACTTAATGGGAAAAGACAGCAATACAATAGCTTCAATTCATCATTTATTTAAAACAGTACCAATACAAGTAGCACAACATCTCAAAGCACACTGCACAATCATGTGGATGAAGGCCTGTACTGACCTTTCATGAGACGACCAACATAAAATACGAATCTACCAACACGAATAGGAAATCCAATCAAGTTTTGTGCAGTTGCACTGAAATCAAGCAAAGTTGCCGGTGTGACATTTAAGTTTTCTATAGCAACAGGTTGAATAGATATCCCTGTTTTAAGAGGCAAAAAAGAAAACAATTACTGGCCAATAAAGGAGGATGAAACATGCGACCACAAAAAGAAGCATCTACCTTATCTTGATGGAAAACAAAGTATAGGACAGTAGCATTGATTCACATTAACAGAGAAATTCTTTTAAAACAGATTAGTAGTTAATTCTGAGATTAACAACAGCAAAATAGCTGCATGAGACATGCCAGCACCATGTGCGTCCACACGTATAAATGGGTGATGCAGAGTATGTAGCCAAGCAGCATAAATGCGCTGGTCCCATATTTGTTCTCTTTGAACCTTCTTCCTATGTGAGGGCAGCAAATCTAGTCGTGCACAAACTACCCGACCCCCCAGTTTCTTTCCCTTTTCAACATAGAGATCGGTTCCTTACATATGTGTGTACTGGGTTACCCCCCTTTTCCCTTTTCGACCTACAAAGCGTCTGGATAGCCAGTCTATACTACTTTCCGCCCCTCCTTTCCTCATTGAACCATGTCCTAAATTCTTGCTCCATCCCACCGCACCCTTCTTTCCTCTTTGAACCAAGACCTAGATTCGACTACAGATCGAAAAAGATCCACATGCAGCTAGAGCAACGACGATTTCAAAGAAACTTATACCTTAATTAGGGTCGTCAGGATGTGGCAAGGCGTGCGGCGGGAGGCCGGATCTGCCCACACTACGTATGACAACGAGGAAGAAGGGGTCCCTGGCCCTCCCGCACAGGCGCTGGGTGAAAGAGAATAGTGCAGCCGGTAGTGGATTGCCTCCCTCGCCAAAGGCGATAGAGTGAACGCTGCACCTCCTCCCCTTCCCGGTGCGACGGGATACGGACGCTTCCTTCACCAGCTGTAAGGGGGGAGAGAGAGACAAGAGGCCAACGCATTCTTGTTTAGATCTGGTGAAGAGAGGGTGAGAGACTGTGAATATAGCAAACCCTAGCAAATGAACGCTGAGCCTCCAGCGTGTACCATATATGCAGTGCGGCGAGCGTGTGGAGAGTGCAAACCCTAGCGAACAAGCGCTAAGGCTCCCTCTTATATATATACTACTGTAGTACGGACTGAGCTCCGGTGCCTTCACTGCACCTGCTTTTGGCTGTATGACAGGTGAGCCAGCCACATTTTGGGCCCACCTGTCATAAATCCAAAGGCAGGTGCACTAAGTCAATGAAGCTGCGTCCATATAGTACTCTCGTGTATACGACTAATATATACTCCCTCCTTTCCGGTTTATAGGGCTTATATCAAAATTTTAGGTTTTCCATTTTATAAGGCTCAATTTGGTTGTTTCCCATCACATGTTCAGATTCCAAGGTGCATTAAATCATTGCATGCAAGTATTAAGAGAAAATTGACCAATGCATGTAATTTATGCATGCATGCATTGCAATTAATGCATTGGTAAACATACTTTTTTGAGGAAAACAAGAGCATTAATTGGGTGCTTTTGCAAACTACAAAAAGTATTCCACCACTCACCATCTACCTTGGTTGGTGAGATTTTTGAATTGAGCCTTATAAACCGGAAAACAACTTTGTGCGTAACAAGCAAAGAGCACTGATGGAAGACAACTTGTTTTTCGTCGAAAATCGATCAGCTTCACTAGGCGACGCAACCATGAGGCGCAACCATGAGCATCGATAGGTCATCGTGGTGATGCATCATCCATTTGGCATCAAGTTTGGGTGAGGCACCTAAGAAGTTCGACAAATCCTCACTGTGGTCTGTTTCTTCTCAGTAATCAAGCTCGAGGAAGGAAGAACCACGTGGCAGAGGACAGTGAGGCGGAACAACAATGTCCATCAAATTTTGTGCAGTTCCACTAAAATTGAGGAAGACATGCCCGGGTATGGAGACACGCATCACTGTTTCCAAAAATTATAAAAAGGGTTAGCAACGACATCTCAATTGTCAATAAGAATTAATGAAAAGTACACCAACAAACAGAAGCATCATAATTATCTTGATGAGAACTAAACCAGGATACCCGAGCAAAAAGCATTTCTTCATTTAACCAGTGATAGTACTACCACCATATGGGCAATGACCGCACAACCACCATGTACTTTTTGTCGAAACAATATGTATACCTCCACCGAGGCATAAATCAGGACAACTTTTTGAGTGGCATTTCCTCTATAATAGTAGTACTAGTAGGTGATGTTGGACCAGCCGACGAACCCTAGCTACTATGCATGGGGAGCTGGGGAGTAGTCGCATAGAAGAAAACCCGCACGCAGCGACCTGGGGAGCTGGACCAGTACAAGAAGTTATACCTTAGGTGGGCGAGATGTCGTTTAGCCGGGCGGGCGGGATCTGCCCACACGACTACAGCGAACAAGGGCGCGGAGGATCTTCGTCCGCGCCAGCGCCGGCTCCGAGAGGACGGCGCGCATCGGCTTCCTCCATCGCCGACGGCGACAACGTCAATGCTGCACCTCCTCACCTCCCGCAGCGGACGGGATTCGGGCGGATCTGTGACCACCGGTGATGAGAGAGATAGAGTGGACACTATCATCTTGTTTTGATATGGAGAAGGTGAGAGAGCGAGACGCGAGAAACTCTACCAAACAAGAGGCTATAATGGAGTAAAAAAATCTCTCCGTAGCAGTGGTTTTAAATAGAATACGCGCGTTCCCGGAAAAAGGAAACGAAAATTGGCGGACAATTTTTTAAGGGTCTGTCTAGGACACATGTAGATGTGACATAGTTATGTCACATATGAGTTGATGTCCACTCTGTTTGTGGTCTTTTCCTAATTTTTTTTGTTTCTTGTTGCTATATTATATACTTGTGGGAGCTTAGATGTGATATCCTTAAATAACATCTAGATGTGAATTAGACAAACTGATTTTCTAACGTACCAAGAAAGAAAACTCGATCAAAAACACGCCCCCGCTTCCAGGTCGCGAGAGTCGTCACACACACACACATAGACATAGACATGCATATCCGTGTTTACGTAAAATTCCATTTCCATCTCTATCTCCAATAATATTTGTCCAACTGGCACATTATTTACGTTGTTAATTATATACGCAGAAATATTAACGTATATCATCTCTTGTTTGCGCATGTCCGGACCACTGCCACGGCCGGTCCTGACCAACCCGAACCCTCTTCATCACCCGCGCGTGCTTCCCGCCCGAAACGGTCAGTGCCGCATTCCTGCCCGGCCAGAGCGGACGCGACCTCTCACAGGCGCCGGCATTGAAGCGGCGCGCCGGCCGAGAGAGCGTCGCCCGCGCCGCTTCCGGGTGCACGCGGCTGCTCCGTGTTCAAAGGTCGCAATAGCCGGCTACAACATGCATATAAAAAGTTCTTGGGAGTCCGTGCTACAACTAGCTGTCCTCCCCCAACTCGTCAATCTCTTCAAGTAGTGCTAGTACTCCGTGGCGCGATCCATCGACAAGCAGGCGGGAATGTTATGGTATACTACTCGGTTTGCGGTGAGTGGCATGCCGAGCGACTGTGTGGGGTCGAGCCATGGAGGAGGGTGAGACACGAACACGACAGACGTGATTTAAACGTTGGTTTTGCTCGATGGCGCGATCCAACGAAACGAAACATTGGTTTCTCTCCATTTCCATTTTTCTCTGGAAAAATAGAAACTTTTCCACTCCATTTTCATTCCTATTCCAAGGTTGCCCCATTACAACATTCCATCAAATACAAAGGAAAACTAACACGCATGCTGATGCATCTCAATGATTCACAGATCATAGCCAATATTTACTTCGCAACTAAAGAAAAAAGTTGTGAGAGCGTGTACGATAGAAAAACTACTGATGGGGTCACTATGACTTAAACCCTAAACCCTAAACATGATTTAATTTCCTGGCCAGGTAGAACCTGTCGAAGGAAACACGGCTGGCACCCTCAGATCATACGATGCTTTTGTGCAGTTCCACTAAAATCGACCTGAGCATCCCTGATGGCAAAGATATTGAAGACGTGTGATTAGAATAATAGTACTGGCACAAGTTCATGAGACATAAACTCATCACAAGTAGAAGCCGGTAGAAGTAGAGAAAGATCGACATGGAGATGGAGCTACGGCAATGGAGCAAGCCGGCTCCAAAAGGAAGATGGACTACCTGGGACGTCGGGCTGTAGCTAGAAGGGCGGTTGGGATGCGGCATCGGCCCATACCGCGGTGACCCCCGATTGGGACGCACCGACTGTGGGTTTTCTCCCTCACCGATGTTGACCGCGTTTACACAGAACATTGTTCCCTTCCCCCAGCTGCGGGATCCGGCCCGTCGTTCTATGCTTGTGAAGAGAGCAACCTAAGCAAGCAGGCTTGTAGCTTAGGCTCCTACTAGTGTATATATAGTGGTTTTCTTTTTCTCTCCATATCAACCATTTTATATTGCCTACGTGTCATTCAAGAGTGAAATGATGGTTGCTTCTTCCGACTAACTTACTGTGTGATTTGACTGCTCCTTAGTGGCCCCTACACGTACTCCCCCTACATGTATGCAACAGTCACACGTACACATGGACGCAAAAACGCGCGTGATGCCCTAATGCATACATGTCCGAGCACACAACGGAACACACACAGTCACGCTCAAGTGCTCAACCTACACGTGCATGCACACACATACTCAGTCAGGGTGAGCTAGTGACCATATGAACACCGGAAAATATATATATTGAGCGCAATGAGCGTATTATGAAGTCCACTGACCGTATTTTTACAAATATACATTGACAGACAGTGTATTTATCTCATTTGAAATTAAGCCATGTTAACCGGAGAGGATGCAGCATGGACTAGCATTACTTTGCTGTGTCCCGTCAACTTGCCGAACGAGGAGAAGGTTGCAAGATGGGAGAATCTTGTGCGCGGTGGCTCGCAGGACAAGGAGAAACTTTTGACTAATGCAAGCTCTCCCTCGCTCAGGCGGTGGACGTGCAACAATTAATTTGGTGTCAGATTGCCAGAAGCATACACTATACTACTAGTGTTATTATTGTTCGACTTCCCGAACAGCCAAGCGCAAAGTTTACTAGTACTACTACTATAGTCCATAAAGGTACGTACTATACTTGTACTAGGAACCGGATGGAGGAGCGCCTGCACTCTTATTATAATTTTAAAATGTGATAAAGCAATCTTCAACACATTTGGTTCTCTTCGAGGGTTCTCGCATGTGATAATGGAAGTTGATTGCATGGAACACTCGCCACAATTCTCGCTTAATTCTGGCTCATATCCTGTTACAAATAGTAGCGCTCAGTAATATTTCCTCTTTTTTTGTTATTCAGCATGTAAACAGGTCAGCAAACCTTGCGGCGCATCTTCGTGCGAACCGTGCTTGCTGCACTTTGAATGTGGCCGAGAGCTGGCTTGATGAAACACCTCGCTTCCTACTTCTTTTTTTGCGGGGTACCTCGCTTCCTAGTGACCAGTGTCTTGGCTGATCCTCCTAAGAATGCTTATATATGAATAAAGCTCTCTCATTTACCCGCAAAAAAGATTAATCCATATTAACTGGAAAGGAGGGAGTATGGACTAGCACTACATTTTGGTGTGTCCCGTCAACTCGCAGAACGAGGAGAAGCTTGCAGGACAAGGTGAAGCTCGCTTACACCTTTTGACTAATGCAACCTACACTCGGTGGAGATGCATCAGTCCATTCGGTGTCAGATTGTCAGAGGCATACACTGTAGTACCCAACATGCGGAGTACCATCATTGTTCGACTTCATGAAGGGGTGAAGAGCCAAGCGCAGTAGTACGCATACTCTACTTGGTTTTGCACCTTCATACTACTCCACCCTCCGTCACAGTTTACAGGGCGCGCTTCATTATGATGCATTCTCTCAATGCATTTCCACCACCAGAGAGACTTTAGATGCGTTTGGTTTAATGCTCAATTAATTAGGGCGTGGTAACCACAATCAAGTCCACAATTTTTTCTCCATGTACTGTACTACTACGGAGTGCATGCATGTGTGTACCCGGGGTGGAAGCACTTCATGCATGTGTGTATGCATTATTCCCTCTACTAATAGACGTCGTGCTATAACTACCAATGCTATTTTTCAGGCCGATCGCTAGTCGCCTTGGTCCCACAATTTTTTTCTTTTTTCTGAAGCACGCTGTATAAACAGTGGCGGATGGAGTAGTATGAGCGGATTCAAAGAAGAGCGTATTGATGGTTGCTTCTTCAGAGCAACTTACAGTGGGAAAGGTGGGGCTTATGATTTGACTGCTCATTACTCACTATTAATGCGGCGCAACGATCGGGCTGAGTCTCCCATGCGGTTGTGCACTACCCCCTCGATTCTTAAATATACTCCGGAGTATTTGTCTTTCTAGAGATTTCAACGAGTGACTACTCAAATATTTGTCTTTTTAGAGATTTCAAATGGACTGGCACATAAGGATGTATATAAACATATTTTAGAGTGTAGATTCACTCATTTTGCTCCGTATGTAGTCACTTGTTGAAATCTCTGTTAAGATGAATAGAATATCTAGGAACGGAGGGAGTACACATACGAAGCAAAATGAGTGAATCTACACTCTAAAATATGCCCGTTTGAAATTTGTAAAAAGACAAATATTTAGGAATGAAGGAGTATAATTTTGTGCATGGCACATGGACCCGGATGATGAAGAGGCTTCTGGCAATGCTATCAAGCTTCCATCATTTGTTTACATAACTGATGTACTATACAAATAATTTTCCAGCGACGTGAAATTGTACAATGGTGTGAGCTTTCTGCTTTTGTTTCGCGTGTCTTGCCATCGATGCTCTTTCTGAGACAATAAAAAACTAATTTCCTTGCTAATGCATGTCAATTATTAGCAGATCAGAGCTAATAATTACATCACAACTGAAGACAAAGTTGTGAGAAGGGGTTAAATTAAAATTGATCCATGCTTTCATTGGCAGCAACGTCCCCCCAGCTCTGTCTAAATCAACAAGGCATGTTGGGAAAAAAGTAGCTGTCTGGAGCATGCAACATTCCGATCATTTTGTGCAGTTCCACTAAAATAGAGCTGAGCATCCCTATTCCAAAGATATCAAGTGTGATTACGATAATAGAGGACTGCTGATGAAACAATAAACACACAAATAGAAGTCGGCCACCTTTGCAGTGTCTCTTAAGAATAACTAGTTGGAGAAGATTAGGCTCGGAGTTGGATGAGGAGGATAGAGCAAAACCAATCTCCCTTTGTGCAGTCGCACTGAAATGTAGAGGCGTTGCCCGTGTGACATTTTAGTACAACTGCACAAAATACTCTTAAGAAAAAAGTGATTTGTGCAGTTCACCAAAAGGTCGCAATAGCAATGAGGTGAAATGGATAGCCCTGTTTGCAAAAAAGAGGTATAAAGGAAACAATTACTGGCCAATAATAGTTGATGACACATGCGACGACAAAAAAAGCATATTCCTTGTCCTAAGGGAAGATAACAACACAGTTGTGTTTGTCTAAAACGGTGTGAGGACGAGAATGCAATATGGAAAGTACGCCGGACGAGCTACGTTTTGGGCAAAGAACTATGGAAGATCCACATGCAACGACATGGGAAAACAGGCAGTGGAGCAAGCCCGGAGGGGATACCTGGAGGTTGTCGGGATGTAACTAGGTGAGCGGCGGCGGGCAGAATCTGCGAGCAGGTGGCGTAGGCCCTGCCGCACTGGAGCTTGGTCAGAGAGAACGACGTGTACCGCAGATCGAGACGTGCTGCCTCGGCGCCGTCGAACGGAGAAACGATGCACTTCCTCCCTTTCCCCTGGCGGACGAGATGCGTCCGGATCAGTGACCAATGGTGAGAGAGAGAGGCCACCGCACTCCCTTTCCCCCGGCGGATGGGATGCGGCCGGATCAGTGACCAACGATGAGAGAGAGAGAGAGGCCACCGCACTCCCTTTTCCCCGGCGGACGGGATGCGGCCGGATCAATGACCAACGGTGAGAGAGAAAGAGAGAGAGAGAGAGAGGGAGAGGCCACCGGAGCCTTGTGTGAGATACTCTGAAGAGCGGACTACCTTTTCCTCCATAAAAATCGTTTTATATTCTGTGTACGTGCCATTGAGCGCTATAACTTTATTTAAAAATAACATGGCAACACGTCAAGTCGAACTTTGTTTCGTGCACGCGTGGTACACGACCTCCCTAGGTAAACAACCGCTACAGGCGTTCAAATTAGCACGTGGGCTGCCATTTCGTAAAGAAATGAGCTCCACCGTGTACCCGCGCGGGTGTGGCTGGGCACGAAGCGTGAGTACATGCACGGTGCACCTATTCTCTTCCTGTATACGTACACCACCTATGTGGGGTTGTGTGAGAGAGATACAAACCTAGAGAGATATAGTGTGTGGGTTCTTGAGAGTTTTTTTGTGGGGGGGGGGGGCGGTCAATCAAAATTTTTAACATATGCAATGTGTGTGAAATAGAGTCCTGGATATAACATATATATAGAGGGGGCGATCCACGATAAGAGAGTGGAGGTATCATCAGCTTGACGTGTCCATAGAATCAAAGAGAGGGATGATGATGTGTGTGTGTGTGTGTGCACGCACGCGATCGATAAAGAGTGCCATCGAATTTGTGTGTGCCCGCGTCAAAGATATAGTGGCTGGCCTACTGGAACGTGAGATGGGACATGTGCAGTTTGTCTCTGTGGCATGGATACCTACCTGCAGCGCTCAACTATCGGTGTGTGGTGGGGGAAGAGGGAGGCCCAATTAACTATAGAGGTACAATGGCAGGTATATGTGTGGAGGAGGAGAGAGGCCTACCTCATATATTAAGGAGATCGATCTGCCTCATGTATTAAGGGAGATCGATCGGCATCCATGCATATGTACAGCAGATGAATAAGGTTGGGAGAGAGACAGAGCTAGAGTGTTGGAGGGGGTGGTAGTGGAGTTACTTCTAACAAATGGTGGGATAGGCTTGCTAGACAAACGGAGGGCACTCCCGCAATATCAATAAGAGAGGATATGGCTGCTTGTTGTCTATGCACGTGCGTGTGGGAGACGGGACAGGAGGCATGCACGAATGATGAGGGGGGACGATGTGGCTGTGGTAAGCAGGCGTAACTAGATAGGAAGATCAATCACCCTTTGTAAGAGAAAGGAGAGACATAACTTGTGAGGTACGTCGATCGATGGGGAGGGTAGTTAAAGTCGATCTAGGTATATGTTGGGAGATCGATCGGTATACATGCATGTATGTGTTAGAAGCAAATGAGGCACGAGGAGACGGATAGAGAGAGAGGGATGCATGTAGGAGGTGGTACGAGAGGCATACTATATCGAGGGGGAGGAGTGTGCGAGTACGAGAACGATGAACAGAGTGGTGGGAATGAGGCATGGACGGTGACAAGAGAAGAGGGGAAGCTTGTGTTTGTGCTAGGCACACCTGGCTAGAGAGGCATATCGATCGATGTGTGCCGGAAAGAAGGAGGTGGGGGGGCCTACACACACCATGGGTGAACGACCTAAAGTGAAAAGACGAATTTGCGCGATGGAGCTAGAGGATGCTGAGGGAGGGTGAGAGGGATGCGGGCGTGTGCATGCATAAGAGAAAGTTAGCGCTAGCTACAAAGATAAGAGGGCTGTGTGGGTGTAAAAGACGAATAGAGATCATATATACTTCATTATAAAAAGCGAATTCGGATATTTGAAGAATTTATCATAGTGTTTCAAACCGACCGATGTGTGAATATATGTAACGGTGATACACATGGTGTGGTTATGAACATGGTATACTACATTTAATATATTTTATCTCCACTCTTATAAAAAACGGAGTTGTTGATGATGGTGTGCCTGCCATCCTGCATTATAGGCCGTCTGATTTATATCTGGTGGATAGCAAGGAAACTATGATGGTTGAAGTTGGCAACAATCATGATTGTAGATTCTTATTGAAATAGAGAAACAAATTCAAATTTAGTTCGAATTGCAGCGGTAGTATAGACATTTGGAATGCACTAAAATGTTGGTATGAGTAGGTTACATGCATTATACAGCAAGCAAAAAAATTTAATCGGACATAACATGGATTCATACTCCCTCCTTCCATCTATATAGGGTGTAATGCGATTTTTAAGACCGCCTTTGACTATTGACAAAATTAATAGTACATGACATGCACAATGTGAAAATTATATCATTGAAAGAACCTTCCACAGACGAATTTAACGGTGTGCTTTGTGTAAGTTGCATGTCATATATCATTGCTCTAATATTTGGTCAAAGTTAGCATCGAAAAACGCATTAGGCCCTATATAGATGGAAGGAGGGAGTAGCTTTGAATAGCATTTGTATAGTAAAACGGGGCAAGACTCTCTCTTTGTGTGGTGTGAATAGTTTTATTTTTTTCGTTTTCTTTTAGGTTGAGGGAAGTGCGAAGTGATTTGGTACGTACAAGTACAATATTACGACACATTAGGCTTGTCCCTAAAATTCAACCCGCGTCTTGTTATATCTCGAAAATTCAGATATCGTGCTCCCAAAACTGGCACCTTCACAGCCCGCGCCTTGCTATCCCGAAATTACAATGCGCGCGAAAACTCCCTCCAGCTGCCAAATCCCGACACGGGAAATCCTCCTTCTAACCCTGAGCCGAAAGGGCCGCTAGTTCAAATCGGTGGGGGGTACTCTTGTAACACACCCTACATTTTGGACAAGCGCGTTCCTAAGTCATGCTTCACCCCCTCGCGTCGCCCCCTTTTCGCCATTCGAAATCCCAGGCCGCCATAACCTCTCCGCTCCAGGCCCGAAACCCCACCCTCCTCCGTCCGCCATGTCACCCCTGCCCAGCCGGAGCCTCTTCCCCGACGACTTCGTCCACCACAACTGCTCGATGTCCCTCGTCCACCTCCCCAGATGAGGATCTGTCGTCCATCTCGCTGTCCCACCGGTTCAGCCGCCCCGTCCTCCACCTCCAAGGAGCTGCTCCGATGATCGCCTCGTCTATCGCGGCTGCTCCATCCCCACAGCGCCGCCTTAACCTGCTCCACCGGAACCGCAGCATCCTCACCAACTCCTCGGACGAAGCCGAGGCCTACTCGGTGCCACCAAAGAGGTTGTACACTCATTGCATCGCACCTTCTCCTTAACTCGACCTCCCGGCGCCGACGGTGCTCCATCCCGCACCCCCATGGAGCGGCTACCTTGAAGCCGGCGCCGCGGGCGACATCTCCACGGCGGCTCTCCCCCAGTGCGAGGCCCCTTCGGCGGCGGCGTCCATATCAGCCGGATCTGCTGCTGCTGCTCCGGCTCTCGCTCGATCGCTCGCTCGCCCAGCTAGTGCTGCTGCTGCTCTCCCCCTCGCTCGTGCTGTTGCTCTGCTCCGATTAAGCCACACTTCAGTCGACTGAATCGACTTTTGGGTCAGTCGATTTTCAGCCGGTGGTGGCTGGTGTCGGCGTTCTGGGAACGGGAGTCCCCAGACTTGCCTGCCTGCGGCGTGGCTCAAGTGGGGGCCCAGTGCGGCCCATCTTCATCATGCTCAAGCCCAAGACCCTCGCGAGGGGCCAAGCCTCGCGGGGCGGATGACAGGAAGCCTCCTTAAAAGCGTCCTCATCAGGCACGCTCGCGAGGAGGCGGAGAGATCAATGCAAGGTTACCTCGCAAGCATCCCGTGACGCAAGCCATGACGATCAAGGCCAGGCGGGCGTCGGCCTGGGCAGAGTCCTTGTTTCCCCTTTGGTGCAAAGGGGGCAAGCACAGGCCAAGGCATCAGGCAAAGGTTACCATTCTAGTGCAACGAGACCAAGACCAGCCGGACGGCCGGACGGAGGTCATCGTGGAGCCCAAGACGGCATCATCACTAGTGCTTTTGGCCACCGAAGACCACCTTTGGTCAGGATAACTTGTACTAGATGTTCCCCTTCAAAATGGCCAAATTTTGGCGCCCTTCCCGCTCAATTATTCGGGGACAGGCCCAGGGCCTCTATAAATAGAGCTAGCCACCACGGAGTAGAGGCATCGGGAAATCTTGTAGAGACCAAGTAGAGCACACTGCACCAGCTCAAGAACACCCCTCGCAAGGCTGTTCTTCCTTTGTATTGTTCATCATCGGCCCCAGAGGCAATCCACCACACCACACACTGGAGTAGGGTATTACACCACAACGGTGGCCTGAACCAGTATAAACCTCGAGTCTCTTGTGTTGTTCATCATTTTCCCATCTTAGTTCGCATGAGAGGATCAGACGTAGATCGGTAGGGGAGACATCTCCGCGCGCACCCCAGTGTTCGAACCTCAAGGGTCTGCCGGAACCCGAAATCCGACATTTGGCACGCCAGATAGGGGTGCGCCAGAATCTTTCTTCCGCTGTTTGCGTGTGATCTTCCGTCGTGTCCATGGCTGACGCTCGTCGGGCTCGCGCCGAGCGTCGGGCTGCTCGCGCCACTCGCGTCGCCCTGACGGCACCCGTCGGCGGCCCCCCTCGTCGCTCCCCGTCGCCTGCCGTCAACGCCGCCACCGTCCCGGCGGGGAACGAGCAGCAGGCCTCGTCCCTGCATCGTTCGGGGCGGTGCGATGGCCGCACCACCACCCCGTCGCTGACTCCAGCTGGCTCATCGTCCCACGCCCGTCGTGCACCGATGGACGTGCACACCTCACTGCTCTTGGCGCGGGAGCTCCTACACTACCGCCCCGTCGACGACCTCTACGAGGACTGGCTCACCCGCATCATCGAGCTCGTCAGTGCCGCAGAGGGTTCCCCCTTGTGGTCCTTCTCGCTGCCTTGCCCTCCATTCCACGCAGGGGGCGAGGATCAGGAGGTGCCTCCGCCACCTCCTCCTCAAGAAGGCGCCTTGGCTGCAAGGCGTGCAGCCCCAGGGCGAGATCCCCCATGTCCGGCGCCTGCGCAGCAAGAGCAAAGCTGCCAGGAGATCCCACGTCCCCGAGAAGGTGCTCGCGCGCTCCCAGCGCCGGCGCGCCAAGATCGCGTCCCAGCTCCTCCACGACAAGACCCCGCGCTGCTCCCAGTGCGACACGTGGTGACCCGCAAGAGCAGATCCAGCACCAGCAGAGGGCGCCGGTGGCCACGGCGGGTTGCCTTGCCTTCACCCCCGAGCTGCGCGACATCACATGGCCAGGCAAGTTCAAGCTTGACCTCCCTCCTCGCTACGACGGCACGGCGGACCCCGCGGAGTTCCTACAGCTCTATGAGCCGGGCATCGTAGCCGCTAACGGAGACGAAAAGGTCATGGCGAACTGGTTTCCCATGGTGCTTAAGGACGGCGCCCGCACCTGGCTCCTGAACCTGGCTCCCGGCACGATCTCCTCCTGGAGCGAGATGCGCACCTGCGACCGGCCCCCGGCCATGAGCGACCTGCGCCGCATCAAGCAACAGCCAGGAGAAACCCTGCAGAAGTACATCCAGTGCTTCAACTACGCTCGCCTCAAGATCCCCAGGGTAACTGAAGAAGCTATCATCTCAGCCTTCTCCGACGGCGTGCGCGACGTCAAGATGAAGGAAGAGCTAGCAATCCATGAAGATCTGTGCACATCCCTAGAGCTATTCAACTTGGCGACCAAGTGCACCAGGGCTGAGGAACGGCGTCTCTCCCTCCTCGAGCTCCCGGCAGCTGACCCGGAAGAAAAGAAGCTCAAGGCCAAAGATGTGAAGCACAAGGGGGCTGCCGTGCTAGCAGCGGAGCCGGACACCAAGCGAGGCACGGATCAGCCTGAGTCATCCAAGGGCGGACGGTACTGCGTGTACCACGACCTCCACACCCACAACACCAACGAATGTCAAGAGCTCAGAGCCGTGCGAGATGGGCAAATCGGCCGACGCCCAGAGCGTAACGACAGGGGCTATAGCCGAGGAGGAGGAAGAGGTGGCGGACGATGGGAAGATCATGGCCCTCGCCAGGGATGCCGTGACCGCCCTCGCGAGGACCGCTGGCAGGACCAGCCTCACAAGGAAGGCTGGAGGGACCAGCCTCGTGAGGACCGCCCGCACGGCAACACAGGCCTCCCTCCTCTGCCGCCACCACCAAGGAGGAACGAAGACCAACATCAAGACGATGGTGCTGGGGGCTTCCAGGAGCCGCGCACAATCGCTTACATCTTGGGTGGCGCCCAGGCCCCAGCATCGCAGCGCATCTTCAAGCAGTTTGCTCGCGAGGTGCATGCAGTCCTCCCAAAGCTTGAGGCCACACGCCCTCTCAGGTGGTCTACATGCGCTATCACGTTCAGCTCAGCGGATCAGCTCAAGTGCGCGGCAACGGCCGGCGTCATCCCGATGCTTTGCTCCCCAGTCATCAGCAATGTGCAGGTCAGCAGGACCCTCATCGATGGCGTCGCAGGACTCAACATCCTGTCCGTCGAAACGTTTGACAATCTCCAAGTGCCGTACGATCAGCTTCAGCCAACCAAGCCGTTCTCAGGAGTCACTGATGGTTCCACTGTTCCAATAGGGCAGGTGCGCCTTCCAGTCACCTTCAGACAGCGCAACAACTACCGCACCGAGCTCATCGACTTCGACGTCGCTCACATCCACCTGACATACAACGCCATCCTCGGGTACCCAGCCCTAGCCAAGTTTATGGCAGTGACTCACCATGGTTACAATGTCCTCAAGATGCCAGGAAGCGGTGGAGTCATCACCGTGCCCTGTGAAGAAAGAGACGCAGTGTGTTCACTTGAGCGTGCGTTCCAAGCCGCAGCAATCGAAGACCCAGATCTCAGGAGCGGGAGGCTTCCCAAGGCGACCCCCAAGAAGAAGAAGACCTCACCTGGCCCAAGCCACAAGGAAGAAAGCGCCTCCAGAGGTAGCGCGTCAGGATTCACGCCCGATCAGGGGGCGCCACCCTCTCACGCATAGGAAGGCGCGCCCGACCCCTCCTCAGGCGGGGCTCGGGGGCTCTTTCTTAGAGAGCCACCGACTTTGCCAAGGTCGTGAGGGAGGCGCTCGGGCACCGCTTAGAGGGGTGCTTTCAAGCACGCTTCCCTCAGGAAGATACAAGTCAAGGAAGACCAAACCCTCAGGAGTTTGTCGCAAGAAACACCCAAGAGCTACATGAGTCAAGAGTCATGCGCGGCAGCCACCGCCTACCTGCCGTGGCCCCACATCCAGGCGAGGATGGTGGGCTGTGCGTCTACATCGACGTCCCGGGGCTCAACCGAGCCGCATCTCAGGGGCGCCTCTGGCCTTCGCACGTAGGGCGTTGTGAGGGGCCACCTCACAGCTACGTTCGCATGCCCTTTGGCCTGCCGAGCGCGGTCGCCGCACACCGGCGCCTGTTGAGGAGCATTCTGGAGGCTCAAGAGGTCAGGCACCGCACGGTCCTGGCGGAGGTGGCGATGGTCCCCGAAGGCCTGCACGAGCCACTAGAGCCTCCCGAGGCCCCCGGGCCTGGGGGCTCATGAGGGCCGACGTCTTCACCGCGCATCGCTCACTTCCTCAGCATCACTTCATCTTCAACAGCATCAGGTGGCATCTTTCAGAGTTCTACTATCAGCTGGGAGCGCCCATGGGGCCGCACCATTCCCAGGCCGCATGGGTCTGTCCCCTCGGCATGTATCCGTTTTGCTTATGTTTTTTACTTACCATGTTGGGGGCACCCCTCGGGCTGCACCATCCCCGCGCCGCTCAGGCCTGACCCAGCGGCGGTAGCTTTTACCTGCGTTTGCTTGAAATTGGATTTCCTCCTATGTGCTTAACATACCTGACCTGATCACCTGCTCGATCGACGCCTATCTGGAGAGCCGCTCGCTCAGGCACGGGGCGTGCGCACGGGTCTGTCCCTGCAGCATTGATAAACCTGAGTGGTCGAGCTCTGGCCGCGGCAGCCCCGCACAGCGCCACCTCACTAGGCCCTCAGTGCCCTAATCGCTCCCTCGGAGTGACCATAGGTTGGCCGGCGACCGTAACGACAGGCCCTGTTTCTCCTTATTATTGGTGTGCAGGACCTACTCCAGGAGCAACGTTGGGGACATCGTGAGCTTTCTCTCCCTCTCCTTTGCACGGACCGCTTGCACGTTGAAAGGGGGGGTACCTGAGCATCGCGACTCATGGGCTCCTACTGGCTCTCCAGCCCTCACCCCTGTGTAACACCCCGGATGTAACTTGCCATATTTGTAACACCAACTCTTGCCATTTTCGGCAATGTGATATGATATTCCCTCCGTGGTTGGGTTTTTCTTCATTTTGCATTTTGTCCTTGTCATGCATTTCATGTCATGTCATCATGTGCATCGCATTTGCATACGTGTTCGTCTCATGCATCCGAGCCTTTTCCCCGTTGTCCGTTTTGCAATCCGACGCTCCTACGTCCTCCGGCGCCCCCTTGTACCTATTTTCATGTGCGAGTGTTAAACGGTCTCAGAATGGACCGAGGTTTGCCAAGCGGCCTTGGTATAGCACCGGTAGACCACTTGTCAAGTTTCGGGTCATTTGGAGGTCGTTTGATACTCCAACGGTTAACCGGGTAACCGCGAAGGCCTCTTGTGGGTTGCAGCCCAAAACCCCTCCAAAACAGCCCAATAACCCATCTAAGTCACTCCCATCCTCTAAGTCGTCCGATCACGATCGTGTGGGCGAAAACCACACCTCATTTAGAGCTTCCTAGCCCCTCCTACCTATAAATACACCCCTCTCCCGAAATTTTCGGATCAAATCCACCCTAACCCTAGCTCCCCGCTCCTCTCGCCGCCACCGGACACGTCCGGGCGGAGCCGGACATGTCCGCCCGCCGCCGCCGACCAACGGGCCGCCGCCACGTGTCCCGTGCCCACATCGCCGCGCCTGCCTGCGCCCCGGCCTGCCGTGGCCCGGGTTGGGCCCCCTCGGCCCGCCTCGCCGCCCGACCGCGCCGTCTCCGCCCGCCTCCCGCGCCCGGCGAGCTCCGCCGCGCTCCGGCGAGCTCCCACCGCCCGGAGTTCCCGCGGCCGCCGCCTCCGCTCGCCGACCTCGCCGGCCCCGCCACCCGACGCCTTCCCCGACGACCCACGACGTGCCCCGGCCTCCTCCTCCCCATCTCCGGCGCCTCCCTCGTCCCCCCCAGCCGGATCCGCCCCCTCGCCATCTCCGGCGAGCTCTCTCCGGCGAGCTCCTCGGGAACCACGCTGGATCTGGATCTGAGATCCGCAAGGTTGACTTTCCCCGAGTCCTGGAAATCCTCTAAGTCATTTTTCTGTCAGTAATTGTTGCATGTTCATCGCTTCATAACTTTGCATCTGTGGATCCGTTTTGGGCGTATAGCGTATCGAATTGTTCATCTCGATGTGTAGATCATTTCATCTCATTGCATCGTTACCATTTGAGCTCATCTTGATGCCCGAAATGCTGTTGGAAGAGGGCTATGGAATGTTAGTTTCAGATTCTTATCAGAACTTGCACTTTTGTCATTTTTTCCATGATTGATGTGTGCACCCTATGAACTTGAGTCCTACATGTGTTTTGTAATATTCCATGCCATATGTACAGGGGTGTATGCCTTGTAATTTTGTGATCTATGTGGTGACTAGCACAAGCATGCAAAGTAGGGATCATATTGTTGCTGATTTCAGGGACTTAGTAATTTCACTAAGTCATGTCCTGCTGTTATTTTTTTATGCCATGTGTTCATGTTGTTACAGAGAGATTTATGCCCATTTTGAGCATGATCAGTAAGGGTATTTTGAACTTTTGGATGTGATATATCCAACCATGCCTTTGTTCGTAATTATGGAGTGCCATAGCTTGAGTCAATCGAGCTCTACTTTTGCTATAAAATGTTACTGGCAGATTGTTTACATGTTATTCGATTTTGCCAAGCTTGTTGTAGTTGATCTTTGCATGCTATGATGTTGTTATTGCCATGTCTAGATTTTATGCCATGTCCTATTGATGGTTGTATGCTTGGTTTATCATGCAATTCTCTGTAGTGAGTGCATCGAGCTCGTAAACATGCCTACTTGTTATCTGCTTTTGACATGTCCAGTTTTCTGCCAAGTCTGAAAATTGTAACGAAACTTGCTTAATTGACATGGGTGCTATTATATTTTCTGTTCCTTTTTGGCTCATGGTCAGTAAGGGACTTTTGTTCAATGCTTTGAGTAGATTCATGCCATGCCATACTTTGCTATTTCCTGTTCCTGTAGCAGGTTGTTTCCTTGCTCTAAACATGGCTTCCTGATGTTAATTTCTGGCATGATAGTATTTTCACCAAGTCTGTGAAGCTGATATATTTTGCACTTTTGCCATGCTTGTT
Organism: Aegilops umbellulata; assembly: GCA_032464435.1. Taxonomy (NCBI): domain Eukaryota; kingdom Viridiplantae; phylum Streptophyta; class Magnoliopsida; order Poales; family Poaceae; genus Aegilops; species Aegilops umbellulata. Next base: position 238,812,690 of record CP136059.1, read on the forward strand.
TGAACCTGTTATGGTGTGATTTAGCCGTAGCTCAGTGTTCATATTTTGTCAAGAATCTTGTTTAGATCACTGCCAAATGCTTTGCTGATATGTTTGGATGCAGTAGCTTAATTTCTTGTTGCATGCTAAGTGGCATCATGTTGTCAATCGCAGAAATATGTCATTCTTGTTTTGCTTGTCATTTGCAAACCGTGCATCCGATTCCGGTGATCTTTTTATCGATTTCAACCGAAATCACCTCACCTTTCCAGTGGCATTCTTGGTTTTCCAAGATTATGCCTTGTTCATCTTTTTCCTTCCTGCGCACGCATATGCATTGCATATCACATCTCGCATATCATGCCATGCTTTGCATCATGTGGCTTGCGCATTGCATCGTGATTGATGGTTGTCCCCTTTGCTTGTGTTCTTGCTTTGGGTAGAGCCGGGAGACGAGTACGGGAACGTGGAACCTGTTGAGAACGCTTACGAGGAGCAAGTTTTCGACAACCCTGAGAACTTTGCAGGCAAGATGACCATACCCTCGAAATCACTTCTATCTTTGCTTGCTAGATGCTCGCTCTTTTGCTATGCCTATGCTGTGATACCTACCACTTGCTATATCATGCCACCCATATTGCCATGTCAAACCTCTAACCATCCGTTCCTAGCAAACCGTTGATTGGCTATGTTACCGCTTTGCTTAGCCCCTCTTATAGCGTTGCTAGTTGCAGGTGAAGATGAAGTTGGTTCCATGTTGGAACATGATTATTTTGAGATATCACAATATTTCTTATTTTAATTAATGCATCTATATACTTGGTAAATGGTGGAAGGCTCGGCCTTATGCCTGGTGTTTTGTTCCACTCTTGCCACCCTAGTTTCCGTCATACCGGTGTTATGTTCCTTGATTTTGCGTTCCTTACACGGTTGGGAGATTTATGGGACCCCCTTGACAGTTCGCTTTGAATAAGACTCCTCTAGCAAGGCCCAACCTTGGTTTTACCATTTGCCACCTAAGCCTTTTCCCCTGGGTTTTCGCGAGCCCGAGGGTCATCTTTATTTAACCCCCCGGGCCAATGTAGCCACCATATATGCTAGTCGCTTGCTGCAGCTCCACCTCACAACCCCATCCTACCTTTAAGCTTAAATAGTCTTGATCTCGCGGGTGTGAGATTGCTGAGTCCCCGTGACTCACAGATTCTACCAAAACAGTTGCAGGTGCCAACGATGCCAGTGCAGATGACGCAACCGAGCTCAAGTGGGAGTTCGACGAGGAACGTGGTCGTTACTATGTGTCTTTTCCTGATGATCAGTAGTGGAGCCCAGTTGGAACGATCGGGGATCTGTGTAGCATTTGGGGTAGTCTTCTTTCATTTTGGTTCCGTAGTCGGACCTTGAGTGTAATCTGGATGATGGATGTTTATTTATGTATTGTGTGAAGTGGCGACTGTAAGCCAACTATGTATCTCTTTCCCTTATGTATTACATGGGTTGTGTGAAGATTACCTCACTTGCAACATTGCTTTCAATGCGGTTATGCCTCTAAGTCGTGCTTCGACACATGGGAGATATAGCCGCATCGAGGGCGTTACACCCTGGCCTTGACCCACGGCATCACGACCTGTTATACCAGCGGCGGCTGAGCTCGCTCGAGGGCCGGGTCCTGAGCACGTAGAGCGTTAAGGGAAGTGCGGGGGAGTGGGAAGAAGCTCGCGAGGGCCTAACCCAGCAGTACCTCGGCCACCGCCTCTCGGGCTGGGCGCCTCCCCAAGGAACTACATCAAACGCACAAGATAAGTCGTGCCCTCGCGAGAACTAGACCAACGCAGCGCTAAATCCCCGCCCTGTGCAACTCTGTCGCGGCGACGCTACCTTCCTTTCTCACCCAGCGAGGATTGCTTGAGCGCTAAAGGGGACCTCCCGAGCATCGCGACTCGGGGGCTCTTACTGGACCTCGGGCCACTCACCTCCTGGCCTTGACCACGGCATCGCGACCTGGCATACCAGCGACGGCTGAAGCTTGCCTGGGGACTGGGACCTGTCAGCGCAGAGCGCCAAGTCCTTGTGAGGATAGAAAGGGGGAGCTTAGCCGGGACAGGACAAGCACCTCGCAACAGTTCATATTGAGGATATAATATTCATAAAAGACATGGCAGACGCCTTACATACCCACGCGGGGTGTTGCTTTGATTCCTCGCAGGGAGCAAAAGGTGATAATCCTAGGGAACGCTACTTGCTAGCACCTCCTCAAGCGACGCCATCATCAACAGTGGGCTGCCCAGCGCCGGCGCCAACCCCATCCAAATCAGTGGCGTCGGCGGCCCGATGCAGCTGCCCCACTCTGAGCGCGGCGCGAGCTCGGAGGCTCGTAGCTGTCGTCGCTTGTCTCCGGAGTCGCGAGAAGCTCGGGGGAGCCGCTGAAGTCCTCAGCTCCGCCACTTCTGCTTGAGGAGCTGCTGGAGGGCCGACGAGCGGGCCAGGCCCTCGCCAGTTCATCGCCCCTGCCGCTTCCCTTGGGGCAGCACTCCAGCTGGCGTCCTTCGGCATCGAAGACCTTGAAGAACATCAGGGAGGCCCCGTCGTATTCGAGATGGATCACGAGGGCGCCATCCGCGCGACAGACCCGGGCGATCTCACCCCAGCCCCGGGTCATGAAGACCTTACCCGGAGCAACGACCGCAACCTCCGCCCCGGTCGCGGGGGTGCCGTAGTCGGCGTGCTGTAGCCAGAGCTCCAGAGCCCCGCTCGGCGACATCTCGAAGGCGACGGAGGGAGGAAGACGAATCCAAGAGCTTGGAGGCATGGCGGCATGGAGCACGAACTCGCGAGAGGAGCGCTCGGCGTGGACTCCAGGGAGGACGACGCGCACCAACGTGACTCGCCAGCGTCGGCGGCGGCGCTGTCGGTGTTGCTCGGCGCCCTCCTCCCTGGGGCCCATGACGCGGGCGAACAAGGGCAGCGGAAACCCAGGCGGCGGCCGCTTGTACCACGGCCTCGACACCTCCTGCCAGGCACCTTCGTCCCGGCGGCCGAGGATTGGCCGTTTCTTTGGCGGAAGGGGATCAGGACCCTCTCGCGGGCCTTTCCCTTCTCCTCTGCGGAAAACCGGCGGATCGGTGCCAGTGGCGTGAGAAGAAGCAAGGACGAGGAAGAAGAAGAGAAGGAGTTGCAGGAAGGGATGAACTGGCGAAGCTCACGCAGCCCCGTATTTATAGCCGGAGAAGGCCAACCGTCGAGCACCACGATCGCAGGTAATCATGACCCATATCTCTACCTACAGGGACTTGTCAAGTCGTGCAGTTGCCGAGGCGTCGTGGGAAGTGCAGACGCCCACGTCCAATCGACCGCCACGCGGCGCCCAAGGCCGCAGGCTGTTAGGGCCCGCGGCGCTTCGCGCTTGCCCCTTTGCTTCTCTTCTAAGCCAAGCCCGCGCGCGCCTTGGGCCCGGGGGCTATTGTCGGCGTTCTAGGAACGGGGGTCCCTAGACTTGCCTACCTGTGGCCTGCGGCGTGGCTCAAGTGGGGGCCCTGCGCGGCCCATCTTCATCAAGCTCAAGCCCAAGACCCTCCCGAGGGGCCAAGCCTCGCGGGGCGGACGACAGGAAGCCTCCTTAAAAGCGTCCTCATCAGGCAGGCTCGCGAGGAGGCGGAGAGATCAATGCAAGGGTACCTCGCGAGGATCCCGTGATGCAAGCCATGACGATCAAGTCCAGGCGGGCGCCAGGCGGGCGCCGGCCTGGGCAGAGTCCTTGTTTCCCCTTCGGTGCAAAGGGGCAAGCACAGGCCATGGCATCAGGCAAAGGTTACCATTCTAGTGCAACGAGACCAAGACCAGCCGGACGGCCAGACGGAGGTCATCGTGGAGCCCAAGACGGCGTCATCACCAGTGCTTTTGGCAGCCGAAGACCACCTTTGGTCAGGATAACTTGTACTAGATGTTCCCGTTCAAAATGGCCAGATGTTGGCGCCCTTCCCGCTCAATTATTCGGGGAGAGGCCCAGGCCCTCTATAAATAGAGCTAGCCACCACGGAGTAGAGGCATCGAGAAATCTGGTAGAAACCAAGTAGAGCACACCGCACCAGCTCAAGAACACCCCTCGCGAGGTTGTTCTTCCTTCATACTGTTCATCATCAGCCCTAGAGGCAATCCACCACACCACACACTGGAGTAGGGTATTACACCACAACGGTGGCCCGAACCAGTATAAACCTCGTGTCTCTTGTGTTGTTCATCATTTTCCCATCTTAGTTCGCACGAGAGGATCGGACGTAGATCGGTAGGGGAGAGATCTCCGCGCGCACCCAGTGTTCGAACCTCAAGGGTCTGCCGAAACCCGAAATCGGATAGCTGGCGGCTCAGGGGGGTGCAGGTTGAAGATGAACTGCAGGCCCTCCCTAAACTACATGTCAAGTGCCTCTTTGCAACCATTGCATTCAGTTTCGACAGTAGCATTCAGATTCCACAGTAAATTTCAGTTTCGACAGTTAAGTTCAGAGTCAACAGTTTTTACCTCATCTGTTGTAGTCAGGTGGTTTTTGGTGATGTTAATTTTACATCCATTTTACATCATCTATTGGAGATGCTATTAGAATCCCACTTGATATTGACGATGTTTGTCTTGTGCTGCTTCAGCCTTGATGTCTTACGGCTCACCGGAGCTGCTCCAACGACAGAACGATCCATCACAACAGAGCAGTGCCCTGGACGCCGTCTACAGATTCCTCAGATCTTCCTCCACACCTTCGACAGCCACCTCTGCCTCAACTGCTTCAGCGACCAACCCAATGATGCTGAGGTCGACACGGCTACGGCAAAGAGGTTGTACACTTGTTGCATCACTTATTACTATACATTCACGTCGATCCATTAGGGCTATTTTGGTTCAACGGTAAAACATCGATCCACTGGTTGTTACCATCACTCTAAATTTCTGCATGCTCTCCTTACATAATCTCACCATATTTTTTCCGTATGCATGTCAGATATTGTACACAGTCATGCTGAACATGTAGAGAAAAAGAGAAGAGTCTTGCACGGCAATACAATGTCATGCAGACATCGCTCCATGGTGGGTTCAATGGCAAACCCTCCCCACCCCTCTCCAGATTGTAATCCAGAGGAAGATATCTGTTCTGAGGCAGATTTGGACGCTGCTGACCACTCCTATTTACCCCCCAAGGTTTTTGCTCTACCTTGGCATGGTGATGTTAGTCATATCATGCATATGTTGCCTTGCAGTGCCTACTTTTGACATCACATATGTCATCTGCTTAGTTTAGACATGTTCTGTAATGCCACCTGTTTAGTTTCTATATCATATATGGGAATTATGCAATCTCATGTCTTTTAGCCAGCCATAATATATGTGAAATGTGCAATGCCATCTTGTTTAACCAGGCATCATATATTTGAATGATATCTTGCCCATCCTTTTCTTCATTACATTTCCATTTGTCGACAATGTTTGTACATTAAACTACTCTTCCTGTGAATTAACCATTTGGGTAGAAGATGGAAAAATCTGGAGTGAAAACAAGGCCTTCAGAGCAGACAGTGCTACAGGTCGAAGAAGATCTCTTGTTGGGTCCCGATAGCTCCTCAGAGGTGGATTCAGAGACAGATGACCAGTCCTATTCCCCCACTGAGGTGTATGCTCTAACCTGGCACGGTTATACTGCTCATATCATGCATACGGTGTCTTGCATTGCATAGTTTAGATATCATATACACAATATTCAACACCATGTTCTTAGTTCAGACATCATATCGAATGCCCTCTGTTTAGCATATAAATCACACATGTGAATTAAATGATGCGATCCTGATTACTTAGATAACATGTAGGTGAATTATGTCATGCGATCCTGTTTAGTTATTCATCATATCTTTGAATTATGTTATGCTATGCTATCCAGTTTAGATAGACATCATATATGTGAAATTATGTCATGCTATCCGTTTTAGTTAAACAATATACATGTCAACTATTTCGTGCCCTCTTTTCCCACACTATCTATTGCATCTGTGTCGGTGTCAAAACCGGCGGATCTCGGGTAGGGGGTCCCAAACTGTGCGTCAAGGTCGGATGGTAACAGGAGACAAGGGACACTTTATTTTACCCAGGTTCGGGCCCTCTCGGTGGAGGTAAAACCCTACTCCTGCTAGATTAATATTGATGATATGGGTAGTACAAGAGTGGATCTACCACGAGATCAAGGAGGCTAAACCCTAGAAGCTAGCCTATGATATGATTGTGTATGATGATGGTTGTCCTACGGACTACAACCCTCCGGTTTATATAGACACTGGATAGGGTTAGGGTTACACAGAGTCGGTTACAATGGTAGGAGATCTCGGATATCCGCACGCCTAGCTTGCCTTCCACGCCAAGAAAAGATCCTTCCGGACACGGGACGAAGTCTTCAATCTTGTATCTTCATAGTCCTGGAGTCCGTCTGAAGGTATAGTCCGGCTATCCGAACACCCCCTAATCCAGGACTCCCTCAGTAGCCCCTGAACCAGGCTTCAATGACGATGAGTCCGGCGCGCAGATTGTCTTCGGCATTGCAAGGCGGGTTCCTCCTCCAAGTTCTTCAAGAAGATTATAAACACCAAAAAATAGTGTCCGGCTCTGCAAAATAAGTTTCCACATATTGCCATGTAGAGAATAATATTAACACAAATCAAATCTGCTGACGTATCCCGCAGTGCGTCATAACACTGCGACCAAGCCTTCTATATAAATTGCTTTCATTATTCCACCTCAGCTCGTTTAGCGAGGCGGTTTCCTTGGCACGTCTTGTCAAAGCAGAGATCATGTGCCCCCTTTAACGGGATTCTCATTAATACGGACATGGGCAACCAAACCACGCCATTTACCACGGCGTTTGGGAGGCAAGTGAGTTTTATTAGGTAGGTGGGGACGCCTAACCGTGCCTGCTTATATAAAGGGATAAGGATTCACCTTTTTAACCTATGCCTTCTTCCTCCTTTGCCAATCCATCTCTCGCGAACTCAAGCTCCAGCGCCCAAATCCACTCTTCCTTCCTCAACCTTCTCCAACAATGTCCGGAGCGGGAGGCAAGTGGATGGTCTCCTTCGTTACGGAGGCTCAAGTAAAAAGGTTAAGGAAAGCCGGATACTTGTCCAAGGACATCCCGCATCGGCTCCCTGAGAAGGGGCAGCTTCTTCCTACCCCAAGGCCCCATGAGAGGGTAGTTTTTCTTCCCCACTTCCTCCGCGGACTGGGCTTTCCACTTCACCCATTTGTCCGAGGGCTCATGTTCTACTACGGCCTGGACTTCCACGATCTGGCCCCGAACTTTGTTCTCAACATCTCGGCGTTTATCGTCGTGTGTGAGGCCTTTCTCCGCGTCCGCCCCCACTTCGGCCTCTGGCTCAAGACCTTCAACGTCAAGCCCAAGGTGGTGTCCGGCACCCAGGCGGAGTGCGGAGGCGCTATGGTTGGCAAAATAGCCAACGTCCTCTGGTTCGATGGCTCCTTCGTGGAGTCCCTAAAGGGGTGGCAGGCCGGGTGGTTTTACATCACCGAGCCCCGCGATCCGTAATGGGTCGCGGCCCCTGAGTTGAGATCCGGACCCCCCACGCGGCTCATGTCCTGGAAAGAGACAGGCCTGTCGTGGGGCAACAAGGAAGAAGTGACTGGGTTGCAAACGTGCATCCAGTCCCTGGTGAACAAGCTAGTCCGGCTTGTCAATATAGTCCAGGTCATGCTCGTTCGCCTGATCCTCCCGTGCCAAGAACGGGATTTTACTTTGTGGGAATTCGACCCGACGCAGCACCAAACCCTCAGTAGGCTCTTCGACACAACGTATGAAGACGTATGGAAGGTGCTGACCAAAGGCACCGAGTCCCCCACATCCGCCTCCGAGGATCGCGGATACAGCTCGCAGCGTAACGCTAGCGAGGTAAGCTATCTATACCTTTGACAAGTTCGTTAAGCTCTTCTTCATAGATTAACTCTATGCGGGATCTAAACTCCCTTTACCTTTGACAGGCTTGGCAGGAGGTATCCAGACCAATTAACTGTCCGGCTCCTCTACCCGAAGACCCGGCCCTAGCTCTCTTGGTGAAGCTGATGGCTCCGGCACCTTATGTGGTGCTGGAGAGGAAGGCCAAGAAGAAGAAAACCACCAGGACTCGAAAAAGTTCCCGCAACATGGTGGCGTCGGACTCGTCATCTGACGAGTCCGCAACGCTCTCCTCTCGTGAGAACGAGGAGGAGGAACAAGGAAGCTCTCCCCCCCCAAGTGAGGGGAGCAAAGAGGAAGAAGGCCGCCCCAACAGGGGAGGCCGAGGGGTCAAGGAAAAGGAAAACCCCTCCGCCGGACTACTCCCACGACGCCGAAGAGGGCGGAGAGGAGTGGCTGGACCGAACCAAGCGTCCGGCGACATCGTAAGTGTTTACATACCAGAGTGACTCATGATATTCTTTTAATGCGCGGCTTTCCCTAATATCGAACGTAATTTATGCAGCCCGCCCCGTGCCAGACTCGACGATTCGTCGAGCGGCTCCCTAGATTCGTCGGACGTGAACTCTGTTCCGCCCGCGGTCTCCCCCCGCGGGGCGGACGACGCTGAAGTGGCGCCCCGCCAAGCTTCGGGGCAGGAGGAGATGGTCCTGGAGGAGCCACAAGGCAATCCTCCGTACCCCAGGAGTAAAGGGGATGAAACCCCCCAGGGCTCCAAGTCCGGCTTTGTGCCGGACACCGCGCCGGACTCGACAGTCCCGTCCGCGGTGGGCGAACTCCTTCCAAGAGGAGTAAGCCGTCTGAGCCGGCGGCCTCCGTCCAACCGGAGGCGCCGGACAATCTGCTGGAGGTGCTTAAGGGCGCCGCCATCGATGAGGAGCACCGTACTGTTATGAGTGCGGTGATCCAAAGGATTCAGTCCGCCAAGAGCCGACTGAATGAAGCTTGCGCTAGCCTTCTAACAGGCTTCGAGGTAAGTAAAAATATGTCAAATTATTTACCGCATAGACAGTAGCCCCTGATGCTCTGTTCGGTGTTCAGAAAGAAAAGCTGGATAGAGGATCTAGTAATTTTCGCAGGAGTCTAACAAAAAAGGTCAAATATGCGTATGCAGGCTTCACTTCTGTCCACCGCCACACTGACTGCGCAGGTGGATGTCCTTAAAAAGGACCTCGGGCGGACCTAGCAAGAGCTCGGCCTTGCCAAACGGCAGCTCAAGGAGAAGGAAGGTAAGAAATACCTAAAAAAGAAAAAAAGGTGCCTATAGAGAGGCTTGATTGCAGAAAGAAATGACAGGATTGTACTGCTTATTGTAGGGGCCGCAACCGAGGTGGCAACCCTGTAGCAGGCGCTGGCAGAGGCCGAAAAGAAAACGGCCGAGGAGCGCGCTGAGCGAGAAAGGCTTGGGGTTCAGGTCGATGAGGTGCAGCAAGAGCTGCAAGCTCTCATGACAAAACATGAGGGTTTGGAGCTTGAGTCAAAAACGCAAGCATCTGAGCTCGCGTCGGCCGTCGAGACCGCCAAGAGTGCCAAGGCCAAAGCCCAGAAGGCCCTCCAAGAGTTGGAGGAGGTGAAAAAGATAACAACGGGTAAGGCATTCTCAATGCAAAGTAGGAATATAAAAGTAAACTACCTATTACTTACCCAAATCCGGAGTTCTCCAGGGGCGTTCGCCGATCTTCCCCGCAGCGTATCCGACGCCGCCGCGTTCTACCGAGCTGAAGAGGGCAGCTCAATGGAGAGTGTGTTCTGGTATCAGTATTCTGAGGCCGGACACCCTGTGCCCTTAAGCGATCAGCTGAAACAGCTGGTCGAGCTCCACAAGGCGGCCGAACAGGCCATGTAGGGCTTACTAGTTCGGCTATGGCCTGGAGAGGCCCTGCCTGGGAGCTATTTCGGGCTGGTGCGGCGGCTGGTGGAGGCCTGTCCACGGCTTGAGGTCATCAAGCGCTCCGTATGCATTGAAGGTGCCCGGAGGGCCCTTGCCCGTGTAAGGGTACACTGGGGTAAGCTGGACGGAGAGAAGCTGGTGAAGGACAGGCCGCCGCAGGGGAAGGAGCATCGCAAGCCCGAGAACTACTACAAGGAAGTTCTTGCCGGAGCCCGCCTTGTCGCGGATGAATGTACTAAAGATGTAATATTTGACTGAACTCGCTCGTTTGTATCCTGTGCGCTGAAAACTTGTTCATATGCGCAAAGCAATGCTTATTTAATTTAAAATATTATTTTCTGTGCGGCCGTTTATCAAAAATTTGAGAGATGGCCAGTCGTCGGCTTCTGCCCCCATGCCACTAGTGCTGGGGTGTTCAGGATAAACCTGAGGGCTCTTGTTCCCATAGTTGGGTCCTTCGAGGGAGGCGCTCAGCACAATGAACCAGGCAATCGGACTATAATGCTTGAACACTCTCACTTAGCCATAGAACGTTATAATTTTAAATTTCGGCGAAGCCCCTAGTTCGGAAGGCCGAATTCGGGGTGCTATCCATGCCTTTGGCCGGACATAGCCAGCTCCTCGCTCAAAGCGGCATAAGCCTTTAAGGACTCGAAAAACCTCTCGAACAGCGACCGGTCTCACGCCTTATCATGACAGTCTGTTTTAGCTTTCTCCACTGAGGTGCTCAACCCACCTGATCTGGGGCACAATCGCAGTGGTTCTCCTAGTGCTACCTTAGCCAATAAAGCGGAACGTAAGGCACCAAAACATAGGAGCCGGGCAAACCCAACATGTGACCAAAATCATGACTCGGAGCCGATGCATATAGTGCTATAAGTTCGGGGTGCCGCACTTGTGAAAGTGTACGGACTTCTCACACCAGATAAAATGGTAATGAAGCCCCTGGCGTGGTTTGTCGTACCATGGTGTACGGGTGCTATCATGTTATGTAATAAATATATATATATATTCAAAAGAGGATAATGCTCAAAATAGACAAAAGCTATGCATTGTTTTATAAAGAGGCTATCTATCAAAGCCGAACGATACAAGTATTGCGATGAGCAAAAAGGATATTAGACTATTTAACATGTCCTGGCCAGGCACAGGCCGCGGGATTTATAAACAGATATATCGCTCGAAATAGAGACCACCTGAGAGTTCCGGAATGTGGCGTAGCTTTGTCTGCTTTCCTGGATCTTGTATCGTCTGTGCGGCAACAATGCCGAACAGGTTATCCAGAGTATGGAGTCCTGAAAGTAAAAAAAAAGTAAAAAAGAAAAATCCGGCAGCCCCTAGTACGTTTGACGCCGTGTTGTAGGCATGCCGTTAATGTGCCCCTCCTCCTGTGCCCATGGAATTTTAAGGGCGTAATTGTGTACTCGAGGTACTTGCTCCGCTATGTTGCGATGGCTGGGGTCGGGGCCGTATTGCTACGCTTGCTCTGATCGTGCCAGGTGGTCTTGTTGCAGGTTACTCCAGGCGCGCTTTGCATTGTCCGGTTTTTTAACGGCCGGATTGGAGAGTTGCCTTGAAAGGCTGATTTGTACTTCCGCGGCGAGGGCCGCCGTGTGCTCCTCCGTACGGATGGAGCGTTCTGTGTTTCCGCTGACCATAATTACTCCTCGAGGGCCTGGCATCTTGAGCTTGAGATATGCGTAGTGCGGCACCGCATTGAATTTAGCGAATGCGGTTCGTCCGAGCAGGGCGTGATAGCCACTGCGGAACGACACTATATCGAAGATTAACTCTTCGCTTCGGAAGTTATCCGGAGATCCGAAGACCACATCAAGTGTTATCGAGCCTGTGCAATTGGCCTCTACACCTGGTATGATGCCTTTAAAGGTCGTCCTTGTGGGCTTGATCCTTGATGGATCTATGCCCATTTTCCGCACTGTATCCTGATAAAGCAGGTTCAGGCTACTGCCGCCGTCCATGAGGACTCTTGTGAGATGAAATCCGTCCACGATTGGGTCGAGGACCAGTGCGGCAAAACCGCCGTGACGGATGCTAGTGGGGTGGTCCCTTCGATCGAAAGTGATCGGGCAGGAGGACCATGGGTTGAACTTTGGGGCGACTGGCTCCATCGCGTATACGTCTCGTAGCGCACGCTTCCTCTCCCGCTTGGGAATGTGGGTCGCGTATATCGTGTTCACCGTCCGCACTTGTGGGGGAAACCCTTTCTGTCCATTGTTGTTCGGCGGCCTGGGCTCCTCCTCGTCGTCGCTGTTCAGCCCCTTGTCCTTGTGTTCGGCTCTTAACTTGCCTGCCTGTTTGAACACCCAACAATCCCTGTTGGTGTGATTGGCTGTCCTTTCGGGGGTGCCATGAATCTGGCACGAGCGATCAATTATCCGGTCCAAACTGGACGGGCCCTGGGTATTCTTTTTAAATGGCTTTTCTGCTGACCGGATTTATAGCCTCTAAATCCGGCATTAACTGCCGTATCCTCATTGCTGTCGCTGCTAACGCGGCGATTTTGATTGTTTCGACGTGACCTGCCACTTTTGTCCTTGGTATCCGAATTACCGGGCTTCTTCGATAAGTTGTTGCTGCGAGCTAGCCAGCTATCTTCGCCCGCGCAAAAGCGGGTCATGAGTGTCGTGTGGGCTGCCATGGTTTTCGGCTTTTCCTGTCCCAGGTGCCGGGCAAGCCACTCGTCACGGATGTTATGTTTGAAGGCTGCTAGGGCCTCTGCGTCCGGACAATCGACTATCTGATTTTTCTTTGTTAGGAACCGTGTCCAGAATTGCCTGGCCGATTCTTCTGGCTACTGAATTATGTGGCTTAGGTCGTCGGCGTCCGGTGGCCGCACATAGGTCCCCTGAAAGTTGTCGAGGAATGCGGCTTCCAGGTCCTCCCAAGAACCGATTGAGTCCGCTGGTAGGCTATTAAGCCAGTGCCGGGCTGGTCCTTTAAGCTTAAGGGGTAGGTATTTGATGGCGTGCAGATCATCGCCACGTGCCATGTGGATATGAAGGAGATAATCCTCAATCCATACTGTCGGATCTGTCGTCCCATCGTACGACTCGACATTGACGGGTTTAAAACCCTCTGGGATTTTATGATCCATTACTTCATCTGTGAAGCATAGTGGGTGTGCGGCGCCCCTGTACTAGGCTATGTCACGACGCAGCTCGGAAGAGCTGTGCCTGCTGTGTTCGGCCCGGCCGGATTTATTGTGTCCGGAGTGAAGATCATCACGTGTCGTCGGGCGTCCGCGCGATCCATAGATCGATCTTGTTTGCTTTGCTTTATCCTCCAGTACGTCTCGCAGGTCTGGCTCGTTTTCCCGTGCCTTATTTGAACGGCACCGGGGCATGGCTTGCTTAAGGGTTCGACAGGCCTCTCTGTTGCGGCCACGGGGTGGCCGGTCTGCCATGTCATATGCTTCCCCCTCTGATTGGGGTAGCGGCCTGCGCTTAGGATAATTTTTGGAGGGGCGCCCGAGTTCATACTCTTCGGCCGCAAGGACTTCAGTCCATCTATCAGCTAGCAAATCTTGATCAGCTCTAAGCTGTTGCTGCTTTTTCTTTAGGCTATTGGCCGTGGCTAGAAGCCTGCGTTGAAAACGCTCTTGTTCGGCGGGGTCTGATGGAACGATGAATTCGTCGTCGTCGAGGCTTGCCTCGTCTTCGGAGGGAGGCATGTAGTTATCATCCTCAACCTCTTGCTCTGCCGCTCTCTCCTGAGGGCTGGCTTTTCCATCTTCCTGCGCCGAATCTTGCTGGTTCTGGTGTTCTTCGGCGCTGTCCGGGTTAGTATTATCTCCCGTGCCGGAATCACCGTTTCTGCTGTGGCGGGATTTAGAGCGGCGCCGTTGGCACCGGCATTTTGGCGGTTTTTTCGAGTTGTCGTCTTCCGCTGTTCCATCGCCATCCGCATCCTTTGGAGCATCCACCATATATATGTCATATGACGAGGTGGCGGTCCAGCGCCCTACAGGTGCTGGTTCTTGTTCTTCTCCTCCTTCATCGTCCATACTGTCGAAGTCTTCGGAGCCGAAGTCAAGCATGTCGGTTAAATCGTCGACAGTGGCTATTAAGTGGGTGGTGGGTGGGCTTTGAATTTCTTCGTTGTCCGAATCCCAACCTCGCAGACCATAGTCCGGCCTGGGCTCTCCTGATAAAGAGAGAGACTTGAGAGAATTCAGGATATCACCGAAAGGTGAGCACTGAAAGATGTCCGCGGCGGTGAACTCCATTACAGGCACCCAATCAGATTCAATCGGCGGGGGCACGGAAGGCTCGGAGTTCGGAGAAGAGTCCGGCTCCTTGGAGTCCTGGGCCGTGCTGAGTACGGGGCTGGCGTTCGGCTCGATCGCCTTTGAGATCGCAGCCCCCGAGGTGACGTCCAACCATTCATCCTCGGAGCACGCAGCAGGCTCCGAGTCAAGGATCGGGGCCGGAGCGTGTGCGGCCTCCAGGGTACAATTCGGAGGCAGAGCTATATCATGTCCCTCGAAATAGTGCGGCGCGCTTGGCTGTGGCTCGAACCCGTCGAAGATCAAGTCTCCGCGGATATCGGCCGTGTAGTTTAAGCTTCCAAACCTGACTTGATGGCTAGGGGCGTAGCTTTCGATCTGCTCCAGATGACCAAGCGAATTGGCCCGCAGAGCGAAGGCGCCGAAGACAAAGATTTGTCCGGGGAGGAAAGTCTCACCCTGGACCTCATCGTTGTTGATGATCAAAGGAGCCATTGGGCCTAAAAGCGATGACATAGAGGAACTCTCAATGAAAGCACCAATGTCGGTGTCAAAACCATCGGATCTCGGGTAGGGGGTCCCGAACTGTGCGTCAAGGTCGGATGGTAACAGGAGACATGGGACACTTTATTTTACCCAGGTTCGGGCCCTCTCGGTGGAGGTAAAACCCTACTCCTGCTAGATTAATATTGATGATACGGGTAGTACAAGAGTGGATCTACCACGAGATCAAGGAGGCTAAACCCTAGAAGCTAGCCTATGGTATGATTGTGTATGATGATGGTTGTCCTACGGACTACAACCCTCCGGTTTATATAGACACCGGATAGGGTTAGGGTTACACAGAGTCGGTTACAATGGTAGGAGATCTCGAATATCCACACGCCTAGCTTGCCTTCCACGCCAAGAAAAGATCCTTCCGGACACGGGACGAAGTCTTCAATCTTGTATCTTCATAGTCCTGGAGTCCGGCTGAAGGTATAGTCCGGCTATCCGAACACCCCCTAATCCAGGACTCCTTCAATCTGTCTCTCATACAATGTCTGTACATTCAACTATGTTTCCTGTTTATCAGCCATTTGAATTGGAACGGGTGATGCCAGTATCTAGGGGACTAAAAACACGGTCTTCAAATAAAACAGTGCTACCTCTTGGTGGAGATAGCACCCAGGTTGTACATGCACAAGAACCAGCCCTACCACACATAACCCAAACTCTCGCAGATTGTACCCCTACTACGATGGACAGAGAACTAGCTTCACCCAATCTAACCCCAACCCCAGCCGATAGTAACCCAGTTCCTGTTGACACAGCACCATCTCCACCACAGAGCTCCCAAACAAGAGCAGTTAGTAAGGCAGCTCCAGTGCCCAAAGGGCCAGTACTATCACGGCGAACCCCAACTCCACCAGTTAGTACGCCTATTCCTGTGGAGGAAGCACAACCAGCTAGTCGTAGTTTAGCATCTATCGCATTTGATGTTGTTAAATCGTATGTGCGTATCTTCCCATCTTGGAAATATTATAGTGAAGATGAAGGAAAATGCCAATTGCAGGTGTTTTTCTAGGAGTTATGTGTAAGTAATGTTATTCATGGCAATTACTTTGCTTCGTCCCATACATCCTACCTCCATGATGGTTATAATACAACAAATTTTCCCATTTTTCTCTATAGAGAAGGACCGATTTGGAAACTCAGGATGAGGTAACCTGTGCTAATACCTCTGCTATCTTCAAGAATGCTTGGTGGCATTATCGGAATTACCTGAAGAAAACGTACTTCACCGGCAAAGAAACTCATCAAATTCCCTTACGTTCTCCTGAGACACATTTACTGGACGATGACTGGGAATGCCTTGTTCTGTACTGGTCCCGACCCAAGAATGTGGTAAGGTCTATGAGCTCATTTTCTATTTTTAAGTATTATATTCTTGCGTCTTACTGTACTATGTTCATGTAGAACAAGTGCCTAAACCTGAAGAACGATTGTTCTAATTTATGATTCCATTGCTACCATAGGACATAGATATATGTTTGTTTGATGCTTTTATTATGTACTAGTACTTGGCAATAGAAGACTTGGTAGTTTAATCCTGTCCACCTTACTAATGAACTGGTTCACCGAAATGAGTTTCATATACTAGTACATGCTAAACTTGTTATGTGTCTGCTTGTTTCTTCTTTTAGAATGCTGACAGAATATTGGGGAAGAGTGCCTTATTAAGCAACGGTAAAGGAAGTAATGCAGATAAGGTTCAGGATAGTGACACATCCTGTCTTGGTTTAGTGTTGGAGTTACTGGCCACTACCGCTTGCACAAGCTATTCAAACTCACTGTCTGAATCAGTTCGGTTTCTTGAGTCTCAACTACAAGCTGAAAGACATCGATCAGCTGTGCTGCGACAAGAAGCAGAAGGACTGCGGAAGTCCCTGGAGCATTTAGATGCATACTTTCTGGTGCAATAGCAAGCGTTGGAGGATTTTAGCACCAAACAGGACAAAGCTAATCAGCTTGCTAAGCTTATTGCCAGCATGGTGGATGCCCAGGATAACGTTTCTTGATCTCTTCTGAAGTTGTTTCAGTTATGCTCTTGTTTTGCTGCCGCATTTATTTGCACTGGTGGCCAATTTTGACGGCTAGTGTATATGATATGCTGCTTTGTTCCCTATACTTGCACTGGTGGAGAACTTTGATGCCCAGTGGATGTAGTATGTGTAATAGCCGTGATAGCCTAGCGTTAGTTGCTTGCTTATTTATTTCCTTATTGTCTTATTTATTTGTTTGCTTGTAGTCATTGCAGTTCTTTTTCCGCAGTTAACTAGTGGTTGCAATAACCTATTTTTTAAAACTAGGCCACAATAATCATGGGCTAATATTTACTGTAGTGACACTAGGCCTCCTACGGGCTGTAGAAACAGTGGGCCTTCTACGGGCCGTAGAAAGAGTGGGCCTTCTACGGGCCATAGAAACAGTAGGCCTTCTACGAGCCGTAGAAACAATGGGCCTTCTACGGGCCGTATCATCAATGGGCCTTATACGGGTCGTATGATCGATTGGCCAAACATGGGCCAATAACAGGCGGCATTATGGCCGTAAACGGGCTAGAGTTGGAATTGTCCATTCATGGGCCGACCATAATGGTCCATCGTTAATAGGCCGTATTTGATGACGCTATGAAAATGGCCCAACGAATTAACGGACCACAAACGGGCCGACTATAACCGTGGGCTGAATTTGGCCCACAAGCAGAAAGTGACAGTAACGGGCCGTAAGTAAACGAATGCTGGAAATGAGCCCAAGAATAAATGGGCTCTGAGAAGGCCGAAAGATAACATGGGCTGGAAACGGCCCAATGGAACAACGGGCCATTAATGGGTATAAAGTTATACACTGTTCATTACGGGTCAGTTTCACCACGGGCCGTTAATGGGTGTAAAGTGATACACTGTTCATTACGGGCCAGTTTCACCACAGGCCGTTAGTAGGCCAAGAGTTACATAGGGCCTCATATGGGCCGAAAGACGTCATGGGCCATACATGGGCCAGAAGTGAAAACGGGCTGGAATCATATTGGATGGCCCAGATGACGCTACTAGGCCTAATTCGGATAGGGCGTAACGGGCCTTGGGTTAGCGGGCTATAAATGGGCTTTACACGAACAAGCCGTTAACAGGCTTTCCATGGGCCGGCCCGCCACCTTTTGACCAAGTCAAACGGGCCGGCCTTTTCACAGGAATGGGCCTCTCGTGCCACGTGTCGACGTATCATAGGCGCCTATCTGACCCACTAACGATCTGACACGTGTTTCGTCCGGCCAATAAGAATTTTACACGTGGAAATTTCCCATTGGTCGGGGCTGTTAACGGGTTATCGGATCCAAAACCCGACCCGATAGCTTAACGGCGTTCCGTTACGGTGGATGCCACGTGTCGGTCACCCTTGACGAAAGCACTTCTGTGACGCGCGATTTATTGTCATGGAAGTGGACACTTCCGTGATGATAATTTTGGTAATGTCATGGAACACTTCTACGACAGCACAGGTATGACTATCTTGATTCTGTCATAAATTTGTCATGGATGTACATGCATGACAAAAAAGCGACCTACTGTGACAAACACGTATCATCACGGGAGTGCATTTTTTTGTAGTGAAATCTAAGTAACGAAATATATTTAAAGCTAATTCAGCAAACAGATTTGAGTGCTAAATTATGGCAGGCTATTTCAACAGTCAATGAGGCCGAGCACACAGCCATCAAACAAAGATCGAGTATAAAACGGTGTAGAGCTATTTCACCTAACAGATTGGCTACTAGACCATGGCAATCTACGTCACAATAAATATATGGCAGGATATTTTAGCAACTAATCGGGCTTGGCATGCCATCTCAGCTAAGCAGATTGAGTGCAGAACAGGGCAAGGAAGCTTCTTAAGAAGAGCATATTGACTGTAAACTACTTTGGAAACAGTGAGAGTAACAGCGTCTATCAGCTAACATTCAGCGCTACACCGACATGCACGGGGCCTCAGTCTAGAATGCATGTACCGTGGGATAAGCTGACTGCCGTGTGTCTCCACACGAACATCGCCAGCGGTGGTGGCGCTGACCGCCGTGCGCCTCCACAAGAACGTCACCAGCGGTGGCAGCGCGGCTTGAGGACGGTAGTCTACGAGAGTGTACTGTGGGAGCGAGGGGATCGCCGTACGTCCCCTCGATGAACCATGGCGCCGACGTATCGATGCGGCGGGGAGGGCGGCTTTGGCGGAGTGAATGGGGTGGAGGGGGACGGGGGGAGGGGGTTTGGGGAATATTATTGGCTAGTTGGCCGAAGGGCGGTTAAATTTGGGATTGGGGGGGGGGGTCATGCGGTGGACGAGGGGAGTTTGGCACATGGTCGGTTTCTCCAAGTGTAGTCCCACGTGTCAGGGAAGAGGGAAGCCGAAGCGCGTTCCGTTTGCGTGAGCCGTGTGTAGGACCGAACGTGTGTGGGGTGCAACGCGACTGCGATAGGGGTGCTGTGAGTGTACCCCCTTTTTCCTTTTAAACTAGGTGCTTCGCCCCCTCAAAAAAAACTTGGTGCTTCACGCGATCCATCGATACTACTACTAGTAATCCGGTAATCCCGACTAAAACGGCACGACCGGTACATTTCCCGTGCGATATACTGGGAGGTTGGCTTAGTTGGTTTTTTTGGACGAGTAATGCTACACCTACGTAATCCTAGTTACGTAATTAACGTAATCCTGCAATATAGGCCGTCTGATCTATATCTAACGGATAGGAAGGAAACTATGACAATTTACCCGCACTGCTCTCCACATTTGCAGATAAGGCCATCTCTCATTCATCCTTTTCTCCCACAAGATCTTGATGTTCCGTGCAACGCACAGGCATCTTGCTAGTACTCCTACAATATACTATATTATTGTGAAAGTGCATATACACCGGCCAAGATTAATGCAAACACGGCAGATTTTCACTACATTTCAAACTTTTATAGGACAGAAAAAATAAAAGAAACCCGACCCTAAACCTATTCTATGGCGGCGACCGATGTCCTCCATCTGCGATCTCCATGTACGGGGGCGGGGTTCAAGACGAAGGTGCGGTCTCCGACGAGGAAGAGTAGAACACGGGAGACGGATCGGCCAGTTGGCACACAATGCCGTGCCGCCTCCCATGCCCTACTCATCCTTGGAGGAGTCCCCAACCTCGGCGGTGGCGGACGTTGGACGGCGGCAAGTAGGACGCGTGGCTAACGGTGCTCCCGTCGTCGGCCGCCATCGTGGCCACCGCTTGTGCGGTCGCGTCCGCGTCCGGCTACGCCGCTATTGTGTCGCGAGCGGCGACTTGAGTGAGGGCGGCGACCTTGAGCTTCATCCCCGAAGACAAAGCTCTCCTGTAGAGCGTTCGCGCTCGCGGTCATGGCGGATGTGGTGCCAAGTAGCAGGACGATGCGCTATGGTGTGGAGGTTAGCTGGGCATTGCCGCTTTAAGTAGCGCATTTCGGTTAGGCCAAAGCGTCCGGGCGCGTCATTAAGTCGCTGGAGTTTGTTCCTCGGGCACCAAGCCTCTTAACGACGGCATACGAACGACCGACATGAATGCGGGCAGATGGCGCCGGCTGGGAACGCATCGCGCGACGGACGAGGGTTTTTGGTGTGCTAGGGTAGTCAGCTGCGGTCGTGGCAACGTTGGAGATGCCATTTGCTCACATGTGACCCCACATGTCATTGAAAAAGCAAGACGACCCGGCATGGTCTCAGGTCCTAGGGAGGCAGTTGGCCGCGCGACACCACTTCGCGGACGCGTCACGGCGCGTGCGCACTTCGGCACCCCGTGCATCCTCGACAAGCCAGGTGTTGATCAGCTGGTCATGCCACAACGCTAACGCCACCCTCGGCACACTGAAACCGACCGTGTCCAGCGACGATGAGAGTGTCGCTCACCGCGGTCGCCCTGCCCAGAGGAGGTGCTGGAGCTGCGCCACGTTGTTGGCCCCCACGACCCACATGAACGGTTGCCGATGGCGAGGAGGTCGTGGGCCAGCTCCTCCATTGGACTAGTCTGCGCCACGTCGTCCCGACAGGTGTGCCCCACATGTCGGTTTCCCTATTTTCCCGACCATATTCGAGTGTCAATGCTCCGTGTTGCGCGTTAGGCGCAGAACAGGTGGTTTTTGTGCCCTGGTTCAAATGTGGTAAAGTACCAAGTTGTTACCCTAGCCCCAAGTGTGGTGGTTTGGGGTACGGTACCACCCTTTTCCTTTTCATGTAGTGAAGCGTAACACTTTATTAATTAGCCGGATGGTGTGCTAAATGTCGGTGTCTGACTATTTGAAAGAATAATTGAGGTGTGCCCGGTCCGTGCCCGCATTTAGGGGTCCAACTTACCATGTTCCGGCAGTAGTAACTATACTAGTCCGTGCTTACTCCCTCTATTTTTATTTACTCCGCATTTTAGCTTTGCTCAAAGTCAAACATTGTAAACTTTGACAAAGTTCATAGACAGAAATAATAACATATGCAATAACAAACCAATACCATTAGATTCATTATTGAATATACTTTCACATCATATATATTTGCTATTGTAAATGTTCATATTTCTACTCTTACTAGCAAGATGCCCGTGCGTTGCATGTAACATCAAGATGCATTTGTATGACTAGTTTTTCTTGTAAGAGAAAAGGATGAATGAGGGAAGGCCTTATTTGCAATTGTGGAGAGGTGTGTGGGTACCTTTTTGCAAAATTGCCATAGTTCCCTTCCTATCCGTCAGATATAAATCGGATGGCCTATATTGCAGGATGGCAGGCACACCATCATCACCCACTCTGTTTTTTTATAAGAGTCCGTCGGATTTATATCGGACGGATAGGAAGGAAACTATGGCAATTTTGCAAAAAGATACCCACACCCCTCTCCACATTTGCAAATAAGGCCTTCCCTCATTCATCCTTTTCTCCCACAAGATAAACTACTCATACAAATGCATCTTGATGTTCCGTGCAACGCACGGGCATCTTGCTAGTGTACATAAAAAGCAGAGTTGGTGATGATGGTGTGCCTGCCATCCTGCAATATAGGCCGTCCAATCTATATCTAACAGATAGGAAGGAAACTATGACAATTTACCTGCACTCCTCTCCACATTTGCAGATAACGCCTTCCATCGTTCATCCTTTTCTCCCACAAGATTTTGATGTTCCGTGCAAGGAACGGGCATCTTGCTAGTTTTCTATAAGCTTGGTCAAATTTTATGAAGTTTGACTTCAGTCAAACCTAATATGCATAGTAAATAAAAACAGAGGGAGTATCTTACTCCGTGACCAAGACGGAAGGGAAAACGAGACAACTTATTGTTTATTTGAGCCGTTCAAGTATAATCATGCAGTGTTTCTTATTTCTCATTCCTCTCCAACCCTCTTCTCCATCCATCATGCTGCCCTACGGTCGAGTCCATCCACCCGCATGCGTCATTTGAACATTTCGTCGAGTATCATTCACATGTGGGCCTAGACCATGCTTGTATTTCAGATGTTGTAATTTGTCCGACATGCATAAAAACAAATGGTTCTTTTAAAGTTTCACTTTGCCTCCACTACGTGTCGCTTCCCATCTTAGTTTTGACACCCCATTCGGTTCATGCCTCGACACATCTTGACGAGATCGATTGATGTTGAGAGATCAATTGCGTGTCATGCAAGGAGATAAAGGTTTGGTCTATTTCTATGATAGAAATGACCCGTGGGGGTCTGTTGGGACCAGAGGGAGTATATTGTACATTCATAAGAGAAACGAACGTATTGTACCCACCCTAGTCCTCTTTCAATCGATCTCCGGACCTCGAGATGAAATCGAGAGAAAACGAGTGGGTGCATGTGTGATACCTAAGGCAGATTCAAAATTTTGAACCGGTGATCATAGCATCCGCAAATCATATATAAAGGGTATTCAATGTTCGTTTTGCTTTTGAACGTACAATATACTCCCTCCGATCCTTTCTAGTTTACATATAAGTTTTATGTGTAGTCAAAGTATCTATACCTTGATCAAACTTACTGAAAAAGTATCAACATTCAACAACGCCCAATCAATATTGTTAGATTCGTATGTACTCCTAGATTTGTATTCAAAGAGAGATGGTTTCCAATTTGTTTTCAACCACGTGAATGTGCTTGTTCTCGCGCATGCTCTTCCTACTAGGATTTCGCCACGTATAGCCAGTCCAATAGTAACTTTTTTTAAGCTCCCTCTCCAATAGTACTAGTGGAGTACTAAAAACATCTGTAGTAGAGTATGCACTGCTCATTGTACTCCCTCCTTCCATTTATATAGGGCCTAAGAGCAAGTCTAATAAGGCCTAGTCAACAGGCTATAAGACTTGTCATGTCACTAAAATCCTACTTGGAGGAGTGAGAAGAGAGGAGAGAGAGTGAAGCGGGCTCTTCCAATCATATACCTTGCTCATAGATCAAGAAAAAATAGTATGCATGCAACTCTCTTTCAATCATATACCTTGCTCATGCAAATATTAAATTCTTAGAGCCAACTTACATGGCACTTTTGCCTATGTGAAGGAGAGAGATGTGAAAAGGTAAGGGGAGTGAGCTCTCATGCAAGAGCCTAGCTATATACGCATTCCTAGGTAAATACAGTAAATATGAAGAAAGAGATAGAGAGGAGATGGGAAAAGGTACTAATACAATAGCCAACCTTTTATATTATTTTTTTGCGGGAAATAACCAACCTTATAGCCCACACTATTGTATGAGTGCATATAGATGATGGCTATAGATGACATGGCAGTTCCTTATAGCCATCGGTTGGCTATACTATTAACCATGCTCTAATGTGTTTTTCAAAACCGCCTTTGACTATTGACAAGATTAATAGTACATGAGATGTATAATGTGAAAATTATATCACTGGAAGCTCCTTTCACATACGAATTTGACTGTATGCTTTGTGTAAGTTGCATGTCATATATTATTACTCTAACATTTGGTCAAAGTTAGCCTCAAAAAACGCATTAGGCCCTGTAGATGGAAGGAGGGAGTAGTAGTGGAAGTGGATCCTCTAACGTAGGTATCCCTACCTTACCCTCCCTTTTGATCACTTACTGGCGGACCCCATGCTTGCTCGGCCCGGCATGTCAGTTACTCAATGGGTTCGGCCACGTCAGGGGATCCTCATCCGTAGCATACTCCCTCTGTTTTTATTTACTCCGCATAAAACGGAGGGAGTGGTAGTATAAATGACGCGGGCGGGGGAGGGGGAGGGACGTCGGTTTGCTCTCAATTGCGTTCCCACAAGCGAGCGAAAATGCAAGACGAAGTGTGTTCCATTCGGTGAATGACGTGGAGGGTCCAGCGTGCCGGGGTGCAACGCGAACGCGACAAGAGCGATGTACACTCAAAACCGATTGACCTTTGCTGCTCGGCCGGAACCACTATTCACACCAGAACCTTCGCTGCTCGGCCTACGCCAGCCACTGCCCCAAAACTACACCTCCTCTCCAGCCCATTCCCCCACCTTTCGATCCCCTAGCCCGCATCAAGCGTCCCCTAGTTCGCCGGAAAGCCATGGTGCGCTGCAAGATCACGTACTACAAGATGCTGACGCCGGAGCGCCGCGCAGAAATCGCGGCGGCGGTCGGCGCCACAGACCTCCGTTCCCAAGCTTGCTTTGCGGCGGGCCAACCCTCGAGTTTTCTAGAGCCAAGCTACGAGGAGGAGGAAGCCGATCCAATGTTCATGACGGAGGTCGTGGCGCAGAAGGCCCTCGATGGGTATGAGATGATGGACGTCGACTTCGTGCCGGCGTCCGGGTCCGCCATGGTGCAGGCGGACCAGCAGTTCAACCTGGTGATGCTAAAGGAGGGCCGGGAGGCAGAGGCTCGACTCGACGCGGAGCATGCGCATGCCGCTGCTATCGAGGCTCTCCTCCAGGCGAAACCGGATGTCGTAGATGTGAACCAGGCGGCGGAGGCTCAACTTGACGTGGAGCGCACGGATGTCGCTGCCATTGAGGCCCTCCTGCAGGCAGAACCGGACGTCCTGGACTGGAACCGGGCGGCGGAGGTTCAACTTGACGCGGAGCGCGCGGATGCCTCTGCCATCGAGGCCCTCCTGTAGGCGGAACCGGACATCCTCGACTTGAACCGGGCACCGGAGGCTCAACTCGACCCGGAGCGCACGGATGCCGCTGCCATCGAGGCCCTCCTACAAGCGAAACCGGACGTCCTCGACTTGAACCGCACGGTGCTCTCGTACGTCCAGAGCGCCCACACGCTCCGCGTGAACGAGTAGCTAGAGGTCGAGGAAAACCACGGTGCAGAGACACATGTCGATAGCTACGGCTGGTTCGCATCGGCAGCCAAAGACGACGAGGCCGTCTCGTTCCGCGAGCAGTGATAGTTTTTCTTTATGTTTCTTTTTAGGGATCTTTTGCTGTGTAAAAACATATATTGTTATGTAAGTCGCCTGACTTTCATCATTTGGGCCAGTCTACCATTTCAGGTGGTTGGATGAATATCCTACGTCTCCTAACCCTTCTTCCTCACCTCTTCTTCTTCCCCAACACACCATCGCACGGGCCGTACGGATCCACCCCAACATGCCGTTGGATAAACATAATGTATGAACGAAAATTCTCTGTCAGCGGTAGCACATGTCAATGATGGTGCATTCCCTTGGTTGGGTTTGCGGCGTGCAGGAGCAACTGTGCGAGAGTGCGGTGCGACCGCGGTGTGCAGGAGCGACCGTGTGAGGGTGCGGTGCGACCGCGACAGCCGTGCGCAAGTGTACCTCCTTTTCATTTTGAAAACTATAGGCAAGCTTGGCAAAAAAGTGTGGCAAAGTATGGCAATGCAAGGCCTAGATCCAAAAAGGATAAGTATGTACGTACTAGGACTACTAGTGTTAAAAAAGAAAGGCGGGGTTTCCTTCATGGGATTAATCGATACAAATCCTCATTTGACATGTCAATTAATGCGTATTCTTTTCTCCAAAGCCCAAAGAGCTAACCATCTCACTCCTCATCGCTTGATTAATGCAGCGCCATGCAAACAAACCTTCTCACTTCCACATGCATGCAAGAGTATATTAATGTCCTTGGTTGCTAGTACGAGGCAAACCCCATCAATTTTGCCTCGATTAGTGTTAGTGGCCTTTTGAAAATTGTAATTTTGATATACTGGCCTTGTGTACAAAAAATGGAGGTAGTAACTATTTGACTTCCTTCCCCATTGCGGTGACATCAATGATATCTCGAATGTTGTGGTTTGGCGAAGTGCGTTCGACGGAGAACACCATTGAGGGATACCACGGTAAGTCGTTCGCAAGTGCCGCCTGCAAGCCAAGACAACCGTCCTATTTGCATCCAGGAAGTCCGTTGAACCAAAGGACGCGTAAATGTACTAGTACTACTAGTACGCAATAGCATCGTCCGTCCAGCTTAGTGCGGTGAGGTGGTTTCTCGAAGAAGATGATGGAGAAGCGAAGTTAGCGAATAGTGAAATGATGGTTGCTTCGTCCGTGCTTTGTGATTTGATGCCTCACTGCTTTGTGATTTGTGATAGAAGGGACAGGTGAGTAGACTCTGTGCTCTATACTTTACATGCGTCCAAGTACGGGAGAAAGAGGAGAGACGTTGCATTTTTCTATTCCTTTAATCAATCAATCATGGAGCTTTGGTTCCATCTTTTTGGCTTTGGCAGCACCGTCCACAATGGTTCCCATCGATGACAAAAGCTATTTTCACATTTGGCTTCACATTGTGGATGCCCTTAACCGTACCACTTGGTTTTGCTCCTGTGTGCTATCTATACAAATCTCAATTATATTGATCTAAAAAATTATAGAATCAAGATTAGTAAAAGGAGGTGATTTTGCCGCGCGGATGGCGGGGGAGGTTTCTTATTTTTAGAGGACGTTGGCCTGGCGGTTTGCTAACATGCGGTCCCACGTGTCAGTGCTTTACCAAACCGATCCGCGTCCCACATGAGGCAGAACAACGGCAGAAGCAACACGTGGTTAA
The DNA here is from genome assembly GCA_032464435.1 of Aegilops umbellulata. Taxonomy (NCBI): domain Eukaryota; kingdom Viridiplantae; phylum Streptophyta; class Magnoliopsida; order Poales; family Poaceae; genus Aegilops; species Aegilops umbellulata. The sequence continues at coordinate 238,839,346 of CP136059.1, forward strand.
CTTGAAGAAGATGAGGGAGAAGCGGATTCAACAACGAGTGAAATGATGGTTTCTTCGTCCCTCCAACTTGTTTTTTTACTAGCATTATTATTACTTCATCCCTCCAACTTAACTGCGGGAAAGGTGCGGCTTTGAGATTTGACGCCTCATTGCTCATTACTACGCCGGCGCCAAGACTGGGGTGCTTCACCCCTGCTGCTCTGCACTGTATTTTGGTATGGGACGTGGACCCGGTAGCTTGATGTCCCACATGTCGGCGAAAGGGACTAGAACATTTATGAAAGCGAGAGCTCCACTCTTACGACGATGAAGTACACGACACGGCGGCCTAGTGAACTGTCACTTGTACTATACAGTACTACAGTTTTGCTGTTTGCACGATCCATAGATACAAACCCGATTAAACACGAAAGGGCAGATTTTTTCCGCGCGGTAGATGATACTGGTCATACATTTCAAAGGCAATTTTAATGTATGCAAACTGAGTAATTAAGTAACAATATGATATCCAGTAAAACTAAAACACATATGATTTATTGTGTTAAAGTGTAGCAGTAGTGTTGTATTGCATAGTTGTTAGATGTAACATGCAAGAACGTGTAGAGATGTGATACGTCTCCAACGTATCTATAATTTATGGAGTATTCATGCTATTATATTATCCATCTTAGATGTTTTATATGCTATTTTATATGATTTTTGGGACTAACCTATTAACCTAGAGCCTAGTGCCAGTTTCTGTTTTCCCTTGTTTTTGAGTTCTACAGAAAAGGAGTACCAGACGGAGTCCAATTGACGTGCCAATTTTTGTTAATTTTTATGGACCAAAAGAAGCCGCTGGAGCAAAAGAGTTCGGCCAGAAGTGTCGGGCTGTCCACGAGGGTGGGGGACGCGCCCACCCCCCTGGGCGTGGGCCCCTGCCTCGTGGACGACTCGAAGACCCCCCTGACGTGAAACCAACGCCAAAAATTCCTATAAACACAGAAACCCCCAGAAAATAACCTAGATTGGAAGTTCCGCTGCCGCAAGCCTCTGTAGCCATGAGAAATCAATCTAGGCCCTCTCTGGCACCCTGCTGGAGGGGGCCATCATCACCGGAGGCCATGGAGGAGGATCCTGGAGGGGCCATCATCGCCATGAAGGCCAAGGACCAGAGGTAGAACCTCTCCCCACCTAGGGGAAGGCCATGGAGGAGGAAGCACAAGGGGGAGAACCTCACCTCCTCTCTCTTGGTGGCGCCGGAGTGCCATCGGGACGGGAATTATCGTCGCGGTGATCGTCTTCATCAACATCACCATCATCATCTATTTTACGCGGTCCACTCTCCCGCACCCCGCTGTAATCCCTACTTGAACATGGTGCTTTATGCCACATATTATGATCCAATGATGTGTTGTCATCTTATGATGTTTTGAGTAGATATATTTTGTCCTTGGGTTGATTGATGATCTAGATTTGTACAAGTTGTATGTTTTATTTTGGTGTTGTTATATTGTGCCCTCTGTGTCGCGCAAGTGTGAGGGATTCTTGTTGTAGGGTGTTGCAATACGTTCATGATTCGTTTATAGTGGGTTGGTGAGTGACTGAGACACAAACCCGAGTAAGGGGGTTGTTGCGTATGGGAATAAAGAGGACTTGATGCTTTAATGCTATGGTTGGGTTTTACCTTAGTGATCTTTAGTAGTTGCGGATGCTTGCTAGAGTTCCAATCATAAGTGCACATGATCCAAGTAGAGAAAGTATGTTAGCTTATGCCTCTCCCTCATATGAAATTGCAATGACGACTACTGGTCTTGCTAACAATTGCCTAGGACAATTCCGCACATCGATCCATCCTTATTCCACACTCGCTATTTATATTATTTAGTAATATATTCTAACTTTATGATAACATCACCTACTCTCATATTTTAGCTCTCCGATATCATGCAAAGTTATCCTCTTCATACCCACAACATAGTTTTATTTCTCGTTGCTAGTTGGAAGCAAACGTTTGGTGTACGTATAGTCGTATCAGTGGCAGATAGGGCTAGAGAGAATATTGATCTTACCTTTAGCTCCTTGTGGGTTCGACACTCTATACTTATCACTTCCAGCTTTGGAAATTGCTATGATGATTCCCTGCACTTGGGGATTATCAAGCTCTTTTCTGGCGCCGTTACTGGGGAGCAATAGCGTGGGGTTGATATTCCCGTGTGTGCTTATTTGCTTTCTTCACTAAGTAGATTTTGTTTTTCGTTTTTGTTTCTGTTTAGTTGTGGGTGAAACATACAATTTTTTTTAAAGAATGAAAATACAAAAAAAATTACTTGCCTCTCATGCCTAAAAAGTTTTTCAAAAAGAGAAGTGATTGGAAAGTTATGCATTGAAGAAGTGAGGGTTGACCTTGAGCACTTGTGTTCATGCTCACGGAAACAATGTAGAATTTTTCATGGAAGATTATATGTAAATAATTATACCCTTGTGTATATCCATTGTATTATAAAAATAATGTGCCAAGCTTTGGTTTTAGGATGATTAGATTGCTTGTTTACTATGTGCAGAACAAAAACAGAAACTTTGGCTGCAGTGCGTGATTTTACATTTTTTACGGGAATGTAAAATGTCTCTAAAACTTTTTGAACATTACTTATGTACAAATTTTGCAAATTATAAAATTTATTTCAAATTTTTTGGAGTTACAGAACTTTGCTAAACTTCCAGATTACTGCAGACTGTCCTGTTTAAGACAGATTCTGTTTTTTGATGCGTTGCTTGCTTGTTTTGATGAAACTATCGATTTCTATCAGTGGATTAAGCCATGGAAAAGTTATATTACAGTAGATATAATGCAAAAAGAAAATATGAATTGGTTTGAAACAGTACCTAAAGGTAGTGATTTGCTTTATTATACTAACGGATCTCACAAAGTTTTTGTTAAAGTTTTGTGTGGATGAAGTGTTCGAAGATCGAGGAGCGATCAATATGAGAACAATAAAGAAAGGAAAGAGTTCAAGCTTGGGGATGCCCAAGGCACCCAAATTAAATATTTCATAGGATACTCAAGCATCTAAGCTTGGGGATGCCCCGGTTTGCATCCCATCTTTCTTCTTCAACAATTATCGGTATACCTCGGTTTTTGTTTTGTTCACATGATTTGTGTCCTTTGTGTTTTTCTTTTTCTTTAAGAACCATGCTAGTATGAGATATACCTTCACTGATTTATAGAATACTTCGTGTGCTTCACTTATATCTTTTAAGTATGATCTTATAGAATTGCTCTTTGTGCTTCACAAAAATCTTTTGAGTATGGTTTATAGAATGCTTCTTGTGCTTCACTTATACATTTTGAGCTTGGATATTGGTTAGTCTATATTATTTGTAGAATGGTCCATGAACTTCACTTATATATTTTGGATTATTAATAATACTATCATCTAAAGTGGGTTTGGAAGAGTGTCAACTTTATGAATTAGTGATCCCACTATTCCGAATAAGAAGAATTTTGCTTATGTGGAGAGTAGAAAATTTTCTATGCTTATAGATCATGAAAAGAATGCTTTATGTGATGGTTATATTGATTAATTCATTAATTATTCTACTGAAAAATATTATGAGGGAGGAATATATGCTTATAGGAGTTGTAATAGTATCAAGTTTCCTCTCTATGTGCTTAAAGTTTTGAAGTTATACTTGTTTTGCCTTCCTATGCTAGTTGATTCTTGTTCCTATAAATTATATGCTCACAAAATCCCTAGGCATAGGAAGTGGGTTAGATTTAAATGTGCTAGTCATATTCTTCATGATGCTCTCTTTATGTTTCAATTCTTTTCTTTTATGTGAGCATCATTGAAATCATCATGCCTAGCTAACAGGCATTAAAGAAAAGCGCTTGTTGGGAGACAACCCAATATTTACCCTTAATGTTTTTGTGTGTTTACGTGATTAAGCTAATGTAGTAATCATGTTTATATCTTTTTTTTTCAATAAAGTTCCAAGTAAGACCTTTGGGAAGACTTGGGTGAAAGTTAATGTGATCTTGCTGTAAAAAACAGAAACTTTGCGCTCACGAGATTAGCTACCATTTTTTTTATAGAAGAGTGATTTTGAGTTGATTCTTTGTGCAGAAGATTAATAGACAAATTACTCACGTCCACCAATTTATTTCATAATTTTTGGAGTAGGATAAGTATGGTTGTTGTTCAGATCATTACAGACTGTTCTGTTTCTGACAGATTATGTTTTCATTGCATAGTTTGCTTGTTTTCTAGTTTCTGTGGCTTATATTTCTCAATATAAATAGTATAAATGATACGGTAAAGTAGGCATTGTGTGAGAACAATTATGAACCTTGTATTTGACAGTACCAAAGTGAATGGTTTACTTTTTATCATACTAACCTATCTCACGAAGTTCCGTTAAGTTTTGTGTGATTGAAGTTTTCAAGCTTTGGGTGAGATATCGATATGAGGAGAATAAGGAGTGGAAAGACCCTAAGCTTGGGGATGACCAAGGCACCCCAAGGTAATATTCAATGAAGACTCAAGCGCCTAAGCTTGGGGATGCCCCGAAAGGCATCTCCTCTTTCGTCTTCAAAACTATCGGTATACCCTACTCGGAGCTATATTTTTATTCGTCACATGATGTGTTTTGCTTGGAGCGTATTTTCAATTTTACTTGTTGTTTGAATAAAATCATTAGATCTGAATTATTGAATGAAAAAGAATCCTCCCATGGCTAGTTAATTATTTGACTACTCAGTGTTCTTCACTTATATCTTTTGGAGTAGTTTGTCATTTACGCATGTGCTACACGTATATCCTATGAGTAAATGGTTGAATTAACTGAATGTCATAAATCTGAATTTATATATGTTTCATATTCTTATAACATGGGGAGTAATAACTTCGCACATAATAAGTGTAGGTAGTAAACTTATCGAAAGTTAGCAAACGTAGAATTGGTCACTTGAACAATTCATGAAAGAATATTGAAGGAAGAGAGATTTCACATATAAATATACTATCCTGGACATCTTTTGCAATTGTGAGCACTCATTAAAATATGACATGCTAAAAGGTTGATGTCGGACAAGGAAGACAACGTAATGGGTTATGTTTTCTTATGTCCGAAATAAAGTATATTGTCTTGGATCATCCAACATGTTGAGCTTGCCTTTCCCTCTCATGCTAGCTAAATTATTTGCACCAAGTAAAAATACTACTTGTGCTTCCAAACATCCCTTAAAACGAGTTTTTCCATGAGAGTCCACCATACCTACCTATGGATTGAGTAAGATCCTTCAAGTAAGTTGTCATCGGTGCATGCAATAAAAATTGCCCTCTAAATATGTATGATCTATTAATGTGGATAAAATAAGCTTTATACGAACTTGTGATAGGAAGAAATAAAAGCGACGGACTGCATAATAAAGGTCTCTATCACAAGAGGCAATATAAAGTGACGTTCTTTTGCATTAAGATTTTGTGCATCCAACCTTAAAAGCACATGACAACCTCTGCTTCCCTCTGCGAAGGGCCTACCTTTTACTTTTATCTTCTACCTTATGCAAGAGTCATGGTGATCTTCACCTTTTCTTTTTACATTTTATCCTTTGGCAAGCACATTGTGTTGGAAAGATCATGATATATATATCCAATTGGATGTAAGTTATCATGAACTATTATTGTTGACATTACCCTTGAGGTAAAAGGTTGGGAGGCGAATCTATAAGCCCCTATCTTTCTCTGTGTCTGATTAAAACTTTGAACCCATAAATATCACGTGAGTGTTAGCAATTACGAAAGATTAAATGATAGTTGAGTATGTGGAGTTTGCTAAATCAAAGCTCTGACATAGACCCTTCCTGAAAATAAGATGAATTGCAATTGTTTGATGACTAAGAGCATTGTTTGTCAGTTTTCAAGAAAGTTTATGATCTATACTTTAACATGTGAATAGCTTGTTACTTGATCATGAAAAGTTCTATGAGATGAGCTACTGTTATGACATATAATGAAGCTAGAAAAGGTGATTGAAATTATCATTGATCAAACTTGTGCACCTGCTAGCATTCACACTACATAAATTATTTCTTTTATCATTTACCTACTCGAGGACGAGCAGGAATTAAGCTTCGGGATGCTGATACGTCTCCAACGTATCTATAATATGAAGTATTCATGCTATTATATTATCCATCTTAGATGTTTTATATGCTATTTTATATGATTTTTGGGACTAACCTATTAACCTAGAGCCCAGTGCCAGTTTCTGTTTTTTCCTTGTTTTTGAGTTTTACAGAAAAGGAGTACCAAACGGAGTCCAATTGACGTGACAATTTTTGTTGATTTTTTATGGAACAAAAGAAGCCCCTAGAGCAAAAGAGTTCGGCCAGAAGAGTCCCGGGCTGTCCACGAGGGTGGGGGCGCGCCCACCCCCTGGGCGTGGGCCCATGCCTCGTGGATGACTCAGAGACCCCCCTGACATGAAACTAACGCAAAAAATCCTATAAATACAGAAACCCCTAGAAAATAACCTAGATCGGAAGTTCCGCCACCGCAAGCCTCTGTAGCCACGAGAAATCAATCTAGGCCCTCTCTGGCACCCTGCCGGAGGGGGCCATCATCATCGAAGGCCATGGAGGAGGATCCCGGAGGGGCCATCATCGCCATGAAGGCCAAGGACCAGAGGGAGAACCTCTCCCCACCTAGGGGGAGGCCATGGAGGAGGAAGCACAAGGGGAGAACCTCTCCTCCTCTCTCTTGGAGGCGCCGGAGTGCCATCGGGAGGGGAATCATCGCCGCGGTGATCGTCTTCATCAACATCACCATCCTCATCTATTTTACGCGGTCCACTCTCCCATACCCTGCTGTAATCCCTACTTGAACATGGTGCTTTATGCCACATATTATGATCCAATGATGTGTTTCCACCTTATGATGTTTTGAGTAGATATCTTTTGTCCTTCGGTTGACTGATGATCTAGATTTGTACGAGTTGTATGTTTTATTTTGGTGCTGTCCTATTGTGCCCTTTGTGTCGCGCAAGCGTGAGGGATTCCCGCTGTAGGGTGTTGCAATACGTTCATGATTCGCTTATAATGGGTTGGTGAGTGACTGAAACACAAACCCGAGTAAGGGGGTTGATGCGTATGGGAATAAACAGGACTTGATGCTTTAATGCTATGGTTGGGTTTTACCTTAATGATCTTTAGTAGTTGCGGATGCTTGCTAGAGTTCCAATCATAAGTGCATATGATCCAAGTAGATAAAGTATGTTATCTTATGCCTCTCCCTCATATGAAATTGCAATGACGACTACCGGTCTTGCTAACAATTGCCTAGGACAATTCCGCACACCGATCCATCATTATTCCACACTCGCTATTTATATTATTTAGTAATATATTATAAATTTATGATAACATCACCTACTTTTATATTTTAGCTCTCCGATATCATGCAAAGTTATCCTCTTCATACCCACAACATAGTTTTATTTCTCGTTGCTAGTTGGAAGCAAACGTTCGGTGTACGTAGAGTCGTATCAGTGGCAGATAGAGCTTGAGAGAATATTGATCTTACCTTTAGCTCCTTGTGGGTTCGACACTCCATATTTATCACTTCCACCTTTGGAAATTGCTACGATGATTCCCTGCACTTGGGGATTATCAAGATGTAGTTTTGGAGGGCCTACAGAGAGAAAGCATAATATGGTCACCGAACTTTAGAATACGCTCATTACGGTCACTATATACGTTTTGCTGTAATTATACGGTCACTTGCTCACCGTTCAGCATCGGATTGCACTCTGTTGGCCGGCCAAATAGTCGGCGTGGCACCATGTTGACTAGTTAAATTGACCATGTTCCTTGTGGGTCCCACCTGTCAGTTCGCATAGGACAAAGGTCAGATAAACACAAATTTACGTAGGCGTGACAAGACTCCAACCCGTGCACGGGAATCACCTGGTTGTGTATGTGTCTGTGAGGGCCTGATGTGTGCGCATGCACGTGTAGGTTGAGCACTTGAGCGTGAGAGTGTGTGTTGGTCGTGTGGTGTGTGCATGCATGCGCGTGTGTGTGTGAGTGTTGCATGTGTGCGTGGTTGCGTGTGTACGTGTGAGTGTTGCGTGCGTGTATGGCTGCATGTGTTCGTGTGGGTGTTGCGTGCATCTAGTTCGTGTGCATGTGTGCGTGTGTGTATAATCACCACACCAGCTCCTATGTGTTAAAACAGACGACTTAGCATAGCAATACAAGGTCAACTTGTCCGTTGTGCCCGTGGTCAGGGCTTCGAACCACCGCCCAATATTTTGTTGTCGTTTGTTTTCATTCTTACTAGCAAGATGCCCGTGCGTTGCATGTAACATCAAGATGCATTTGTATGACTAGTTTATATTGTGCGAGAAAAGGATGAACGAGGGAAGGCCTTATTTGCAAATGTGGAGAGGTGTGTGAGGTACCTTTTTGCAAAATTGCCATAGTTTCATTTCTATCCGTCAGATATAAATCGGACGGCCTATATTACAGGATGGCAGCCACCATCATCACCAACTCTGTTTTTTTATAAGAGTGTAGTTATAAGAGTGTAGATGTAGATGTAGAGTAGATACAAGCTGACAGGTGGGCCCAATGGTAGTGAGATAATGTGATGCAACACTGGAGGTGCCATGTGGAGCATTTAACTGGTCAACTAGTCATGTCTTGAGCAAATACAGAGCTGTATAGTGAGCCCATACTGTATAATAACCACAAAACGTAAATGGTGATCGCAATGAGTGGATTCTGAAGTCCAATGTACGTATCGTGCTTCCGCTTCAAATACAATGACCGTCACTGTATATATCGCGAGAGAAAGATGAAACATGCGTGAATGTGCTGGGGGCTTACTTTTAGAGGACCTGGAGATAGTTTGTGTGCGTACGTGAAAGGGGCATAGAGGGGGTGTATGCGATGGAGAGAGAGATGCTCTTCGTTTCTCTTTATTATGACTAACTTTATATATAGTATAAAAATATAAAAATTCATAGTGCGGAATAGATATCATTGTGGGCACCATGCAATGCAAATAAACGTTCATACTCCTCCATATAACTTTGTAATGTTGTATATATTTAAAAATTCTAATAAATTGGCCACACTTTATTCAAAAGGAATGTTGTATGCGAAATAAACGTGAAGAGAGGGCTTTTTAGATCAATGGGGTACGTGATGTAACATGTGTGAATGTGTAGTTGATGTATTTGGCAGTGCCTAAAGAGGCATGTGTGTGTTTTACGTATTCAAGAGAGGCATGGATAGAGGGGCCGACGGGGGGAGGGGGCATGGGAGAGATAGCACGAGAAATGAGAGAGGTCTAGAGAGAGACGAATATGATGTCATGGCGAGAGATTCCCTTGAGTGTGTATATGCAAGGGGGGAGGGGATAGAGGCATGAGGATAATTTTGTGTGTGTGGTGTCTGTGTTGGTATGTGTGGGTGTGAGAAGATAACGAGACCTGAAGGAAGAGGGTGTGTCACCGCGTGAAGTCCGGTGGGTCGAGTTGAGGCCCTTAGTTCGGTTCCGTCCCGCGCCACATTGGTCGGCCCATGACGCATTTAGGGAGACCCATGGATGACTATTCGTACAAGACAAAGATAGCAGAATTGTGAAGGACTCTGTGTCCACTGACAAAGCCGGCTAGGATTTGTAACCCTAGGTTCTCGGACTAAGGTAACCCCTTCTCTCTGATATTACTATTCATCCAACCTAACTTTAAGGGGCATCCTACAGAATGCTCTGCTAGAATCATACTCGTCGATTAGGAAGAGAGGTGTGAGACAATGCATGAGAGACAGGCCTAAAGATAATGTGCGTACAGGACACACGTAGGCATGTCTATGTATATAGAAAGGGTCGATGGGGGTTGTGCGTGTGTATGCTTGTGAGAGGAAGAGTGCTTATGATAAAGGTTAGTGAAAACAGTCGTAAATGGTTAAGAGAGGGAGGGAGGGTTATATCGAGAGCATGTCTGCGAGAAAGACACCTCGGGAGAGAGTGTGTGAGCATGTGTGAGAGACCACCGATGGAGAGTGAAACTACACGTAAAAGGCAGATGTACACATTGATTAAAGATATAAATTGTATCCAAATATTATGATGTGATCATGATATTTGCAATCCGCGTAAGGAACGGTCATTGATCCATCAGACATCTAGATTCTATCGAATTTGAGCATGTCTATGTTATTATTCGACATAATTGATTCACATAGTTAGTATTTTGAACTCCAGACAATGTATCGCTTTAGCAATCGAATATAAACGTGAGTATAGTTCATGTTGTGTGTGTAAAGCACATTATACATACGAAACTTACACAATAAACATTATAAATAGCTAGCTATGAACTAGCATATATTTGAATTCAACTTAAGGTGGTTTAAAAAATCGAATTCAACATGAAGTCCATTCAATTATTTGAAATCGATATCATGGCCTTTGTAAATCATACCTAAATTATGGGGGCACCAATCTTTGCTCTGATTTTGTACGTAATAGCATATATAGTCGTGTACAAAATATATTCAAATTTAGCTCCTCCATTCCAAAATAATCGTAGTTATAGGATTTTCAAGTGTCAAAATTTCAAAAAGAAGCGGATAATTTAATGAGTTTTTCAAACATACATGGTCAAATTTAACGTTGTCTATTTAGGTGATAACCCACAAGTATAGGGGATCAATTGTAGCATCTTCCCATAAGTAAGAGTGTCGAACCCAACAAGGAGATAAAGGTAGAACAAATATTCCCTCAAGTTCTATCGACCACCGATACAACTCTACGCACGCTTGACATTCGCTTTACCTAGAACAAGTATGAAACTAGAAGTACTTTGTAGGAGTTTTTGGATAGGTTTGCAAGATAATAAAGAGCGTGTAAATAAAAATTAGGGGCTGTTTAGATAAATACACAATAAAGTTAGTATAGCGAGTGTGGAAAAGTGGTGGTAGGAGTTGTGAAATTGTCCCTAAGCAATTGACTACTTTACTAGACCGATAGCAAGTTTTATGTGGGAGAGGCCACTGCTAGCATGTCATCCCTGACTTGGAATTCTATGCACTTATGATTGGAACTATTAGCAAGCGTACGCAACTACTAACGTTCATTAAGGTAAAACCCAACCATAGCATTAAGATATATTGATCCCCCTTCAATCCCGTATGCATCAATTTCTATGCTAGGTAGAAGCTTTTGTCACTCTTGCCCTCCAATACATAGTCCTATCAACATACAACTAACCCTATGGTGTGATCCACGCGCGCGCTCATATGATGGGCACCAAAGGACAGCAACATAACCACAAGCAAATTAAATCAATCATAGAAATTCATCAACCACCGATAGGACAACGAAAATCTACTCAGACATCATAGGGTGGCAACACATCATTGGATAATAACATGAAGCATAAAGCACCATGTTCAAGTAGAGGGTATAGCGGGTTGTGGGAGACTGGACCGCAGTAGATAGAGGGGGGAAGGTGATGGAGATGTTGGTGAAGATGGCAGAGGTGTTGGTGAAGATTGCGGTGATGATGATGGTGGCCACGACAGCGTTCCGGCGCCACGGGAAGAGAGGGGGAGAGGAGTCCCCTTCTTCTTCTTCTTGGACCTCCTCCCTAGATGGGAGAAGGGTTTCCCCTCTGGTCCTTGGCCTCCATGGCATGGGAGGGGCTAGAGCCCCTCCGAGATTTGATCTGTCTCTCTGTCTCTCTCTGTTTCTGCGTTCTGGGATTCTGCCCTTTCACCGTTTCTTATATATCCGGAGATCCTTAACTCCGGTTTGACTGAAACCTTCGCCAAGATTTTTTTTCCCGAAAATTAGCTTTCTTGAGGCAAAAGAATAGCAGCAACCGCCTTACGAGGGGCCCACGAGGGTCAGGGGCACGCCCTCCTGCCTCGTGGCCACCTCGGGCAACGTCTCGCGTTGATTCTTCCTCCCATATTTCCCAAATATTCCAAAAATATTCTCAGTCCGTTTTTATCCCGTTTGGACTCCGTTTGATATGGGGTTTCTGCGAAACATAAAACATGCAACAAATAGGAACTGGCACTGGGCACTGGATCAATATGTTAGTCCCAAAAATAGTTTAAAAAGTTCCCAAAAGTATACGAAAGTTGTATAATATTGGCATGGAACAATCAAAAATTATAGATACGACAGAGATGTATCATTAGGTCAATCCTCAAAGTTCAAGAGTACTCTAAACGTGAATGCTTCTGTTTCAAAATTCGAACGAAGCGCCAAAAGAGCCTCTACTCGCCCGAAACCGAGTGAGACCAATGTTTGGTAGTAGAAGGAACACTTTTCTAACTCCGACCCGTGAAACCTACCGGCCCGACGTCCAAAGGTCTAAACCGGGGTAGGTTTGTAGCTTCATTTAGACGCCACGCAACCGCCTCCGAAAAACATTCATACACAATGGCCGCCTAAGCACACATGTGTGCGGCCGAAATTGCTCCCGCCCACTATTTGGGACACCTGGGATTACCATCCTACCCCCGACCCGTGGTAGGTCCGAAATTTAAGATGGGGGCAAAGTTTGTACTTTCCCCAAATTTCAAACAAGCGCATCTCATCTGTTTAAAAAAGCCAAAACAAGCGTATCCCAGACCAAAACATGGTTCTCCCTTATCTCCCCCCGCCCCCTCCCTGTCCGATTCCCCATTCGTACTTCGTGGGTGCCGAAACTACCTCTCCACCAGCCGCGAAACCCCAGCGTCCTCCGCCCGCCACCCCATCCCACCCATCAACCGCCACCCTCCTCCATCACGCCAGAGCCGATATCCCGACGTTGTCATCCACCACAACCTCAACCGCAACGCCCTCCAAGGCTAGTAGTTGAAGCCAAAGCCGAGCTATCTGTCATGGGTTTGTCACGGCAGATGTCCTAGCGAAAGGACTTAGTCATGGAGCCATCGCAACGGGTTAACTCGAAGGGGTTAAAGCGGACGAGGGACACAGGGAGTTTATACTAGTTTGGCCCCTTCGATGAAGGTAAAAGCCTACGTCTACTTTGTGATGGAATTGATAGGGTTTCGATGACTAGGGAGCAAACAAGCTTCGCCTAGGCCTCAAGTTATTCTTGCCTGTCCTGAACCGCTATCGGGTTGTCCCCTTATATACACGGGCGACACCCGTCGGTTCATAGAGTCCCAATCTCCGGTTTATATTCGTATCCGGGTTGGTCTCTCCCTATTCCTAACTTATAATACAAGTTTATATACACGCCGGTTTACGGTGATAGATACTGAACCGACTACGGCCTTGGGTCTTTGTCTAGCCTCTGGGCTTTAGCACCTTTAGACTACTGATGAAGTCAACTCGGCCCACTTAGGCCGGTTTACGCCCAGCAGTAATATCCCCAACATTAGGCCCCAGATTAATTTGAACAGGTTCATGTCAATCCTTAGCCAAAATCTTTGTATTCATCATCTTCCTGCATCTGTTGAACCGTCGTGTCGTCATCTTCTTTGGTTGCTGTAAACCGGCATGACGTCATCCTGAGACTAGCCTTTATAACGCCTTCTTTTTTAATAGATTCGCACTAATCAAGGCGACAACTCCGAAAATTGTGGCTCCTGGATTCGCGCGCCTGACACATGTCCTTTGCTTCATAAATAGGGCCGAAGGGTCATTTCTTTTCTCTCCTTCATCCCCTTTCTCTTCGTCTTCTCCGCGCCGCCAGCCTCGGAGCTCTGCCGCCGCTGCTGATCTCTGCATCGTCTTGGGCCGCTGCATTGACCTGATCGTACCAGAAAACCGCGGCGTCCTTCCGCATCTCCCCCAGCTCCGGTAAGATCTCTGCTTTTTACCCATCCGGATCCATACTAGGGTTTCATGTTCATGCCGTGTTCTTGCTTACTGTTCGTATTCCTGCTCATACCTCTAGATAGATCCAAGAAAGCCCTTCTGTGAGTTACCAATGGGCTTTTAGCATTCATCTTGTAGATTCATGTTTCAGTTCATAGATCCAAATAACCTTTCTGCTCTTTGAACCAATATTGTTCTGCCTTAAGCTTTTAAATATTTTCCTTTTTCTGGACTGGCTTTAGATCCATCGCTGTAGAGAAGTCTTGTGAAACCTGTTTCTGTATTTATACACCCTCAATTGCTTTCAATGCTCAGATCCGGTGGTTTAACTTTGGCATAGAAAATGTAAAGGACCAGTATATATCATTAGTCTCCCTGTTTGAACCGCCAGACGTTGCCACCTTGCATAACTCCGGTTTAGATATGACTGTCTTCGGTTTAAGTAGATATGCCTCTGGTTAAATTCAAACATATACTTGAACCGAAACTGCTTGTTTTGTAGATTTCCTCATGGCGAAGCAAATATATGAATGCAACTGGGTTCCTTCCCGTGTTACGGAAACACAGCTAAACAACTTAGTTCTCACTGGCGCTTTAAGCAGTAAAAACACCGTCCACTGGAGAGTCCCAGGCACAGAATGTCCTCCCACCCCTGAAGAGGGAGAGGTTGTTGTTTTTGCGGATCACCTGGCCCAGGGCTTTAGCCCGCCTGGTTCAAAGTTTTATCGGGATGTCTTAGCCAATTTCCAACTGCGCCCACAAGATATCGGTCCCAACTCTGTCACTAATATATGCCACTTCCAAGTGCTTTGCAAAGCGTACTTCCAAGAGGAACCCACAGTGGAACTATTCCGAGACTTCTTTCACTTGAACCGCCGCACAGAGTTTACTGACGGACCCAATATGGAACTGGGTGGTATGGCAATTCAAAAAAGGAAAGAAGTCACTTATCCTCATCCAAAATTGCACAGTCATCCCCAGGAGTGGAATAATTCCTGGTTCTATTGCAAAGATACCTCCCCTGCCGAAGAAAATCCATTGCCTGGTCTCCGTCCGGAACGGCTTAGCAACACTCACCCCTTTCCTCAGAGGTTAACTGGCAAAGAGAGGAGTAAATACGCTCCTCAATTGTCCAAGCTCAGAGCTTTCCTGGCCAACGGTTTAACTGGAGTTGATCTTGCCCGTTGTTGGATATCCTGGAGTATACTGCCCCTTAGCCAACGCTCCGGTTTGATGTGTGAATATACGGGCAGTGTTGACGATCCGCTGCGGCATGTAAACATCCATCTTACTGATGAAGAAGTCACAGAAGCTGTAAGGAAAATTTTGAACGAACCGGAGCACGTCTGCGCTCGTACCGGCCTGCTTCCTTTTTGCGCCACCAACAAACCGCCAGCCATAAGTCTGCATTTTTCTTTGTAAATGCCTTTGTACTTGTCTATTACTGATACCGACATCTGTTTGATGCAGGGTAATGATCCGTTTTGGAGCAAGAAAATCCTACAAGAGAAAACCGATAAACCGGACAGACCAGTCCGGCCTAAGACCAAGGTTGTTAAGAAGTCTGCTCATAAAAGGAGAACCACCGCTTCCTCTGATCCGCACGCTGATGATGATGTGGGTAATCCGGACCTTGAGGCAGAACTTGATTCCCTCGGTTTACTTTTTGTACACCTTATTGATGATGATATTTGTCAGGATGATGTCGAAGCTAGCCATGCTGACGAAGTAGAGGTAATTATTCTTTCCTCTGACTCAAGCCTTCCGCCTTCACATAAAATCCGTCAGGCAAACCGCAAAGTTAAATTTTCTCATCCCCTTGCTTATTTGGATCCCAACTTTCTTATGAAGACCCAACTGCATGAGGTGCGCCGCACAACTCGACACAGCGGTCAGGTAGTTACCTCCGCTGGTTTACCGAACAATCCGGTTCGGAGACGTCATTCAGAGGTCTCTAATTTGCTTGTCAGTATTCATCCTAAAGCAGGCTGTTTTCGTCAACCGCTTAATCCGTCTGACTCCGATTATCAGGTCAACTCGCATTCCTCTTCTGGCGAGTCATCTGGCACCCAGCTACCTCCACTTAAAACCGTGCTTGGGTAAGCTTGCACTTATCATAACGTTGTTGATTTTTGTAGTTTTCAACATGTACTGTCTTTGATTTTGCTGCGTCTTTTTAGGGCCAAACCGAGGCCAAGTAAGAAAGCTCGCCTGGATAAGGCAGCTGAAGAAGACGCTGCTCCTGAACCGGATGCTACCCCAAACATTGAAGCGGTCATCCATGAAGATGTGGTTAATGACCCGCTAGTACGAGATGAAGTTGTTACTGCTGATGAAGGTTTTGTTAACACCTCCGGTCCTGCTGACCAGCCAGCCAGTCCCATCCGGATTGAGAAAACCACCAGCCCTTCCAGACCTGCCGATAAACCGACTACGCCGGTTCAAACCGGCGAGTCTAAGGATGATGAAGTCATAATCACTGGCATTGGTCGTTCTGAACAGGGGAATCCCGTCGCTTTAGCCAAGCATACTGCCAAACAAGAAATTTCTGCCATGAGCAAAGGCAAATGGGATGTTGATCTGGCAACATACACTGCTCTGGGCGCCCAAGATGTGCATTCTGGATACTTGAACCGGCTATATACTAGCCGTGATTATGAAGCTAATCTGGTAAAGCTGATGAAAGAGAAGCTTGAGGTAACTTCCATGAATTTGTTGCTGCTTATCACCATTATAGCCCCCAAGGGCCGGTTCAACCTATCATAGTTGAATCGGGTCTTGACATAAAAAGTTCCATGCTTCAAAATTCCTTGATATAGCCCCTAAGGGTCGGTTTAACTTGATGTAGTGAAACCGAAACTTTAATCTTCATACCGTGGCATCAGAAACTTATCAGAGCAAATAGCCATTAGCCCCCAAGTGCCAAGTTGAATATTTGTATTGAGCTTGGGACTTTGACAATTAACTGATAGCTATAGATCAAATAAGCATTAGCCCCCAAGTACAAAGCGCATAACTTGTTATGTGGTTGGTACTTCATTGTTCATGTTTGTTGTTAAACCGTATAACTGTCGGAATGCAGGCTGAAGTAAGGGCCAAAGAAAACCAAGTTGCCGACCTTCAAGAGAATTTGAAAACCCAACAAGCTGAAACCTCCAAGGCAAAGGAAGAGCTAACCAGCGCTTTAAGCAGCATGGAGCAGCTGAAGGAGGACTTCAAGAAGGAACAGGCTAACTGGGCCACAAAAAAGGCCGCTTTAACCAAGAAGATTGAAAATGCGGAGGCTGCCCTAAAACTGGTAACTGATGAACTAACCAGCGTAAAGCGACAAGTGCACACCATGACTGCCGCCATCTTTGGTAAGCTTCTTGCAACTTGTATAATAATAGTGATCCTCTTATAAAATAGCCCGGTTTTTAAACTGATGATCATGTTACAGGCACTCGTATTAACCACTTGGGGTCAGACGTGCGGATGAAACTGAAAGCCGCCTACACCTTAATCGAGCAGCTGTACACTGGAGCGCAGCGGATTATCTCAACTGCGTCACACAATAATCCAGCACCCACTTTGATCCAAGATACTCTAAAGAGACTGTCAATGCTCCCTGCTCGGATTGATGAGCTAAAAAAGTCTGCTGCTCGAACCGGAGCCATTAATGCCTTAATCCGGGCAAAAGCATGGGTGCCCGATTTTGATCCCGTTGAAGCGGCTCAAGGCTATCCCAGCTTGAAGGAGGATGGCTCAGAATTCAGCGAAGAGGATTTAAGAGAGATAAACCGGGCGGTGCGCCCTCTGGCCTGCCAATTGGTGGAGGAAGCAAATTTGTCGCATTATCAAGCTCAATATAATGACCAGAACAAAAGAGTGGCTGCACCAATCCCTAAAGCGGAAAACCTGATTCCTCCAATCCGTAAGCATACTTACGCCCCTGATATTGAACCGTCTTCACTGATCCATGAAGAGGCTGTATTTCAAGCATTAATGGGAATCGACTGGACCACTGTTGACTTCCAGCCGCTGAGTAGAGATGAGGAAGCTGAAGCGGCGCAGGATGATCCAGAACAATCAAACCGGGGTGGCCAGCAGGCGTAAACCGAAGGCAGCTTTATCGAGCTTCCTTGTTATATCTTGTCAAGAAAACAATGATCTCATTTGGGCTCCAAGCCGCCTTGTAATAGGATAGACAATACTTTTTTGCTTCCTGAGATGCCTTTGTGCATCTATGCTGATACCTTTATTTGGAAGGTCAATATTGCCAACTTATATCTCCTGCAATCATAACATCTTAAACTACCAGGGCGGTTATACCGCCATCCGGTTTATGAATCTTTATGTAGATACGCCATGAGACTTGCAAATATGATCAATTTTTGTGATACGAAATACCTGCCATTTATTGGGCACGAAGTAGGCGTGTAGCCAATCTTGAAACGGGGGTTTGATAACCCTAAACCGTCATGGGAAAAAGCAGCTCCTGTATATATAACGCCGGCTTACTGTGTAAACCGTGCTTTGATCATAATAGCCTTTTGTTACTCCAAAAAAGGATGTGAACAGAAAAAATTAAACCGGGCAAATAATCTTCGGTCTAAAAATGGACCGTGTTCGGCCAATTTGGCTGTTTGAACCGGTACAAAGCACTGTCGGTTTAAAAAACGCAACTAAGATAAAATAGCAACTCCTTAAGAAAAGCTATTTAAAGCAAAAGCAATGATAAAACTTTTTGCAAAAAGAGAGGCTTTACTAAGCCGATCAGATGGTGTTACCATGGTCAGATGCAACCAAGCTCCCCAAAGGTGTAGCTATGGTGCCAGTCGGCCAGGTCCCCAAATGACTCGTGGCATTACGCCGGCCAAGTGGCATGGCAATGGTTCGGGTTCGACCAAGCCCCCAAGTGACTCTAAGGCCTGTAGGCCGACCAAGAGGCGTGACCGGTTCAGACTTGACCGTGTCCCCAAGTGATCTGGTGGCTTTTGCCGATCAAGAGGTGTTGCATCGGTTCGGACACGACCGAGCCCCCAAGTGATCTGGTGACTTTCGTCTATCAAAAGGTATTGCATCGGTTCAGACATGACCGAGCCCCCAAGTGATATTGATAATATTTTCAAGGGGTAAACCGGAGGTCGTTTTAAAACAGAACAACTCCGTGTAACCACACATGACAGAAATGAATAGATACCCCGCTTTAGCTGAGGATCCGGTTTATTATATTGAGAATATATACATTGTCATAATATGTACATAAGCAGAGCCAATGGCTCAGGTGTAGTAAGGCCGAAGATGAGCTATGTTCCATGGCCTGCTGGTCTCCTCCTCTGACTTACGTGAGTCCTTATGCTCTCGAATATCAATCAGATAGTATGACCCGTTGTGCAGATTTTTGCTGACCACGAACGGTCCTTCCCAAGGTGGAGATAACTTATGCACATCGGTTTGATCTTGAATGAGTCGAAGCACCAAATCTCCTTCTTGAAAGGTTCTGCTTCTGACCCGACGGTTGTGATAGCGACGAAGATCTTGTTGATAAATCGTTGAGCGGGCAGCTGTTGTGTCTTGCTCTTCGTCCAACCGGTCCAATGCATCTTGTCGGGCCGTCTCGTTGTCCGCTTCAACATAAGCCGCAACCCGAGGTGAATCATGACGGATATCACTAGGGAGAACCGCCTCTGCTCCATAAACCATGAAGAACGGCGTGTATCCAGTTGATCTGTTGGGCGTGGTATTGATGCTCCATAATACAGAGGGCAATTCTTCGACCCAGCAACCCGGTGTCCTCTGCAAGGGAACCATAAGCCGGGGTTTGATGCCTCTCAAGATCTCCTGATTAGCTCTTTCTGCTTGACCATTGGACTGCGGGTGTGCCACTGATGAAACGTCAAGGCGGATGTGCTCTCGTTCGCAGAACTCTCTCATGGCACCCTTAGATAAATTGGTACCATTGTCTGTGATGATACTGTGTGGAAATCCAAACCGGAAAATCACCTTTTTAATGAACTGAACCGCAATGGCTGCATCACACTTGCTAACGGGCTCTGCCTCCACCCATTTTGTAAATTTATCAACCGCCACCAGGAGGTGGGTCTTCTTGTCTTTGGACCTTTTGAAAGGCCCAACCATATCCAGCCCCCAGGTTGCAAACGGCCAAGTAATTGGAATCATCCTCAATTCTTGAGCCGGAACATGAGCGCGTCTTGAGAATTTTTGGCAACCATCACATCGCCTGACCAGATCCTCCGCATCAGCATGGGCAGTTAGCCAATAGAAACCGTGGCGAAAAGCCTTAGCCACCAAAGACTTTGAACCGGCGTGGTGACCACAATCCCCTTCATGGATCTCACACAAAATTTCACAGCCTTCCTTAGGAGACACACAGCGTTGAAATGCTCCTGATACACTGCAATGATGCAACTCGCCATTGATGATTGTCATGGACTTGGACCGCCGTATTATTTGTCTGGCCAGAGTCTCATCCTCTGGTAACTCGCCCCGGTTCATGTACGCCAGGTAAGGAAGTGTCCAATCCGGAATGACGTGGAGTGCCGCCACCAACTGAGCCTCCGGATCAGGAACAGCCAAATCTGCTTCTCCAGGTAGTTGAACCGATGGGTTGTGTAGTATGTCGAGAAAGACATTAGGTGGGACCGGTTAACCCTGTGACCCTAGCCGGCTCAAAGCGTCCGCCGCTTCATTCTTCCGACGGTCCACGTGGTCCACCTGATAACCCTTGAAATGACCAGCAACAGCATCAACCTCACGACGATATGCCGCCATGAGTGGGTCCTTAGAATCCCAAGTATCAGACACTTGTTGAGCTACCAGGTCCGAGTCATCGAAGCACTTAACCCGGCTTAAGTTCATCTCTTTAGCCATCCGGAGACCATGGAGCAAGGCTTCGTACTCAGCTGCATTGTTAGTACAAGGGAACATTAAGCGGAGAACATAACAAAACTTGTCACCTCGTGGGGAAGTTAATATGACACCAGCCCCCGAGCCCTCCAATTGCCGTGATCCGTCAAAATGGATGGTCCAATATGTGTGATCCGGCTTCTCTTCAGGGGCCTGCAGCTCTGTCCAGTCGTTAATAAAATCGACAAGTGCTTGGGACTTCACTGCTGTCCGAGGCACGTATTTCAAACCGTGTGGCCCAAGCTCTATAGCCCACTTGGCAATCCGACCTGTTGCTTCCCGGTTCTGGATGATATCACCCAAAGGGGCGGAGCTGACCACTGTGATAGGATGTCCTTGGAAATATTGCTTCAGCTTCTGGCTTGCCATGAAAACTCCGTATACCAGCTTCTGCCAATGCGGATATCTTTGTTTGGACTCAATAAGCACTTCGCTGATATAGTAAACGGGACGCTGAACCGGGTACTCTTTGCCCGCCTCCTTCCGCTCCACCACTATAGCTACACTGACCGCACGAGCATTGGCAGCGACGTACAGCAATAATGGTTCCTTGTCAACAGGGGTGGCAAGTACAGGCGGATTGGCCAATTGCCGCTTTAAATCCTCCAAAGCCTGATCAGCGGCAGAACTCCAGATGAACTGATCCGTTTTCTTCAACATCTGATACAACGGGATCGCCTTCTCACCAAGGCGGCTGATAAACCGGCTCAACGCGGCAATCCGGCCAGCCAAACGTTGAACATCATTAATACATTTCGGTTTAGCCAGAGAAGTGATAGCCGTGATCTTCTCCGGATTAGCCTCAATTCCCCTGTTGGACACCAGAAAACCCAATAGCTTGCCTGCTGGTACACCAAAGACACATTTGGCCGGATTGAGCATCATCTTGTACGTCCTCAGGTTATCAAAGGTTTCCTTCAAGTCATCGACCAAAGTCTCCTTCTTCCTTGATTTAACAACGATATCATCCACATAAGCATGCACATTACGGCCAATTTGTTTGTGGAGACAATTTTGCACACACCGTTGATAGGTTGCCTGGGCACTTTTGAGCCCAAAAGGCATAGACACATAGCAGAAGGCTCCAAAAGGAGTTATGAACATCGTCTTCTCCTGGTCCTTAACTGCCATTTTGATCTGATGATAGCCGGAATAAGCATCCAGGAAACATAAACGCTCGCAACCCGCCGTAGCATCAATAATCTGATCAATACGGGGGAGGGCAAAAGGATCTGCAGGACAGGCTTTATTAAGATCAGTATAATCCACACACATGCGCCAGGTGCCATTTTTCTTAAGGACTAGCACCGGATTAGCAAGCCACTCAGGGTGGAAAACCTCAACAATGAAGCCAGCTGCTAAGAGCCTGGCCACTTCTTCTCCAATAGCTTTTCGCCTCTCCTCGTTGAACCGACGGAGGAACTGTTTCACCGGTTTGTATTTAGGATCCACATTAAGAGTGTGCTCAGCGAGTCCCCTCGGTACACCAGCCATGTCAGAAGGCTTCCATGCAAAGATGTCCCGATTCTCATGGATGAACTCAATGAGCGCGCTTTCCTATTTCGGATCCAAATTGGCGCTGATACTGAACTGCTTGGACGAATCGCCAGGTACGAAGTCAACAAGCTTAGTCTCAGCGGTTGATGTAAATTTCAGGGCCGGATCATGCTCTGTAGTAGGCTTCTTTAAAGGAGTCATATCCGTCGGATCAACATTGTCTTTGTAATACTTGAGTTCCTCGGTACTACAAACCGATTCTGCGTAAGCTGCATCTCCTTCTTCGCATTCCAAAGCGATTTTGCGGCTTCCGTGAACCGTGATGGTCCCCTTATGACCTGGCATCTTGAGTTGCAAGTAGACATAACAGGGTCATGCCATGAATTTCGCATACGCCGGTCTACCGAACAGGGCGTGATACGGGCTTTTGATTTTCACCACCTCGAATGTCAGCGTCTCAGACCGGGAATCGTGATCATCTCCGAAAGCCACTTCTAATGCTATCTTTCCAACGGGGTATGCTGACTTGCCAGGTACCACGGCATGAAAAACCGTATTTGAAGGCCGGAGTTCCTTATTTGTCAGCCCCATTCGACGAAAAGTCTCATAGTACAAGATGTTAATGCTGCTACCTCCATCCATGAGTACCTTGGTGAACTTATAACCTCCAACCTGAGGTGCCACCACTAAAGCTAGCTGACCCGGATTGTCAACCCGGGGAGGGTGATCCTCTCTACTCCATATGATTGGTTGCTCTGACCAGCGCAGATACCGGGGCACGGCCGGTTCAACAGAATTAACTGCCCGCTTCTGGAGCTTCCTATCCCGCTTGTCCAAGCTAGTGGTGAATACATGATACTGCCCACTATTTAGCTGCTTTGGATTGCTCTGGTAACCCGACTGCTGCTGTTGCTGATTGTTACCACCCTGGTTACTCTAATTATGCTGGTTGTTATGCCCGCCCGGGTTACCATTAAATCCTGAACCGGAATTTCCACCACCGTGACTTGGTCCAGACCCAGAACCACCACCAGAGCCGGGGTCATACCGGAAGGCATTGGAATTCTTGAATTCTTGCATGATATAACAATCTTTCCAAAGGTGGTTTGCCGGTTCCTCCCTTGTTCCATGCTTTGGACAGGGCTGGTTTAACAGATAGTTCAGGCGTTCCGGATTAGGACTGGGCCCTCCACTGCGGTTTTTGCCCTTCCGTCACTGGCCTCCGTTCTGTACGTTAGTATTGGCCACAAAATCCATGTTGCCATCCGCTTTACGCTTGCCTCCCCCACCGTTTCCAGCTGAGTGATGGTGCTGACCTCTGAAGTTGCCGTTCTTCTTTCCCTTCCCTGTCTTTTCATCATCAAACTCGGGATCCTTGGTACTATCAGAATCAGCGTACTTTACCAAAGCGCCCATGAGGGTTCCCATGTCAGTACAATGGCGTTTCATTCGTCCTAACTTCAGCTTCAAAGGTCCAAACCGGCAATTGCCTTCCAAGGTTAAACTGCGGTGTCTGCATTGATGCGGTCTGAAGAGTGCAGAACTCGTGAGACCCTGCGAACCCAATGAGTCGTTGATTCTCCTTCCTCCTGGACACAGGCAGCTAAATCCACTATTGACATCGGCTGCTTACACGTGTCTTTGAAATTATTGATGAACCGGTCTCTCAGCTGGGCCCATGAACTGATAGAATTGGGTGGCAGGCTTTTTAACCAAGTGCGGGCTGTCCCTTCAAGCATCATGGTAAAATATTTTGCACACTCCGCTTCATCAACATCAAGCATCTCCATGGCCATCTCATAACTCTCCACCCACGTCTCTGGGGGTTGATCCGCAGTATAGTTCGGCACCTTGCGCGGGCCCTTAAAATCCTTGGGTAGGCGCACATTGCGTAAAGCGGGGACAAGACAAGGCACTCCCAAAGCGCTAGACGTGAGCCCCGGTTCAACCGAAGTGGTGGGACGAACCGGCGTGAACTGATGAGTCTGATACTGCGCTGCTACCTCAGCTTCCGTGCGCGCTCGGGCCCGGTCTACCACCTCCTGGGCATCGGGAGCCGGATTGTTGCCACGGGGCGCTTCACGCCGCGCGTTACTTGACACAGCTGGTTCCTCCATACGTCTGCTATAACTCTGAGCCGGACGTGGGGTAGAATGAATCCGGTCGCGGCTGTATGAGTATGCTTCCTGTTGGATCAAGACCGTCCTGAGGAGCTCCTTAACCCGGCGCGTTTCGATCGCCTGTCATGAATCACCTTCAACTGGAATAGCCTCCAGCCGTGCCGCAGCTGCAACGAGGTTATCCATCGGATTGGAGTAGTGACCTGGAGGTGTAGGCATGGCTTGCGGTACACCAGTATTATGACGAGGCAGATCTATTAAACGGGGCTGAACCGGCGCTCCTGCCGCAGGTGCCTCCACCCGGTTTACTACCGGCGGATTATTGATTCCCGCTTCAGGGGTGTTGAAAAGGTTCCTTCCTTCAAAAACTGAGGGCAAACATGATCGGTATTTCCTCCTCATGACTTCCTGTGAGGCATTCTGGTCCAGCATGAGTTTATAAGCTTGGGCATCCAAAGCGGCCCGCTCCATGGTCATCCTGACCTCTTCTGCTGCTAGATCCGCTTTGGCCTGGGTAATCTGCTCTCTCACCTTTGCGATCTCCGCGTTATGAGCATCCTGATCCACCGGATTAGCCTCCGCCATGAGTGCAGCCAGCGTCGAATAGATCTGATAACACTTGAACCGGCGGGCGCACCGAGCCTCCTGCTCCGGCAGCCGTTGCTGTTGCTGAACCGGAAATCATCGCCGCGGATGTCGATGAGTGAGGTGTTGCTTGTGTACCGGCCATGAATATCCCAACCCGGTTGGGCAGATCGGAGGGGTCCAGAATACTGTCGCCATCGGAACAGCCCCCAATCCGGCCATCTTGTAGCTGATACAATGACTCAGTCTCTCCGGTCGATGACTCGTCGCCAGAGTAAACGACGGTTTCACCACCAGATCCTGATCCGTCCTCATAGCTTCCTCCATGGATGACTCCCACGAAGGCACGCTTCACGGCCGGTTTAACCCGGGCAGGTCGTGCACGCTGAGCTATCTCGACGAGGTCGGTGCAGGTGTCTAGCTCAGGGCCCGGTTCACCGATCTTGCCAATGAAGACATGTATGCCACCAAAGGGGACCCGGTACCCGTACTCAATTGAGCCGGCCTCAGGGCCCCAGCCTGCATCATCGATGTAGATCTTGCCGCGACGACTCTTGGTCATCCGACCCATGGCGTATCCCTCGAGTCCTTCAAAGCGGCCCTCCAAGAACTTGAAACCATCGTGCGATAGCCCCACAGTGGGCGCCAACTGTCGTGGGTTTGTCACGGCAGATGTCCTAGCGAAAGGACTTAGTCGTGGAGCCATCGCAACGGGTTAACTCGAAGGGGTTAAAGCGGACGAGGGACACAGGGAGTTTATACTAGTTCGGCCCCTTCGATGAAGGTAAAAGCCTACGTCTAGTTTGTGATGGAATTGATGGGGTTTCGATGACTAGGGAGCAAACAAGCTTCGCCTAGGCCTCGAGTTATTCTTGCCTGTCCTGAACCGCTATCGGGTTGTCCCCTTATATACACGGGCGACACCCGTCGGTTCATAGAGTCCCAATCTCCGGTTTATATTCGTATCCGGGTTGGTCTCTCCCTATTCCTAACTTATAATACAAGTTTATATACACGCCGGTTTACGGTGACAGATACTGAACTGACTACGGCCTTGGGCCTTTGTCTAGCCTCTGGGCTTTAGCACCTTTAGACTACTGATGAAGTCAACCCGGCCCACTTAGGCCGGTTTACGCCCAGCAGTAATATCCCCAACACTATCCGTACCCGAGCCAGTTCAACCACGCCGTCCTGCGCCTCACCGCTGCTGCACCAACTTCGCCACCGTCCACCGCACCGGAGTTGTTCCTGCTACGTCGTCCTTCGCTGCCTTGGATCTGCTTCCCCTCCGCCGACATACGGCCACGGCAACACAGTCAATAATTTGGCCATGGGTTCGTCCAAGCCTGCACCCTCCTCCAAAACATTAGTTTCCCTGGCAAAAAGAAGAAGATCGGCGCGACATACGGAGGTGACCACACTGGCAACCGGAAATGGTACTCCTCTTCCCTTATTCGTGCAAATCTTACGTGTCTACTTGCACGGTATTCATCCCATAGAAGACACTAGTTGACCGCTTCTTCTTGATACTAGATGTTCCTAGTAACTCGCGATGCACAAGGTTTCTCCTCATATACTATTTCACCTTAGCTAGAGGTCCGTCGCCCCCCTAGATTTCAATTCCTGGTCAATTGATTCCCAATTAATGGAAGCATTCCCCGGCGTAACAGGCGCTAGTCCGCCTATTACGCTGGGGAAGTAGCGCCTCAGTGTTTATCTTAGGGGCGTGTGGGGCCTAGAGTTGTTGGCGCCCGATCTGGAGGTCGGCCGGGATTAAAGGGATGGCCTGGGGGCACTGCCAAGCATGGCAGTGGTGTGAGGTCGAGGGGAGGGCAGGGCGGCGGAGGCAGGGGTTTGGGCTAGTGGTGGCTAGCGGTTCAAGAAAGATCATCAACAGTGACTGGCACAAGGTAGACGAAGGCCATCTGCACGTTCCTTATAGATCGGACAGTTCATAAAAAATCGACTGACCTATTTAGTTTCAGTCGACTGTTATCTTGATAGGACCACATGTGGTGGTGTGCTGGAGGAGTACCTGCATTTCCTGTCCTCATATATTACAAAATCATACGGAGTAGAATCTAATGTTGTTTGCCATGCAATGTTGTAGAGATATCATATGTCTCCTGTCATTTATTTTTCAGCCACCTGCTATCTGCTACTTTTACGGTGCACTAGTTCTGCACACACTTCATCCATACTCTCACTATTGTGTTTTTATGCAAGGGTATTTTAGACTCTGTTGCTATGATAGAAGCAAAAAAGAAAAGAGAGAAGTAGCTCCAGTGTTGTACGCAGATAGGCCAGACACGTTTCAGCCTTATAATAGGTGCAGTGCCAGCAGATGGAGACGGTAAACGTAGCTCTGGAGTTGATGACCTCGCTAGCAATGAACCACCATCCCAGGTGCTTACTTTAAATTCACGATGCCATATGTGGTTGCATGTTGCATATGGTGTCTAGCTTGTATTCGAAAGGCCGAAGTCGGTCTTTATTAAGATAAGGAAATATATTTTTACATGAACCACCATCCCGTGAGCACCAGAAGACAAATAGCTAGTCAGGGCATTGGCCGAGCCAGTGACAAGCCCAGCACAGACAGGCATTACCTGGAAGCCAACTAAAAAGCCACGATGGTGGCGAAGCAGCTCGCCTCCCACCAGGCTCTCAGGTCCTAGATGATCATGCTCACCACTCCAGCCGGATGTCTAGCTTGTATTGCTTCCAATTTGGTTAAATTGCATCTGCTTAGCTTCCTATTTTTGGTACATACTAGTACATTTGTCTATTAACCATGTTCTTACATCAAACTAATGTTCTTGTATATCCCTCATCAATCAATTATGATGAGGCAGTCAGGCCAGTGGACTACTGTGAGTATGCAGCGTCAGCCTCCCAACATGATTCTCAAGAAACAGCAAGGCTAGATGAATATAGTGAATGTAGCTCTATAGTTGATTACCGCATTTCCCCTACATTAGCATCGCAGGTGCTTGCTCTAACTTGGCAGTGTGATATGTGGTTGCATGTTGCATATGGTGTCTAGATTGTAATTCTTCCAATCTGGTTAAATTGCATGTGCTATTCTGCTTAGTTTATACATTATACCTGTTAATGTTACATGCCTTCCTGTTTTTAGTACATAGTACATCTGTTATTAAGCATGTCCTTACATAAACTATTGTTTTTTGTATCCCGCATCAATCAATATGACAAGACACCTTTAGTATATGCAGTGTGATATTAGTTGCATCTTTCATATGATTTATAGCATGCGCTGCTTCTAATTTGTTGAAATGCCATTTATGATGGGACGCTTTTAACTTGGCAGAGTCATATTAGTTGCATATTTCATGTGGTGTCTAGCTTGCATTGCTTCTAATTTGTTGAAATGGTTTCTTCTTAGTTTACACAAACAGTTGTGAATATGCCATGCCGTCCTGTTTTTCATACATATTCCATCCTTGTCTCATGTCTTTGCCTTACATCAAAGTAGTGATTGTCAGTATCATGCACAAGTGAGTTCTGAAGAGTGAATTTTATTGCTTCTTCTTGTCAGTTTTACTTGACAATTCAAAATCAATAAAGCGGAAGGAAGTTAGCAAGGCAGCGGATAAAGGTGCTCCTTCCAAACTGAGGGCCTCTACAGATTCTACTCCTCCATCCCCCCAAGATGATTTCCAAGACAACACATGCATAGACACTCAACATAGCTGTGTTGATGATGAGCACGTCTCCCCTAGTGAACCATCACGGGTGCTCCCTCTAACTTGGCACTGTTATATGTGGTTGCATGTTATGTATGATGTCTAGCTTGTATTGCTTCTAATTTTGTTGAATTCCATCTGCTTACTTTACACATTATACTTGTGAATAAGACACGTGTTCCTGTTTCTAGAACATACAATATCTGTCTATCACACCATGTTCTTACATCAAAGTACTACTATTGTGTAACCTGCAACAATCACTTATCATAAGACACATTTGACTTGGGAGTGTGATATAGGTTACATCTCGCATTCTTTTCTAGCTTGTACTACTTCTAATTTGTTGAAATGGCACTTATGACGAGACAGTTTTAACTTGGTAGAGTGATATTCGTTGCATCTTTCATATGGTGTCTAGCTTTCATTGCTTCTAATTTATTGAAATGCCTTCTCCTTAGTTTACACATCATAAGCTGTGAATATGCAATGGCACTAATGGTGAGAGATCTTTAACTTGGTAGTGTGATGTTGTTTGCATCTTGCATATGATTTATTTCTTGTACTGCTTCACATTTGTTTAAATGCCATTTATGATGAGACGTTGTTAACTTGGCAGAGCGATATTTGTAGCATATTTCATATGGTGTCTACCTCCCATTGCATTGCTTCTAATTTAGTGAAATGTCTTCTGCTTAGTTTACACATCATAGTTCTGATTATCTCATGTCGCCCTGTTTTTCGTACATATTACATCCTCCTATCATGTGGTTGTCTAACATCAAAGTTTAGTTCATCTGTATCACGCATCAATTTGTTCTGAAGAACTAAATTGTTATTCGTTTTTCTTGTCGGCTTGACTTAACATGGCACAGAGAAAGAGGAAGCAACACAGATTGACAGGGAACGGGAAGCGGAAGAATCCTGCAGATTGTATTGGTACTGATGGTGCAATAGAAGGTCAAAGTCCAGCAGGAAATTGTACAAACAGGCTATCCTGTGCTACACGAGCTCCAGAACAAGCCAAACATAAACAAATAGCTGCCACCAAACAAGCAGAGACAACCCTAGTTGTTGCAACACCTTCCACCGTACCACCAGCTACATGATTTACTCGTTGGTCCACTCAGCTAGCAGCATGTTCCCAAGCTCCCTTGCCACCTGACACTACTTCTGAAGCACTCTTGACACAAGATGAGTTGGCAAGATCAGATGAACTTTGTGAGCTTCAACAGGAAGAAGGTAGTTGATGGAGTCAAGTTACAGTTGCATGCTTCTTTATATGTAGTCTCACAGTTTGATGTACACTAACACTTCCTATGTTCGTCGTTGGACTAGCACCTAGGCACAAGAGGAAACAAACATCAGGGATAATGCTCGATAGGTTAACTAAATCTAGAGGAGGAAGAATGGAGATCCGTTTTGAGGAAGGTTTAAAAAGGCCACGTGATGCTACAGAGTCAGTCAAGTTAGCATCAGAGGCAGCGGTTGCCGTTAGGTGTCATGTACGTATCCTCCCAACATGGATTCAGTACAGGAATGACAAAGGCGAAACCCAGTTCAACACCTTCCTTGACCATTTATCTTTAAGTATGGTTATGTATGGAAACTAGTAATATCGTCTTGCTCTATCCCATACTTTCTAGGTTGCTGATAATGAGACTCCCATAATTTTCAACAGATGAGGTTCAAGTTGGATAGCCAAGATGATGCAACCAGACAAGCTTGCACCCATGTTTTCAAGTCTACTCTGTGACAGTACCGCTATAACTTGGGGAAAACTCACTTTGAAGGCAAGGCCAACAGTGAACTTGCCCAAATATCTCCAGTGGAAAATATATCGGATGAAGACTGGAGAGGCCTCGTTAAACACTGGTCTGATCCAAAGTATCAGGTACATTATATATATGTGATCAGATCACATGTTGAAGTCCTATTTACGCATGTGCCACACAAATCTATCTTCTTGTATGTGAACTGTTCAAAGAACAAGGCCAACCGTACGAAAGTGAAATTCCAACAGACGACAGGATCTCGTAGCTATATTGGACACTGCGAGGCTCTTGTAATTAGCTGATGTTTCACTCTTTTCGCTCTACCATATTATCAGATCTATATTGACTTGTTCCAAATCCAGAGGAAAGCCCACAAGAACCAAAAGGTACTTGAACCAAATGTTGTGGAAATCTTCAAGGATTGTCACACCAGCAAGATGAAGGGCATGACTACACCATTCAAAGCCGCTGTTGTAAGTCATTAATCCTCATGCCTTTTAACTACTACTTACTCTGACTCATGCCTTGAACTGCATGGTTTGCAGCCAATGTCTATTACTCTTTTCAATTTTATACACAATTGTCTTAGCGTATCATTGCACCTTACAAGGTTTAAAAGAGAGGAGTGATGTTCCTTTGATCTTGACCTGTAATCTAGTTCCGTGCTGGACTTTCCCACACAACGTTACAATTGTCTGTTTGTCTGTTCTCGGTTGTTTTGTGATATGAATGATGTCATACTATGCTTACCGTATTATAAACTTTGTCTCTTTATCCTTAGCTTTCAATACAATGTGAAGAA
Organism: Aegilops umbellulata; assembly: GCA_032464435.1. NCBI lineage: Eukaryota > Viridiplantae > Streptophyta > Magnoliopsida > Poales > Poaceae > Aegilops > Aegilops umbellulata. The sequence goes on from CP136059.1 coordinate 238,870,579, forward strand.
ATAGACACTACATTAGCCATGGTACATGGTCATATGTTTGGAACCTGGTTTTATTATGTACTTTGCAGTAAAATACAACTAATATTTTGCATGGGTTCACCATAATAAGTTCTGTATATAGAGTAAAGCTATTTTGTTTGGTTTTGCTGCCTCCTTAATATCTTCAGTTCTGGTACTACTAATATAAAAACTCAACTTTTCAGCAAGCTATGGAAAAAAATGGTGGAACCACCACCTTCTGAAGGTGGCGAGGCAACTATAACCGCAATGTCAGCTCTTGATGTAGTGGGTCAGTACCTATCCACTAACAGTGCCAAAAACACGTTCCTGCATAATACTGGGTTGGTTGTTAAGGCAATCTCGTTCAAACTGCCTCATGATCAAGATATGCAATCTCAAAACAATGTTATATCTACGCTCCAGACACAGGTCCATTCCCTAACAGAGACCCTTTGTGAAACAAGGACAGACATTGTTCGATGTCGTCAAGATATGCATGGTTTTGAAACCAAACTATCAGACATTTGCTATGTTGTTCTGGAGCCTAGGAGAAATGAAGGCGAAGGTTATGGTGCTCCATCGGACAATACAGCATGAAAACATAACAGTCAGGTCAAATGAACTGAGCTTCTGAACTTCTGGTGGTGCATTTATCTGCCAGACTGTTAACTTTTGTGCCAACCTTCCTTTTGTTGTATAGTTGTAATTTGTTTTGTTGTGATACAAAATTTGTTCTTAACGTGCAGCCATGGGCTGAAGAAAACAACAAGCCATTTTTGTATAGTGTAGGGTGTTCCCTATATTTGCACTGTTGGCGATCTTTGATGCCCAGTGGATGTAATCTGTGCAATCGCCTTAATAGCCTAGCGTTAGTTTCGGGCTTATTTATTTCCTAGTCTTCTTTTTCCCTGGTTTGCTAATGGCCGCAACAACCATAGGCCATATACAGACCGTGGTAACCTTGACCCTGCTACAGGCCGTAGGATCCATGGGCCGTCGATAAATGGGCCTCCAATAGGGCCATAGAATCGGTGAGCCTCGGGTCATCGGATATATGGGTCAACATGGGCCGTAAATGAGTGTAATTGGTATTGGCCCATCACGGTAATGGGATGTTAACAGGCCGGAGGACAGTAAAGGCTTAATTCTGTCACAGGCATAACGGGTCGTTAATGGGCCAGAATATAGGACGGGCTGGAAATGGCGCAACGGGTTAACATGCCAGAAATGGGCCGACTCTTGCCACGGGAAGAATTTGGCCCATTAGGGGAGCAGGCCAGTAACGGGCCTGAAGTAATCGAGGGCCGGAAAGGAGCCCAAGAACGTACGAGCCGTCAGTAGGCCGAAAGCTAACACGGGCTGGAAATGGCCCATGTGAATCACGGGTCGTTAACGGGTACAAAGAAATTTACTGTTCATTATGGGCTAGAGTCACTGTGGGCCTCTAAAGGGCCTAACGAATGAAGGCCTCATATGGGCCAAAAGACGTCATGGGCCATACATGGGCCGAAAGTGAAATAGACTGGTGTTATATTCGACGCCCCTGTCGGAGTAATGGGCCACGGGTAGCCTAACCCGAGCCCCAGAAACTTTCAAGACATCGGGGCCGGCTGCGCCCCTTAAGACACCAAGATAGATCTCCGTCTTATGGCGGCCGGCTGGCTGAACGGCCGACTCTGCCATGCTCAGGAAGGCGGCTCCAAGATGGGCCGACTCCTAACAGGCGGCCTCCAGAGAGGCCGGCTCCTGGCAGTCGGCCCAAGGCGCCCTCAGAGTCTGCGCCCTCATTAAAGAGACAAGACAGGGTGTGGCTGCAGTATAGCCCATCCCCCCGTATCCAGGGTCGGGCGTGGCAGCAGTGTTCCGTACAGGCGGAGATCTCCGCCCGGTGCAGCATTGTAGCCACTCCGCCCCTGACGTCTCCCCTGACAGGCGAAGCCCTGTTCCCACGACCGCTTGTCGGTACGGCCCGAAGACGGCGGGCCCTGCCGGTCAGCGAGAGCCCGGAAGACAGCGGGGGCCTTACCAGTTGGACCCAAGGGAGGCCGGCTCCCAGCAGTCGGCCCGTTCCTCCCTCAGGGCCCCACACGCCATTAACCAGATAAGACACGGAGTGGCTACAGTGATCCCCCGCCAGGCGGTGGGACTGTAGCCACGCTCCCCTGACCAAGCAAGCGTCATTAGCATCACGACTATAGTAATCTGCAGCTGGCAAGACCCGTGAGCGGCGGAGGCGGCCTGTCGGCTCCGTACCAGACCAGCCGGCAGGGCCCACCAGGCGGCGGGCCCCAGAAGTCGGCGGAGAAGCCGGCGACCAAAGAGACTGACGGCTGGGTCCTACACCCGGCCAGATTACCATTGTACCCCTGGGGGGTAGGCCTATATAAACCCCCTAGGGCACCCATGCAAAGGGTTCTAACCTGTTAGAATTAGACTCACACCTAGGGGAGGAGGAGAGCTAGCCTTGCCTTCTTCTACCTCTAGCGAACAGCTCGAGGAGCACCATTGTACCCACTAGTGCATTAGTGATCATGCGGAGACCCCGCAGAGCAGGACTAGGGGTGCTATCTCCTAGGAGAGCCCCGAACCTGGGTAATGTGCGCCGGCGTTGTGTCTGCGCCTCATCCTGCTTCCAGGCACCGGCGACGTTCTACTCGCTCCCACCATGATAAGCCATCCATTGGCATATGTCGCACCCAAGCCCTGACATTTGGCGCTCACCGTGGGGCGAGGTGCACCATCTTTCAGAGATTTGTTCTGGACGGGAACCCTATTCCTTCCTGGCAAGCATAGCCAGCCCGGCACACCAGACGGCGTCTGCGCCGAAGCGCTGCACGGCGCAGAGGTAGCCTGCGCGGGGAGTTGCCTCACCGATCTTGTTGGTGAGATTCGCCTCTCCGACGAGCCCGCATCTGATGCGGGCACCGATGGTTCCGAGAGCCGCCTCGTGAGCCTCCTCGATCAGCTCCACGTCGCTGGTGAGCCTGTTGCCAACTTGGAGTCGGTTGGCTCCACCGACCCAATGTTGGTCGATTCCGACACGGTGTCGCTTGACGCGTTCTCCTCCAACATGGTGGTCTACGACGAGCCGCTTCCTCGCGCGGACAGCGGTGGCAGCACCATCACGGAGGTGCTCATCATCAGCCACGGCGAGCACTCTGGCGGAGGTGGCCTGGATCCGTTGCAGGCGGTAATGCAAGACCTGGCTGCGCCTATCCCAGAAGACGCCGACGCTGAGACGCTGGAAGCACGCCGCGTCCAGCTCGTCGAAAGCGCCAACCGGCTGGCTAGCATGACACGCCTTTCGGAAGCCTACCAACGAGAGATGGACCATGCTGTCGGCGGCACACCGGCTCCTGGTGGGCCTAGCTACATTGACTTGGTTCGGCAGCGTGGCGCGACCATCGCCAGCAAGTTCGGGACAGATCGTCCCGTCTACGCCACACCTGTGGAGAACATACGAGCTGCCCAGGCGGAAGCAGACGAGGTAGGCAAGCTCGAGGGCGACGAGCGTCGCCCGATGACGGAGCGAGTCCAACAGCTCCTCGACGCGGCTGCTGAGCAGCAAGATGCCGGATGCCACACTGAAGCGCCCAACCGGCGAAACGACGACAAGCCTCCTCGACGAGACCAAGGTGCGACACCCCGGACGCCGACTGGTGGCGTCCGTGATAGAAGATACAAGGAGCCGGCTGCCAGCCGTAGCCGGACTCACATCACCATAGAGCGCTACCAAGACGGCCGCCCGAGAGCAGTGCGGCGGTGAGACGACTGTCCGCCTCCTCCTCCCCGCAGGGAGAGGTGCATTTCCCCACCGCCTGTTGATCACCCATCACTCGGCGACCGCCTTGGCCGCCGAGAAGGAATCGGAGAAAACGATGCCCGCCACCAGATCGATCGCCTCAATCGATCCCTGGCGCTAGAAGAAGAAGTTGAGCTGGGTCCGCCTTGTTTTGGCCCCCGCATCCGAGATGAGCCCTTCCCCAAAGGGTTCACCCTCCCGAGAGATACACCCAAGTATACCGGCTCCGTGAAGTCGTAGGACTGGCTGGTCGACTACTCCACAGCCGTCAGCATCACCAACGGCAACAAGCGTGTTGCCGTGAAGTATGTTCTGCTCATGCTCCAGGGCACGGCCCGGACGTGGCTGAATAGCCTGAAGCCCTGCAGCATCAACAGCTGAGTTGATTTTACTGAAGCGTTCATCCGCAACTTCACCAGCACGTACAAGCGGCCGCCCAAGCCTCGCCAGCTCTCCTTATGCGTCCAAGGCCCCAACGATTCGACTCGCGACTATCTCACGCGCTGGGCCGAGTTGCGCAACTCGTGCGAGGGCGTGCACGAGGTGCAGGCCATCGAGTACTTCACTGCCGGGTGCCGAGAGGGCACCATCCTCAAGCACAAGCTTCTCAGCGACGAGCCGGCGACCCTCGACGAACTGCTAATCATAGCAGACAAGTACGCCACGGCCGACTCCTCCATGAAGGCGGAGATTCATGTCAATGTGTCGGGCAAGGTGGCCCCTCAAGCTCCTCAAACCCCGGCTGGTGACGCCAGTCGGCGACAGCAGCCGAACGACAACAAGCACAAGACCATGCAGCCAGCTTCCACGAGCCAGCAGGTGGCGACAGTCGAAGATCAGCAGCCAGAAGGGCAGCCTCCTCCCAAGCGCCAGAAGGGCGGCAAGCCCAAATGGCTGCCCGCCTTCTCGTACGAGCAGACTCTTGATGCACCCTGCAAGTTCCATAGCGGTGTGAAGCCGTCCAATCACACCACTCGGAAGTGCCAATGGCTCACCAGGATCGCCAAGGGTGATGGAATCCAGCCCCCCACCTGAGGGAGTCCTGGATTAGGGGGTCTCCGGGCAGCTGGACTATATCCTTTAGCCGGGCTGTTGGACTATGAAGATACAAGATTGAAGACATCGTCCCGTGTCCGGATGGGACTCTCCTTGGCGTGGAAGGCAAGCTTGGCAATACAGATATGTAGATCTCCTCCCTTGTAACCTTCTCTGTGGAACCCTAGCCCCCTCTGGTGTCTATATAAACCGGAGGGTTTAATTTGTAGGAAAACAACAATCATACCATAGGCTAGCTTCTAGGGTTTAGCCTCTACGATCTCGTGGTAGATCAACTCTTGTAATACTCATATCATCAAGATCAATCAAGCAGGAAGTATGGTATTACCTCCATCGAGAGGGCCCGAACCTGGATAACCATCGTGTCCCCTGCCTCCTGCTACCATCCGCCTTAGACGCACAGTCGGGACCCCCTACCCGAGATCCGCCGGTTTTGACACCGACATAGGTGCTTTCATTGATAGTTCCACTGTGCCGTCACTGTAAGGCTTGATGGCTCCTTCGATCATCGGTAATGATGTGGTCCAGGGTGAGGTCTTCCTCCCCGGACAGATCTTCGTATTCGGCAGCTTCGCACTGCGGGCCAACTCGCTTGGCCATCTGGAGAAGATCGAGAGCTATGCCCCTGGCCACCAGGTCAGGTTCGGAAACTTGAACTACACCACCAACATCCACGGAGACTTGATCTTCGACGGATTCGAGCCCATGTCAGGTGCACCGCACGATCACGACGAGTATGATTTAGCTCTGTCGTCGGACAGTGTTTGGGAGATCACACCTGCAACTACTCAGGCCCTCAATCCGGAGCAAATTGCGCCATTCGAGGAAGGGTGGATAGACCTCGCCGTGGAGGCCGCACTCTCAGTGGCGATAGCGCCGAATACTAACTTCACCCCTTACGAGAGCCGTACTTCCGAACCATTGGATTCGTCCTCGGCCACGGGCTCCGAGCCGCCTGCGTCCGTGCCTATCGAATCCAATTGGGCACCGATCATGGAGTTTACCTCCGCGGATATCTTTCAGCACTCACCTTTCGGCGATGTGCTAAATTCATTAAGGTCCCTCTCCTTGTCAGGAGAACCTTGGCCGAACTATGTCCTACTAGGATGGGATGCGGACGATGAAGAAATTCGCTCCCCACCCACCACCTACTTAGTAGCCACTGTCGACGATTTAACCGATATGCTCGACTTCGACTCTGAAGACATCGACGGTATGGACGACGATGCGGGAGACGAATTGGAACCACCGCCCACAGGGCGCTGGACCGCCACCTCATCATATGATATATACATGGTGGATAGCCCCAAAGAAGGGAATGGCGATAAGACAGCGGAGGATGACCCCTCCAAGAAGCAACCCAAGCGCCGACGTCAGCGGCGCCGCTCTAAGTCCCGCCATAGCAAAAGTAGTGATACCGGCACAAGAGACAATAACACTCCGGATAGTGCCGAAGACGACGACAATCCCCTCTAGCAAGATTTAGAGCGGGAGGATGAACAAGCTAGCCCTCCTGAGCGGGCAGCAGATGGGGAAGCAGAGGATGACAATTACATGCCTCTCTCCAAAGACGAGGTGAGCCTCGGCGACGAAGAATTTATCGTTCCTGAGGATCCCGTCGAGCAGGAGCGCTTCAAGCGCTGGCTTATAGCCACGGCAAATAGCCTGAAGAAAAAGCAACAACAGCTTCGAGCTGATCAAGATTTGCTAGCAGACAGATGGACCGAAGTCCTTGCGGTCGAGGAATACGAACTCGAACGCCCCTCCAAGAGTTACCCAAAGCGCAGGTTGCTACCCCGACTCGAGGAGGAAGCATTGAAACCTACATCACTGGCCGAGACAGAGAGGCATTTCAGCCTGAAGCTCAGCCTGCACCCCGCCGCCGCTCAAACAAAAATACCAAGGCCCGGGGCAACACGCGGGACCTGCGAGACGTATTGGAAAATAGGGCAAAACACGCAAGATCGATCTACGGATCACGGGGCGCGCACCAACACGGGACGATGACCGTCACGCCGGATACACTAAAAGTAAATCCGGTCGGGCCGAACACAACAGACAAGACTCATACGAACAGCGTCGTGATATAGCCCAGCACAGAGGCGCCGCACACCCCCTATGCTTCACTGATGAAGTAATGGATCATGAATTCCCGGAGGGTTTTAAACCCGTAAATATTGAATCATATGATGGTACAACAGATCCCGCGGTATGGATTGAGGATTTCCTCCTCCACATCCACATGGCTCGCGGTGATGATCTACATGCCATCAAGTACCTCCCACTAAAACTAAAAGGACCAGCTCAGCATTGGTTGAATAGCTTGCCAGCAGACTCCGTTGGCAGTTGGGAGGATTTGGAAGATGCATTCCTTGACAACTTCCAGGGCACTTATGTGCGACCACCAGATGCCGATGACTTGAGCCATATAACTCAGCAGCCAGGGGAATCGGCCAGGCAATTCTAGACACGATTCCTAACTAAGAAAAATCAAATTGTCGATTGTCCGGATGCAGAGGCCTTAGCGGCATTTAAGCTAACAACCGTGATGAGTGGCTCGCCCGGCACCTCGGCCAGGAGAAGCCGAAGTCTATGGAAGCCCTCGCGACACTCATGACCCGCTTTTGCGCGGGAGAGGATAGCTGGCTGGCTCGCAGCAACAACATATCAAGGAAACTTGGCGCTTCAGATACCAAAGAGAGTAACGGCAGACCACGTCGTAGCAGACACAAGTGCCACAGCAACAGCGATAACGCCGAAGATACGACAGTCAATGCCGGATTCAGTGGCTCTAAATCCGTTCAGCGGAAAAAGCCATTCAAAATAAGTACTCCGGGCCCGTCCAGTTTGGACCGCATACTCGATCGCTCGTGTCAAATCCACGGCACCCCCGATAAGCCAGCCAATCACACCAACAGAGAATGCTGGGTGTTCAAGCAGGCCGGCAAGTTGAATGCCGAAAACAAGGACAAGGGGTTGCATAGCGATGACGAGGAGGAGCCCCGGCCGCCGAACACGGGAGGATATAAGAGGTTCCCCCCACAAGTGAAGACGGTGAACATGATATACGCAACACACATTCCCAAGAGGGAACGGAAGCATGCACTAAGGGACGTCTATGCGATGGAGCCCGTCGCCCCAAAGTTCAACCCATGGTCCTCTTGTCCGATCACCTTCGATCGCAGGGACCACCCCACTTGCATCCGTCATGGCGGATCTGCCGCATTGGTCTTAGACCCCATCATTGATGGATTTCACCTCACTCGAGTCCTTATGGATGGAGGCAGCAGCCTGAACCTGCTCTATCAGGATACAGTGCGCAAAATGGGTATAGACCCCTCGAGGATCAAACCCACAAAAACAACCTTTAAAGGCGTCATCCCAGGTGTAGAGGCCCATTGCACGGGCTCAATCACACTGGAAGTAGTCTTCGGATCTCCGGACAACTTCCGAAGTGAGGAGTTAATCTTCGATATCGTCCCATTCCGCAGCGGCTATCACGCATTGCTCAGGCGAACCACATTTGCAAAATTCAATGCGGTACCGCACTACGCATACTTCAAGCTTAAGATGCCAGGACCTAGGGGGTAATAACAGTTAATGGAAACACAGAACGCTCGCTCCGCATGGAGGAGCACACTGCGGCCCTCGCAGCAGAAGCACAAAGCAGCATCTTAAGGCAAACCACCAATTCGGTGATAAAGCCCCCGGACACTGTCAAGCAAGTCCGGAGTAACCTACAACAGGATCGCCTGGCACGTTCAGAGCTCGCCTAGCAATTTGGCCCCCGTCCTAGTCCCAGTCAAGCGGCGAAATCCGTGCCGCGCGTACATAATTACGCACTGAAAATACCATGGGAATAGGTGGGGGCATGAACAAGGCACGTCCCACAGTGCGGCTCAACCGCCCTAGGGGCTGAATACCTTTATCATTTTCTCTCTTTCTGGAACTTACTCTCTGGAGGCCCTTTCCGGCAGTACGATCGCTGGACACATTACGGGAAGGTACAACCAAGGAGGCAAGAAGCTAAGACGTACAAGGGAATCCCCAGGTGGTCTCTAATAACAATTGACATACCCATTTTTAATACCCATACGCAGCTTGCCCTTGGATAGGACATGTCAAATAGTCCTATTTCTTGCTTATTGCACTACTCGTATCAGTACGTTTCGATGTATTATTTAAATAACAATGCATAGCATTAGGCTATTATTGCATTATCCTTCCTTTTTCTTGTATGTTTATTCATGACAACTTGCACCCATACATTCTGGTACGACCAGTACGTCTGGGGCTTTCACATACCCCATAATACGGTGTGAGAAGTCCGAATACTTTTGACAGTGCGGCACCCCGAACTTATAGCATTATATGCATCAGCTACGAATCATGTCTTGGGTCAATAGTTGGGTTTGCCCGGCTCCCATGTTTTGGTACCTTAATTTCCGCTATATCGGCTAAGGTAGCGCTGGGAGAACTACTGCGATTGTGTCTCGGTTCTTCCGGACGAGCACCTCAGTAAAGAAAGCCGAAAACTGACAGTCATGATAAGGCGAGAGCTGGTTGCTGTTCCAAAGGTCTCAAGTCCTTAAAGACTTTTTCCGCTTCGGGCGAGGAGTCGGCCTTGCCCGACTTAGGCGTATATAGCGCCCCAAATTCGGCCTTCCGAATACTAGGGGCTTCGCCAAAATTTAAAATTGTAGACTTCTATGGCTAAGTGAGAGCGATAAAGCCTTATAGTCCGATTGCCTGGTTCGTTGTGCTGAACACCTCCCTCGAAGGACCCAAAATTGGGATAAAGATTGCTCAGGTTTATCCCGAACACCTCAGTACTAGTTACATGGGGGAAGAAGCCGACGACTGACCAACTCTCAGATTTTATAAACGGCCGCACAGAAGGTAATATCTTAAATTCAAAAAGCGTTGCATAGCACAGATGAACTCGTTTCACATTACAGGATCACATGAGCACGTTCATTGAAAAATTACATCTTTAGCACATTCTTCCGCCACAAGGTGCGAACCCTTCAGGACACTGTCGTAATACATTTCGAGGCGGCGATGCTCCTTGCCCTCCGGCGGCCCCTCCTTCACCAGCTTTACAGCGTCCAGCTTCGCCCAGTGCACCTTCGCCGGGGCAAAAGCCCTGCGCGCACCCTCGATGCAGACGGACCGATTTATGACTTCTAGCCGTGGGCAGGCATCCACAAGCCACCTCACCAGACCGAAGTAGCTGTTATGCAGGGGATCGCTAGGCCACATCCGGACTATAAGACCCTTCATGGCCTGTTCGGCCGCCTTGTGAAGCTCGGCCAGTTGCGTTAGCAGGTCGCTCAAGCGCATTGGGTGTTCGGTCCCAGTATACTGAGACCAGAACAACTTTTCCATCGAGCTCCCCTCCTCAGCTCGGTAAAACTCCGCGGCATCCAGCACACTGCGGGGAAGATCTGCGAACGCTCCTGGAGAGCTCCAAACTCGGGTAAGTAAAAGGAAAGTCACATTCACATGCTTGCTTTGCATAATCAATGCCTTACCCGCTGCTATCTTCTTCACTGAATCAATCTCCTGGAGGGCCTTGTGGGCTTCAGCCTTGGTGTTTTGTGCGCTTTCGAGCGCCTTCGCAAGCTCGGACTCTCGTGTCTTAGAGTCAAGCTCTAAGGACTCTTGTTTTTTGGCGAGATCTTCGAGCTCTTGCTGCACCTCGCCTGCCCGGGCTTCTTGCTTTTCTCGCTCAATGCGCTCCTTGGCCGCTTTGTCTTCGGCCTCGGACAGCGCCTTCTTCAGGGTCGCCACTTCGTTCGTGGACCCTGGCAAATTCATGATGATCCTATTACTTTACAACCATATTTCTTTTTAATATTTAGACAAGGTATTGCTTACCTTTGTTCTCTTCGAGTTGCCTCTTGGTAAGGCCGAGCTCTTCCTCGGACCGCTCAAGGTCCTGCTTCAGTGCAGCGACCTCTGCAGTACGTGCAGCAGCGGCCAGCAGTGAAGCCTGCATATGCACATAGAAATATTCTGATTAGACTCCTGAGTCATTATTTGATCCTCTATTCGGCCTTTCTTCGCGAACGCCAAATAGAGCATCAGGGGCTACTGTCTATGTGGTAATATTTTCCTATAATTTGATTACTTACCTGAAAGCCTGTTAGAAGGCTGGCACAAGCTTCAGTTAGTCCGCTTTTGGCAGACTGAACCTTCTCGATCACCGCACTCATGATAGTACGGTGCTCTTCGTCAATGGAAGCGCCACAAAGCGCTTCCAGCAAGTTGTCTGGTGCCTCTGGATGGACAGAGGACACCAGCACGAGCGGCTTGCCCCTCTTAACGGGGGGTCGCCTGCCGGAGTCTGGAACCACCGGAGGTTCCGGTGTAGTGTTCGGCTGGGGGCCGAACATGGAGCCCATGGGAGTCTTGATCCCTTTGCGCCCAGGGTCCGGAAGGTCGCCTTGAGGCGCCTCCAGGACTACCTCCCCTCGGCTCGGTGCCTTTTGAGACAACACCTCGATGTTGTCCGTAGGGCGAGGGGTGGAGGCGGTCGGAAGTGAATCGCTATTCATATCCGACGAGTCCAAAGAACCGTCCGACGAGGATACGTCGATACGGGCTTGGGACAGACTTCATAATCATGTTCGGCGTAAGGAGAAGTAGTGCAATAGAAACATATCGTGAATTACTATGGTATCCAGATACTTACGACTTCGCCAGGGGCTTGTCCCTGGGCAACCACTCGTCGTCACTGTAGGCGGCGGTCGTGGAGCAGTCCGGAAGGAGGGTCCTTCTCTTCTTGGACCCTTCGGCCTCCCCAGTTGGGGCGGCCTTCCTTTTCTTGTCTCCCCCGACTGGGGGGAGAACTTTCCTCTTCCTCCTCCTCGTTTTTGTGGGAGGAGTGCGCCTCAGAGTGTTCGGACGATGAGTCCGACACAACCGTGCGCCGGAGACCCTTTCGGGTCCCCGTGGCCTTCTTCTTGGCCTTCTTCGCCGGCACCTCGTAAGGCGCCGGGACCAGCATCTCCGTTAAGAGAGCATCTGCTGGATCTTCAGGCAGGGGGCAGGGCAATTGATCTGCTCCGCTGTCTCAACCTAGTCCTTTTAATGGCGTGGAAGACTTAGATCCCGCACATGATTAAACTGGGGAAAATAAACGCCCTATGAGATATAAGAAACTTACCGGATTGGCATGGCGCTTTGTGTTGAGTCCGCGGTCCTCAGTAAGGGGAGGAGGCACCTCGGTGCCCTTGAACAGCACCTTCCGGACGTCCTTGTGCGTCGTGTTGAAGAGCTCGCGCACGTTTGGTGCTCAGTCAGGTCGAACTCCCACAAACTAAACGCCCGTCGTTGACACGGGAGGATCCGGCGGAAGAGCATGACCTGGACCACGTTGACGAGCTTGATTTTCTTGCTCATCATGTTCCTGATGCATTTCTGGAGTCCGGTCAGCTCCACCGATGAACCCCAGGACAGGCCCTTCTCTTTCCAGGAGGTAAGCCGCGTAGGGATTTCGGATCGGAATTCGGGGGCCGCCACCCAGTTGGTGTCACGCGGCTCGATGATGTAGAACCACCCCGATTTCCACCCCTTTATGCTCTCCACATAGGAGCCTTCAAGCTAGGTGACATTAGGCATTTTGCCCACCATGGCACCTCCGCACTCCGCTTGCTGGCCGACCACCACCTTCGGTTTAACATTGAGGGTCTTCAGCCACAGGCCGAAGTGGGGCCTGATGCGGAGGAAGGCCTCGCACACGACGATAAACGCCGAGATGTTGAGGATGAAGTTGGGGGCCAGATCATGAAAATCCAGCCCGTAGTAGAACATGAGCCCGCGGACAAACGGGTGGAGGGGAAATCCCAGTCCGCGGACGAAGTGGGTAAGGAAAACCACCCTTTCATGGGGTTCGGGCGTAGGGATGATCTGCCCCGCATCTGGCAGCCGGTGTGCGATGTCCGCAGCCAGATATCTGGCTCCCCGTAGCTTTGTGATGTACTCCTCCATGACGGAGGAGACCATCCACTTGCCTCCCGCTCCGGACATGCTTGCAGTGGTTTGAGGGAAAAAACGCGAACTTGGGTGCTGGAGCTCGAGTGCGCAAGAATGGATGAGCAAGGAGGAAGAGGGCGTGGGTAAAAAAAAATGAATCCTTGTCCCTTTATAGGGGCATACGCCTCTCCACCTGCCTAGTAAAACTCGCTTATTCCCTAAGCGCCGTAATTGATGGCGCGGTTGGGTTACCCACATCCGTATTGATGAGAATCCCGTAATAAGGGAACACGATCTCTGCTTCGACAAGACGTGCCAAGAAAACCACCTTGCAATGCGTGTTGTAGCTGGTTGAGAAAAACGGTTTGAATAACGATCGGGCCGTGGTGTGATGTCATGCTGCCAAATGAGTCAGCAGATTAGATTTGTGGAAATATTATTCTCTCTACGGTGGTATGTGGAACTTGTTTCGCAGAGCCGGACACTATCCTTGTGTTCAAAATCTTCCATGGAGTATTCGGAGGAGGAACCCGCCTTGCAATGCCGAAGACAATCTTCCCGCCGAACTCATCATCATTGAAGCCTGGTTCAGGGGCTACTGAGGGAGTCCTGGACTAGGGGGTCTCCGGACAGCCGGACTATATCCTTTAGCCGGACTGTTGGACTATGAAGATACAAGATTGAAGACTTCGTCCCGTGTCCGGATGGGACTCTCTGTGGCGTGGAAGGCAAGCTTGGCAATACGGATATGTAGATCTCCTCCCTTGTAACCGACACTGTGGAACCCTAGCCCCCTCCGGTGTCTATATAAACCGGAGGGTTTAGTCTGTAGGATAACAACAATCATACCATAGGCTAGCTTCTAGGGTTTAGCCTCTACGATCTCGTGGTAGATCAACTCTTGTAATACTCATATCATCAAGATCAATCAAGCGGGAAGTAGGGTATTACCTCCATCGAGAGGGCCCGAACCTGGGTAAACATCGTGCTCCCTGCCTCCTGTTACCATCCGCCTTAGACGCACAGTTCGGGACCCCCTACCCGAGATCCGCCGGTTTTGACACCGACAGTGCCATACAAGATGATTATCCTAAGGAGCATGGAGCTTATGTCGTGTTCACCAGCGTGGCCGACGACAGGCGCAGCAGACAGCAGCAGCAGCAAGAAGTAAATGCGGTAGCATCAGAGACCCCCGAGTTCATGCATTGGTCTGAGAAGCCCATCAGTTGGAGCAGAGCCGACCACCTAGAGGTGATGCCCAATCCCAGCTCTTATGCTCTAGTGTTGGATGCCACGTTTGCCACAAAGAGGCGAGCTGCTCGCTTCTCCCAAGTTCTGATAGATGGCGGCAGCAACATCAACATTCTGTACAAAGATACCATGGAGAAGTTGGGGATCAAGCAGAGACATCTTCAGCCCAGCCGGACTGTTTTCCATGGCATAGTTCCTGGCCTTTCCTGCTCACCAATCGGCAAGACTCAGATAGATGTCCTCTTCAGGGACAAAAATCATTTCCGCCACGAGCCAGTCTGGTTTGAAGTGGTGGACCTTGAGAGCCCTTATCATGCATTACTTGGCCGGCCTGCCCTGGTCAAGTTCATGGCGGTCCCCCACTATGCTTACCTAAAGATGAAGATGCCGAGCTCCAAGGGAATCCTGACCATAGTAGGAGACTACAAGAAGTCGTCTGCCTGCATAGCAGAGAGCAGTCGGTTGGCCGAGTCCCTCGTGATTGTAGCTGAGAAGCGGCTCCTTGACCAGGTTGTGGCGATGGCAGGAAAGCAGCCGGAAAATGTCGCCCAACCCCAAGGAATCGGAAGTCGAGGGCTCGTTCAAGCCGGCCAAAGAAATGAAGAAGATACCCTTGGACCCGGAGCACCCGGAGAGGTACGCTATCATAGGTGCAAACCTTTACAGCAAATAGGAAGGCGAGCTCGTCGATTTCCTCCGTGAGAATCGGGACATCTTTGCATGGTCTCCCAAGGACATGCCGGGTGTTCCGACGGAATTCGCCGAGCACAAGCTACACGTCCGGTCAGATGCCAAGCCAGTCAGGTAGCCCTTGCGCCGCCTGTCAGAAGAGAAGAGTTGTTGGAGAAGAGATAGCCCGGCTTCTAGCAGCCGGCTTCATCATGGAAGTGTTCTTTCCAGAGTGGTTAGCCAACCCGGTTCTAGTGCTAAAGAAGAACAAGCAGTGGCGCATGTGTATTGATTATACCAGCCTCAACAAAGCAATCCCAATGACCCATTTGCTCTGCCAAGAATCGACCAAGTGAGTGACTCCACAGCCGAATGCGAGCTGCTGAGCTTTTTGGATGCGTACTCAGGGTATCACCAGATCAAGCTAAACCCGGCCGACAGGCTGAAGACCGCCTTCATCACGCCATTCGGAGCCTTTTGTTACCTGACCATGACGTTCGGCTTGAGAAATGCCGGTGCTACATTCCAACGTTGCATGCAGAAGTGTCTCCTCAAGCAACTCGGCAGAAATGCCCATGTCTATGTGGACGATGTGGTATGGCGTGCACTTTGCTGCCAAGAAACTGAAGCCATACTTCCAAGAGCACCCCAATCACTGTGGTCTGCACACCTCCACTTGCCGAGATCATTGGAAGCCGAGATGCCTCAGGCCGAGTGGCCAAATGGACCATAGATTTGGCCCCCTACACCATCTACTACTAGCCTCGCACCACCATCAAGTCACAAGCACTGGCTGACTTCCTCGTCGACTGGGCCGAGACCCAGTACCTGCAGCTAGTGCCAAATTCCACTCATTGGCGAATGCACTTTGATGGTTCCAAGATGCGCACCGGTTTGGGAGCAGACATCATCCTCACCTCTCCCAAATGCGACAATCTCAGATATGTGCTGCAAATTCACTTTGCCGCCTCCAACAACGTGGCTGAATACGAAGCAGTCATTCACAGGCTCCGGCTTGCCAAGGAACTCGGCATTCGCCGAATCTTGTGTTATGGAGATTCTGACCTGGTGGTCCAGCAGTCGTCTAGTGACTGGGACGCCAGGGATGCAAACATGTCAAGCTACCGCTTCCTCGTCCAGCAACTCAGTGGATACTTCAAAGGGTGCGAGTTCCTCCATGTACCAAGAAATGACAATGAGCAAGCTGACGCCTTAGCACAAATCAGCTCCACCCGGCAAGCAATACTAGCCGGCGTCGCCCTGCAATGCATCCTCAAGCCGTCTGTCAAGCCATCGCTAGAGTCGGATTCCATCTTTGTGCCGGCTCCTCCTGAAGCAGTCGAATCTGACTTAAGGACCCCAGTAGCCGACACGGGGAATTTGGCAGGCGACCCGGGGACTGCAGCAGCCGCACCCGGCCCGGGGACTTCAGAACCCGACCTGGAGACTGTAGCAGTCGGCCCGAGGATTTCATCAACTAAGCAAGCGGCAGCCGACTCCAACTCGCCACCTCCCGGCCCAACCGCCCTCGTGCAAGTAGCAGTCCTAACAGCCGAAGAAATTGTAGCACCTTCATGGGCCCAACCCATCCTCAACTTTCTGGTGAACAAAGATTTGCCGACTGATGAGATCTCGGCCTCACAAATACAACACCGGGCAGCAGCGTACACCATAGTCAACAAAGAGCTCGTGAGGCGCAGTGTCACTGGTGTCTATCAGCGCTGCGTAGAGCCAGAGCAAGGCCAAGCAATCCTCAAAGATATCCATCAAGGCGAGTGCGGTCACCACGCAGCTTCAAGAGCACTCATGGCCAAAGCTTTCCGCCACGGTTTTTTCTGGCCGACTGCCCTAGAAGACGCCAAGGACTTGGTCCAGAAATGCAAAGGGTGCCAGAAGTTTCGTTCAAAGCCACATCAGCCGGCTTCTGCACTCAAGACTATTCCCATTGCCTGGCCCTTTGCCGTCTGGGGCCTGGACATGGTGGGACCATTCAAGACGGCACGCGGCGGCATGACCCATCTGCTTGTCGCGGTGGACAAGTTCACCAAGTGGATAGAAGCAAAGCCAATTAAGAAGTTGAATGGTCCGACTGTTGTGACTTTCATCTCCGACATCACCATCCGGTACGGCATACTACACACCATCATCACCGACAATGGCACAAACTTTGCCAAAGGCGCCTTGGCCCGTTTCTGCGCGACGCAGGGCATCCGACTGGACCTAGCATCCGTTGCCCATCTGCAGTCAAACGGACAGGTGGAGTGAGCAAACGGCCTCATCTTATCCGGCATCAAGCCCCTACTGGTCGAGCCTCTGGAGCAGTCGGCCGGCTGTTGGCTCGACGAGCTGCCAGCCATCCTCTGGAGCCTCTGCACAACTCCGAACAAGTCAACCGGCTTTACGCCTTTCTTCCTCGTCTACGGTATCGAAGCCGTCATCTCGACGGACATAGAATTCGACTCTCCTTGAGTCACAATGTACATCAAAGAGGAGGCAGAAGAAGCACGACAAGATGGCGTCGATCTACTGGAAGAGGGCCGGCTATTGGCACTCAGCCAGTCCACCATCTACCAGCAGAGCCTGCGCCGATACTACAACCGAAAGGTCAAGCCAAGATCCTTCCAAGAAGGAGACCTTGTGCTCGGGCTGATCCAGCGAACAGCCGGCCAACACAAGCTCTCGGCACCTTGGGAAGGCCCCTTCATCATCAGCAAGGTGTTGGACAACGACTCCTACTACCTCATCGACGCTCAGAAGCCTCGAGCACGCAAAAGAGATGACTCCGGCAAGGAGACAGAGCGAACATGGAATGCGAACCTCCTTCGAAGGTTTTACAATTGATACAGTATGTACCACGCCAACTTTTGTATTAAGTACTAAGACTCTGGGTCCCCCGAGAAGAGCTCGGGGACTGCCCTCTTTTATCTATATGATAAGTACTACGCATGTCATTTGTGTTAATTCATTAGTCCATCTGGCACCGGGTTCGGCCAGTCGACCCGGGGACTCGCCGCCTTGTACTATGAAATGCTTCCTGTAGCCGGACAAGTAATGTGTTTGCACCTAAGCTTTCTCCTGCCAGAAGCTGCAGCTCGCAGAGCGACTGTTCAGCCGGCAAGAGTTAAAGCACAAAGGGTGCCTGTATGAAAAATGGCTAAGGACCCAAAGCATACACATAGTCCAAGCTGGCTTCCCACCTCACCGACCGGCTGTCAAGCAGCCGGCCGGCCGGCTTCTACTTAACTTGCTATAAAACTCTAAATCGGCTAAGTAGTTGCCTCCCCGAAAGTGGCTAAGTACTTGACCCAGCCACAGTCCGCAGAGCGGCTGTTCGGCTGGCAAGACGGCAACCGAGGGAAGGCGGCAAAGGAAAAAAAGCCAAAGAGCAAAAAGCAAGGAAAGATAGAACTCGGCAAAAGTATTTACACATCAAAAGGCCCTTGGCCGACATCCAACAGAAGTTTGAAATACACCCCGCGGGTGGAATTGTACGAAATTAGCGAAGTTTGTCAAGACTGATAAGCAGGAAGAAACAAAGGTAAAATGGCAGCCTAGGAAGCAGCACACGGGTTCGGCGAAATGGTGGAGTCGGTGGTGCCGGCTGGTTGAGCGGCCGGCTAGTCGGTCTCCGCTCGGTCGCCTTCGGTAGCAGCCGGCTCGGGCGTGGCTCGTTGCTGGAGGCGCGGTGGGGTTGAGGGTGGTCGTCCGCTTCAACCTCTGGCGCCTCCTCTTCACCTTCCTCCTCCTCTTCGTCTTCTCCCTCGTCGCTGGAGTCGATCACCTTGGCCGAGTCCTCGCCATCCTCCGGGTTCAGCCGAACCACTCTAGTGGCGCCTCGGCACCGTTCTCGGCCAGCTCCGGGACGAAGATGCTGGTGTTGGTGTACTCGGCGATTGCCACCGCCCGCTTGACAAGATCATCCTCCACCACCACCAGCTCCTCCTAGGATTCCAGTCGAAATGTGGTCAACTGGGCTAGATCTAGCCCAGGGTACCATGCATTGACAAACTCCAAGGCCCGGCGTGCCCAGGCTCGGGCCGAGGAGCCCTTCCACGCCTCAAGACGGCCGGCCGCCACCTCCAGCCGGTCGGCGGTCCGGCTGGGTGTGCACGGAGCCGGCATGTCTGGCCACAGGGCGGCGATCGCCTGGGCGCCGACACGCTGAAGGCGGCGCAGCATCCGATGAGCTGGCCGAAGACGAGCCTAGATGCTGAGAAGTTGCTCGCTAAAAGTGCGGGGGGCGTCGGCAGCGATCTACTCGCCTTCTGCCCTCCGTCTTTCATGATCGGCCTCGATAGCCTAGTTGGCAGCACCAGAGTGACCTGGGAAGAAGTCTACTCGGACAAAAAAGCAAAGAGTCAGATCAGAAACAAGAAGTCAGCTTGATCAGAGGCTGGCGACTTGAAGAAGGAGTAAAGAAGGCAGCTTATCGTCGACCATGTCTTCAATCTCGCCGAAGCCGGCAGTCAGCATTGCCTCCTTGTTGGTCCAGGCGGAGCGTTCGGTCGCGAACTCGTCAAGGAGGCTGGTCTCCTTGTCCTACGCCTCCTTCTGTGCCTTCTTGAGAAGCTCCGCGTGCTCCGCCAGTTGCGTGACCAGCCGATCACACTCCTTGGCCAGCTTGTTGCAGTCCGCCTCCTTGGCACGCAACGCGGTGTTGGCTTCGCCCAGCTGCTGCTGTAGGGTGGCGTTGGCCTCTTCAAAAGAAGAAGAAGAAAAGTACATCAACAATCAACAAAGAGAGATGAAGTCGCCAGGAAGATCCGGCCCGATTGCTTAGCAGTCGGCCCGAATCTCGGGGACTATAGCCCGCTGGTGCGCTAGTGCGCCCCCGCAGAGAAAGAAAAAGACTTACTTCGGCTCTCCGACAAGTCGACAGCCCGTTGATCCAACTCCTGGGCTTTGGAATTGAAGGCGGCCGCGCGGAGGTTATGATAATCCTGCAGCAAAGATATTAGTACTTGGAGCTTGCCAAATTAAAGTTCCGAGCCGCCTGCTCAGCAGCCGGCCCGTAACTCGGGGACTACACCCAATGGGTGCGCTGGCGCGCCCCCACGAAGCAATACAAGAATTAAAAACAAAGAAGCAAGAAGCATACCCGGATGGCTTCTCGCGACTCCAGGAATGCCTTGTTGCAGTGCTTGAGAGCGTCAGCCTCGGCACGGAGCTTGGCCTGAACACCCAGAATCGCCTTGTTTAGAGGGCCCGCCCCGCCTCCCTGCACCCACTCAGTGGGCGCGGCGTTGGTTGCCTCGGCGTCCGGGATCGAAGAGCTTGCGGCGCCGGTCTCCAGCAGGCGTGGCGCTGAGGCCGCCTTCGCCATCCGGCGGCGTAAGTGTGTGCAGACCTCGGGAGTCGGGCCCGTCACCAGCTCGTCTCCGGCTGGTGGCGCCGGCAGGTCGGATGGCTGTTTGTCTCACGCCTCCTCAGAAGGTGGTGGCGGGGGCACGATTACGTCCGGCATGGCGATGTCGCCGCTATCCCTCTCCATGATCGGGTGCTTGTCGCCGGCTCCCCCAGTCTGCGCCACGAACTCCGGTGGTGGCAGCGCGGAGTTTAGGGGGGTGAAAAATATCGCCGACTGACGGTGTGCGGCTTCCTTGGCCTACTTCTTTGCCGCGGTGGCGGCCTCGGCCTCTGCCAGCTTATTCAAGCCGGCGGCCTCCGCCCTGTCCGCCTCCGCCTTCTCCAGGCGGGCGGCTTCCTGCTCCTCGTGCGCCTCCCGCGCATTTCGCTTCGTCACCTCCCGGAGGTCGGCGGCCGGATCGATTCGCCGGGTGGTGGTGGAAGTCTCCGCCGACCCCATGATGGAGGCGGCGGCCGACTTCTCGAGAGAGAGCAGAGCCCTAAAATCAGGAAAATAAAGCGAAGGAAGTTCAGAAAGAATCAATGAGAAAAAAGAGCACAAGGGAAAGACGCTTACGCCGACACCATAGGAGGCGCCTTTGGGAGCTTCTGGTACTTGGCCGCCTTCACTGCGGCCTCCCTCCGCCTGGTCGCGGCGGTCGTATTCTTGGCCTTCTTCGGCGCACTGTTGAACAAGACGGCGCCTGGCTTACACTTACGCGTGCCGCCTCGAGCAGTCGGCTCGGCGGAGGGGCCCGCATCCGCCCTGCCGGCCTCCCGTGCTGGACGCCGCTCTTCTTCCTCCTCCTCGTCGTCAGGCCAGGTCTCGATGCCGCCTTCCTCAGAGCCGCCCGCTTCGTAGGTGCCGCCTGTTGCGGTGTCCTCCAAGGTGGCTGCCCCCAAGTCGGGGTCGTCCACATCGCTTACCACCCGGTCTGGCTGGTCGTCACCGCCCGCCCCTACGGTGGCGGCCGTCGCGTCCGACATGTAGATCTGTTTCAAGCGGCGAGAGGCCGGCTGATCAAAGACCAAGATCGAGACTAGGACGAGTGTCCAGGAAGAAAGAATTGGAAACTTACCACAGGCGGCGGGTCGGCGCGGGAATACGGCCGCTTGCCGAAGCTCCAAGACCCCTCCAGCTTGAGGCTGGAGATTTCATTCACCAAGTTGGCGACCTCAGCAGCCAACATCTCCTTGGTTCTTAGCCGGCACGGGTCGCGATGCTCGCTCATCCGGCTGATCAGGTGCGTCCGGCCTTGGAGCGGGAGAACCCGGCGCTCGACCAAGGCGACCAGCAAGTTGGACGCCCTGAGGCCTTCGGTCGCGGTCAGCTCCCAGAGCCGTTGGATGGCGGCAGCACCGTCTGCTGATATCGGCTTCGCTTGTAGGCCCATATGGCCCGAGGCTCGACAGGTGGGCCGGCTACATAAGCCGGCAGGTTGAGGAAGTTGACGGCCGGGTCCACGTTCTCCACGTAGAAGTAAGACTGATGCCACATCTTGACCGACTGTGGCATCTTGATGGTGGGGAATGCGTTCTTCGACGACGGCCAGCGGACCGCAATGAAGACACCGCACTGGGCAGCCTCCTCTCGGACGGAGGTGCCCAGCTTGGTGTAGAAAAACGCCCCCCACACCTCGATGGTGGAGGGGATGCCGACAAGCCTTCGCACAGCGTCACGAAGGCGGCTAAGAGCATCACGGTGTTGGGCATGAGATGATGAGGCTGGAGGTGGTAGAATTCGAGAAACAAGCGGAGGAAGCCGCTCGTCGGCAGGCCGAAGCCGCGGATGAAGTGCGAGCGGAAGACGACTCGCTCGCCCTCCCCCGGCGCCGGCGAGATTTCCCCCTCCGGCGGCACGCGTGCCTTCACGTAGCCCGCTCTAGGAAGACGCCGCGTCTCATGGAGGAAGGTGATGTGGTCCTCATTGACGTTGGACCCGTCCCAGTCCCATCCTTGCTCACGTGCCATGGAGAGCTCGACGAAGAAAGGGTGCGGCGAGGGAGCTGAGAATGGAGCAGAGCAAAGAGGGCTCGGGCGGACGAGCTTGGTGGAGACGAGCTGCGGCGGCGCTTCGGCGGAGCTCGGGGGCGTGATACGTCTCCAACGTATCTATAATTTTTGATTGCTCCATGCTATATTATCTACTGTTTTGGACAATATTGGGCTTTATTATTCACTTTTATATTATTTTTGGGACTAACCTATTAACCGGAGGCCAACCCAGAATTGTTGTTTTTTGCCTATTTCAGAATTTCGAAGAAACGGAATATCAAACGGAGTCCAAACGGAATGAAACCTTCGGGAACGTGATTTTCTCACTGAATATGATCTAGGAGACTTGGACCCTACAAAAAGAAAGAAACGAGGTGGGCACGACGTAGGGGGCGCGCCCACTCCCCAAGGCATGCCCTCCACCCTCGTGGGCCCCATGTTGCTCCACCGACGTACTTCTTCCTCCTATATATACCTACGTACCCCCAAACGATCAGATACGAAGCCAAAAACCTAATTCCACCGCCGCAACCTTTTGTACCCACAAGATCCCATCTTGGGGCCTGTTCCGGAGCTCCGCCGGAGGGCGCATCCACCACGGAGGGCTTCTACATCATCATAGCCCCTCCGATGAAGTGTGAGTAGTTTACCTCAGACCTTCGGGTCCATAGTTAGTAGCTAGATGGCTTCTTCTCTCTTTTTGGATCTCAATACAATGTTCTCCCCCTCTCTCGTGGAGATCTATTTGATGTAATCTTCTTTTTGCGGTGTGTTTGTTGAGACCGATGAATTGCGGGTTTATGATCAAGATTATCTATGAACAATATTTGAATCTTCTCTGAATTCTTTTATGTATGATTGGTTATCTTTGCAAGTCTCTTCGAACTATCAGTTTGGTTTGGCCTACTAGATTGATCTTTCTTGCAATGGGAGAAGTGCTTAGCTTTGGGTTCAATCTTGCGATGTCCTTTCCCAGTGACAGTAGGGGCAGCAAGGCACGTATTGTATTGTTGCCATCGAGGATAACAAGATGGGGTTTTATCATATTGCATGAATCTATCCCTCTACATAATGTCATCTTGCTTAAAGCGTTGCTCCGTTTTCTTGAACTTAATACTCTAGATGCATGCTGGATAGCGGTCGATGAGTGGAGTAATAGTAGTAGATGCAGGCAGGAGTCGGTCTACTTGTCTCGGACGTGATGCCTATATGCATGATCATACCTAGATATTCTCATAACTATGCTCAATTCTGTCAATTGCTCAACAGTAATTCGTTCACCCGCCGTAAAATACTTATGCTCTTAAGAGAAGCCACTAGTGAAATCTATGGCCCCTGGCTCAATCTTTATCATATTAATCTTCCATCACTTTATTATTGCCTTTGCTTTTTTACTTTGCTTTTATTTTACTTTGCATCTTTATCACAAAAATACCAAAAATATTATCTATCATATCTTTCAGATCTCACTCTCGTAAGTGACCGTGAAGGGATTGACAACCCCTTATCGCGTTGGTTGCTAGGAGTTATTTTCTTTGTGCAGGTACAAGGGACTCGCGCGTAGCCTCCTACTAGATTGATACCTTGGTTCTCAAAAACTGAGGGAAATACTTACGCTACCTTGCTGCATCATCCTTTCCTCTTCAAGGAAATCCAACGCACTGCTCAAGAGGTAGCAAGAAGAATTTCTGGCGCCGTTGCCGGGGAGTCTACACAAAAGTCAACATACCAAGTACCCATCACAATCCCTTATCTCCCGCATTACATTATTTGCCATTTTCCTCTCGTTTTCCTCTCCCCCACTTCACCCTTACCGTTTATTCGCCCTCCCTTTTCCGTTTGCCTTTTTCTCGTTTGCCTTTTGTTTGCTTGTGTGTTGGATTGCTTGCTTGTCACGGTGGCTCAAGATAATACCAAATTGTGTGACTTTACCAATACCAACAATAATGATTTCCTTAGCACTCCGATTGCTCCTCTTACCAACACTGAATCTTGTGAAATCAATACTGCTTTGTTGAATCTTGTTATGAAAGATCAATTCACCGGCCTTCCTAGTGAAGATGCCGCTACTCATCTAAATAGCTTCGTTGATTTGTGTGATATGCAAAAGAAGAAAGATATTGATAACGATATTGTTAAATTGAAGCTATTTCCTTTTTCGCTTAGAGATCGTGCTAAAGCTTGGTTTTCGTCTTTGCCTAAAAACAGTATTGATTCTTGGAACAAGTGCAAAGATGCTTTTATCTCTAAGTATTTTCCTCCCGCTAAGATCAACTCTCTTAGAAACGATATTATGAATTTTAAGCAACTTGATCATGAACATGTTGCACAAGCTTGGGAGAGGATGAAATTAATAATACGTAATTGCCCTACTCATGGTTTAAATTTGTGGATGATTATACAAAACTTTTATGCCGGATTGAATTTTGCTTCTAGAAATCTTTTGGATTCGGCCGCGGGAGGCACTTTTATGGAAATCACTTTAGGAGAAGCTACTAAACTCCTAGATAATATTATGGTTAATTATTATCAATGGCACACGGAAAGATCTACTAATAAAAAAGTGCATGCGATAGAAGAAATTAATGTTTTGAGTGGAAAGATGGATGAACTTATGAAATTATTTGCTACTAAGAGTGTTTCTTCTGATCCTAATGATATGCCTTTGTCTACTTTTATTGATAATAATAATGAATCTTTGGATGTGAGTTTTGTTGGTAGGAATAATTTTGGTAACAACGCGTATAGAGGGAACTTTAATCTTGGGCCTTATCCAAGTAATCCTTCTAATATTTATGGAAATTCCTACAACAATTCTTATGGAAATTTTAATAAGATGCCTTCTGAATTTGAGACTAGTGTTAAAGAATTTATGAATTCACAAAATAATTTCAATGCTTGCTTGAAGAAAGTTTGCTTAAAGTTGATGATTTGGCTAGGAACGTTGATAGAATTTCTCTTGAGGTTGATTCTTTAAAGCTTAGATCTATTCCTCCTAAGCATGATATCAATGAGTCTCTCAAAGCCATGAGAATTTCCATTGATGAGTGCAAAGAAAGAACCGCTAGGATGAGTGCTACGAAAGATGCCTTTATTAAAGCCTGTTCTTCCAATTTCTATGAAAATAAAAATGAAGATCTAAAAGTTATTGATGTGTCCCCTATTAAATCTTTGTTTTGCAATATGAATCTTGATAATAATGGGACTGAATATGATCCACCTCTACCTAGAAGGCGTTCCAAGAATTCGGAGTTTTTAGATCTTGATGCTAAAATTGATAAAAGTGGGATTGAAAAAAGTGAAACACTAGATGTTACTAAACCCACTATTTTGGATTTCAAGGAATTTAATTATGAAAGTTGCTCTTTAATTGATTGTATTTCCTTGTTGCAATCTGTGAATTCTCCTCATGCTTATAGTCAAATAAAGCCTTTACTAAACATATCGTCGATGCCTTGATACAATCTTACGAAGAAAAACTTGAGTTGGAAGTTTCTATCCCTAGAAAACTTTATGATGAGTGGGAACGTACTATTAAAATTAAAATTAAAGATCATG
Organism: Aegilops umbellulata; assembly: GCA_032464435.1. Taxonomy (NCBI): domain Eukaryota; kingdom Viridiplantae; phylum Streptophyta; class Magnoliopsida; order Poales; family Poaceae; genus Aegilops; species Aegilops umbellulata. The sequence goes on from CP136059.1 coordinate 238,896,236, forward strand.
AGTTTTATGCTTTGTGTGATTTGGGTGCTAGTGTTTCCACTATTCCCAAAACTTTATGTGATTTGCTAGATTTCCGTGATTTTGATGATTGCTCTCTAAACTTGCACCTTGCGCATTCCACTATTAAGAAACCTATGGGAAAAATTAATGATGTTCTTATTTTTGCAAATAGGAATTATGTACCCGTATATTTTATCGTTCTTGATATAGATTGCAATCCTTCATGCCCTATTATTCTTGGTAGACCTTTCCTTAGAACGGTTGGTCCAATTATTGATATGAAGGAAGGGAATATTAGATTTCAATTTCCATTAAAGAAAGGCATGGAACACTTCCCTAGGACGAAAATAAAATTACCATATGAATCTATTATGAGAGCCACTTATGGATTGCCTACCAAAGATGGCAATACCTAGATCTATCCTTGCTTTTATGCCTAGCTAGGGGCATTAACGATAGCGCTTGTTGGGAGGCCACCCAATTTTATTTTTAGTTTTCTGCTTTTTTGCTTATGTTTAGGAATAAATATTTGATCTAGCCTCTGGTTAGATGTGTTTTTATGTTTTAATTAGTGTTTGTGCCAAGTTAAACCTATAGATCTTCTTGGATGATAGTTATTTGATCTTGCTGTAATTTCCAGAATCTTTATGTTCACGAAAACAATTGTTAAAAATCACCAGAACGTGATAAAATACTCATACCAAATGCTGCTGATCAATAAACAAATTTCCTAGGTCTTCCTATTTTTGTAGATTTTTTGGAGTTCCAGAAGTTTGCGTTAGTTACAGATTACTACAGACTATTCTGTTTTTGATGGATTCTGTTTTTCGTGTGTTGTTTGCTTATTTTGATGAATCTATGGCTACTAAAATAGTTTATAAACCATAGAGAAGTTGGAATACAGTAGGTTTAACACCAATATAAATAAATAATGAGTTCATTACAGTACCTTGAAGTGGTCCTTTGTTTTCTTTCGCTAACGGAGCTCACGAGATTTCTGTTGAGTTTTGTGTTGTGAAGTTTTCAAGTTTTGGGTGAAATATTTTGATGAATTATGGAACAAGGAGTGGCAAGAGACTAAGCTTGGGATTCCCATGTCACCCCAAGATAATCTAAGGACACAAAAAATCCAAAGCTTGGGGATGCCCCGAAAGGCATCCCCTCTTTCGTCTACTTCCATCGGTAACTTTACTTGGAGCTATATTTTTATTCACCACATGATATGTGTTTTGCTTGGAGCGTCTTGTATTATTTGAGTCTTTGTTTGTTAGTTTGCCACAATCATCCTTGCTGTACACACCTTTTGAGAGAGCCATACATGATTTGGAATTTGTTAGAATACTCTATATGCTTCACTTATATCTTTTGATCTATATAGTTTTGCACTTGTGCTTTACTTATATCTTTTAGAGCACGGTGGTGGATTTGTTTTGTAAAAACTATTGATCTCTCATGCTTCAATTAGATTATTTTGAGAGTCTTAAATAGCATGGTAATTTGCTTAAAATTTAATATGCTCGGTATTCAAGATTTGTAAAACTTTCTTTTGAGTGCGTTGAATACTAAGAAAAGTTTGATGCTTGATAATTGTTTTGAGATATGAAGATGGTGATATTAGAGTCATGCTAGTTGAGTAGTTGTGAATTTGAGAAATACTTGTGTTAAAGTTTGTGATTCCCGTAGCATGCACGTATGGTGAACCGTTATGTGATGAAGTCGGAGCATGATTTATTTATTGATTGTCTTCCTTATGAGTGGCGGTCGGGGACGAGCGATGGTATTTTCCTACCAATCTATCCCCCTAGGAGCATGTGCGTAATACTTTGCTTTGATAACTTGTAGATTTTTGCAATAAGTATATGAGTTCTTTATGACTAATGTTGAGTCCATGGATTATACGCACTTTCCTTCCTTCCACCATTGCTAGCCTCTCTAATACCGCTCACTTTTCGACGGTATCATACACCCACCATATACCTTCCTCAAAACAGCCACCATACCTACCTATCATGGCATTTCCATAGCCATTCTAAGATATATTGCCATGCAACTTTCCACCGTTCTGTTTATTATGACATGCTCCATCGTTGTCATATTGCTAGCATGATCATGTAGTTGACATCGTATTTGTGGCTTCCTCAAAATGCCCTAGGTCTTCGTGAGCAAGCGAGTTGGATGCACACCCACCTAGTTTCTTTTGTTGAGCTTTCATATACTTGTAGCTCTAGTGCATCCGTTTCATGGCAATCCCTACTCACTCACATTGATATCTATTAATGGGCATCTCCATAGCCCGTTGATACGCCTAGTTGATGTGAGACTATCTTCACTATCGTGATTTTGAATCGGATCGGAGCTTTCATGGTAGGATCACAAATCGTAAAATCTTCACTATCAAGATCGTAGAAACGTAGATTCTAAGAACTAAAATCGTAGAATCATAGGGGTTAGTTTGGATCGTAAAGTCGTAGAATCGTATAACAGAATCGCGATTCTGACAACCTTGCGCCTAGTTGATGTGGGACTATCTTCTCCCATTTTGTCTTCTCCACAACCACCATTCTATTCCACATATAGTGCTATATCCAAGGTTCACGCTCATGTATTGCGTGAAGATCGAAAAAGTTTTGAGAATGTCAAAAGTATGAAACAACTGCTTGGCTTGTCATCGGGGTTGTGCATGATTTAAATACTTTGTGTGGTGAAGATAGAGCATAGCCAGACTATATGATTTTGTAGGGATAACTTTCTTTGTCCATCTTATTTTGAGAAGACATGATTGCTTTGTTAGTATGCTTGAAGTATTATTATTTTTATGTCAATATTAAACTTTTGTATTGAATCTTTCGGATCTGAATATTCATACCACAATTAAGAGGAATTACATTGAAATTATGCCAAGTAGCACTCCGCGTCAAAAATTTTGTTTTTATCATTTACCTACTTGAGGACGAGCAGGAATTAAGCTTGGGATGCCTGATACGTCTCCAACGTATCTATAATTTTTGATTGCTCCATGCTATATTATTTACCGTTTTGGACAATATTGGGCTTTATTATTCACTTTTATATTATTTTTGGGACTAACCTATTAACCGAAGGCCCAGCCCAGAATTGCTTTTTTTGCCTATTTCAGAGTTTCGAAGAAACAGAATATCAAACAGAGTCCAAACGGAATGAAACCTTTGGGAACGTGATTTTCTCACTAAATATGATCCAGGAGACTTGGACCCTACGTCAAGAAAGAAACGAGGTGGGCACGAGGTAGGGGCGCGCGCCCTCCACCCTTGTGGGCCCCATGTTGCTCCAGCGACGTACTTCTTCCTCCTATATATACCTACGTACCCCCAAACGATCAGATACGGAGCCGAAAACCTAATTCCACCGCCGCAACCTTCTGTACCCACGAGATCCCATCTTGGGGCCTGTTCCGGAGCTCCGCCGGAGGGGGCATCCACCACGGAGGGCTTCTACATTATCATAGCCCCTCCGATGAAGTGTGAGTAGTTTACCTCAAACCTCCGGGTCCATAGTTAGTAGCTAGATGGCTTCTTCTCTCTTTTTGGATCTCAATATAATGTTCTCCCCCTCTCTCGTGGAGATCTATTCGATGTAATCTTCTTTTTGCGGTGTGTTTGTTGAGACCGATGAATTGTGGGTTTATGATCAAGATTATATGTGAACAATATTTGAATCTTCTCTGAATTCTTTTATGTATGATTGGTTATCTTTGCAAGTCTCTTCGAATTATCAGTTTGGTTTGGCCTACTAGATTGATCTTTCTTGCAATGGGAGAAGTGCTTAGCTTTGGGTTCAATCTTGCGGTGTCCTTTCCTAGTGACAGTAGGGGCAGCAAGGCACATATTGTATTGTTGCCATCGAGGATAACAAGATGGGTTTTTTATCATATTGCATGAATCTATCCCTCTACATCATGTCATCTTGCTTAAAGCATTACTCTGTTTTCTTGAACTTAATACTCTAGATGCATGCTGGATAGCGGTCGATGAGTGGAGTAATAGTAGTAGATGCAGGCAGGAGTCGGTCTACTTGTCTCGGACGTGATGCCTATATACATGATCATACCTAGATATTCTCATAACTATGCTCAATTATGTCAATTGCTCAACAGTAATTCGTTCACCCGCCGTAAAATACTTATGCTCTTGAGAGAAGCCACTAGTGAAATCTATGGCCCCCGGGTCTATCTTTATCATATTAATCTTCCATCACTTTATTATTGCCTTTGCTTTTTTACTTTGCTTTTATTTTACTTTGCATCTTTATCACAAAAATACCAAAAATATTATCTATCATATCTTTCAGATCTCACTCTTGTAAGTGACCGTGAAGGGATTGACAACCCCTTATCGCGTTGGTTGCGAGGAGTTATTTGCTTTGTGTAGGTACGAGGGACTCGCGCGTAGCCTCCTACTGGATTGATACCTTGGTTCTCAAAAACTGAGGGAAATACTTACGCTACTTTGCTGCATCATCCTTTCCTCTTCAAGGAAATCCAACGCACTGCTCAAGAGGTAGCAGGGCGCTGCGACGATGCGAAGAAGAAGGAGAGAGAATGGGGTGGAGGGGTGCGCGTGCTTCGCCGCTCCCTCTCCTCTCCCTACTTATAGCATACGGGCTATGAAGCCGAGGGGGCGGGCGTGGGATCGTGGGGTTAACTGTGCCCACGACCCCACGCTCCCGCCTTTACCGCGCGAGGTACTGCGCGCAGTAACTCTGCGGGGAACCCCAACCGCCCGCCTCGGCCGCAGCGGATCCGCTCGCGTGCCGAGGCCCGGTGGTGGCGGGCCCAGCCTGCAGTCACGTCCCATCATGCGCGTGGGCTGGCAGGCTGACCCGGCTGGCTGGCGCCATGTGGCACGCCCATGACGGGCGGCGGGCCGAGAAACTTAGCTAGCACGCCACCTGGTTCCCGCCGAGGCATTTGAAATTCCAGAAAAATCCGACTGGGCGTACCCGACTCCTGCCGATCGGCTTCCCAGGAGTTGGATGAAGCTTCCTTCAAACACCCGGAGGAGGAAACTATTGAGGCTCCTTAGCCGTGGCCCCTCACCAGCTTCGAGGACTACTGTCGGAGTAATGGGCCACGGGTAGCCTAACCCGAGCCCCAGAGCCTTTCAAGACATCGGGGCCGGCTGGGCCCCTCAAGATGCCAAGATAGATCTCCGCCTTCTGGCGGCCGGCTGGCCGAACGGCCGACTGCCGGAAGGCGGCCATGCTCAGGAAGGCGGCTCCAAGATGGGCCGACTCCTAGCAGGCAGCCACCAGAGAGGTCGGCTCCTGGTAGTCGGCCCAAGGCGCCCTCAGAATCTGCGCCCTCATTAAAGAGACAAGACAGGGTGTGGCTGCAGTATAGCCCATCCCCCTGTATCCAGGGCCGGGCGTGGCCGCAGTGTTCCGTACAGGCGGAGATCTCTGCCCGGTGTAGCACTGTAGCCACTCCGCCCCTGACGTCGCTCCTGACAGGCGAAGCCCTGTTCCCATGACCGCTTGTCGGTACGGCCCGAAGACGGCGGGCCCTGCCGGTCAGCGAGAGCCCGGAAGACGGCGGGGGCCTCACCAGTCGGACCCAAGGGAGGCCGGCTCCCAGCAGTCGGCCCGTTCCTCCCTCGGGGCCCCACGCGCCATTAACCATATAAGACACGGAGTGGCTACAGTGATCGCCCGCCAGGCGGCGGGACTGTAGCCACGCTCCCCTGACCAAGCAAGTGTCATTAGCATCACGGCTACAGTAATCAAGCACTTTTGTGACGCGTGATTTATCGTCATGGAAGTGGACACTTCCATGATGATAATTTTGGTAATGTCATGGAACACTTCTACGACAACACAGGTATGACTATCTTGATTCTGTCATAAAATCTTCATGGATGTACATGCATGACAGAAAACGTGACCTACTGTGACAAACATGTATCATCACAAAAGTTTATTTTTTGTAGTGTGAGCCTGCGCACCGGACTGCTGGCATGCCTACCCTCATTTCACACAGCTACTCGCACGCCTCCCGATCACACTGCACAACAAGCACGCCTCCATCAATTCAAACACCTGCATGCACGCCTCCCGGTCTACCTGCGCGGTGGACTGCTCGCATGCATCCCGTCAACTCACGCCTGCTCACATGTCACACGGGTCGAGTGGCGGCACACATATTGTTTTTCTATTTGGATGATTAATGCTGCCGCTTTATTACTTAACCAAAGCATGTCACGTATCCATCATTGGTCTAACGCTCACGGTTATAAATAATCCGTTTGGGATATTGGTTCCCAATTATTAATAATCTCCCATTTGTAATTAGATAAAGATTACATCAAAACTGGTCTCAAATTTGACAAAAATAAAGTACAATGCCACTTTGTATTGGTGTCCATATGACAACACGATAAATTTCATGAACTTCAAATAAGTTTTGGATGTACTAGAATTTAAAAATCAAGATTCTCAATGTTTGCAATTTCTTGCACGGGGATTAAAACATGCACCCAATGAGACACATGTGTTTTTGCAATCCATTTAGGTGCACTGTCACGTGTGCATGTAGCTCAAATTTGATTTTTGCACATTATACCCGTAGAAAATCAATCAATTAATGTACTAAATCTGTTTTTCTTTTGAAATTAAAACGTCCCTCCTTTGGTAACATATGTTCACCGTGGGATAATTTAACATGCATTGTAGTTGCGGTGGATTCGCGGTGTGTGTGGGTGTGTGCGTCTGGGGGTGGCGGGTGGCTCGCAGTACACTACGAGTTGTGAGCTACCGTGTGGGTTGGCCGTTTTGTTAGGCAGGTGCCACATCAGAGTCGTGAAGTCATTATTTAAAACATTACACAACCCTTTCATACATACATGTTTTGGCCACATGCGGTCGATGGTTGTCCTACACGACACTTGATACTCGCATGTGACGCTTTCTGTGGGCCCGTGAGGTCATCGTCCATCACTTTAACGAACAGCCGGCAGTGAGGTTAATTTGACCAGCAAGGTAGAATCTTTCTGTTTGTGTTATGGTGGTATATAGTACATGTCGAAGAGGTGGGAGGGGACTAGCATATATACTATACGTATGCGTCCGTGAACAAGTACACCTCACTCAGTGTCAGGACTTTTGGGTTTCCGAGGCACATGCCACATCAAAGTTGTGAAATTGGCTATTCAAACATCACACAACACCTCTTTGGCCCACATGCATGCAAGCGGTGGTTATCCTAGCTAGGCCACTCACGTGTAACGCTTCCATCTGTGGGCCCACGAGGCCATCGTCGATGCATGCATCAGTTTGACCTACATCGGGAGAGGTTAATTAATTTCATCATCGAGGACACCATCGAGGAGGATTATTTTTGGGTTGTATTATGGTAGGAGCATATAGTATGCATCGAAGAGGGGGAAGGGGACCATCATATGTAGTATGCTTCATGAACCTCACTCTGTGTGGGAGTTTACGGTTTTTTAGGCATGTGGCACGTCAAAGTTGTGCATTTTGGGTATTCAACATATGTTTGGCCCACATGTAAAGCGATGGTGGTTGTCCTCTCGCACCCACTTAAGCGGTTATCAGCAATATCGATGCTTTCCATCTATGGGCCCGCTTGGTCCATCACTACTTTTTGCCTGACAACGAGAGAGGTTAATTTGACTTAGGAGGGATTATTTTTTTCTTGTAATACGGCATATATAGGTCATGCTCTGGGATGACATGATACAGTTTGAGCACACACACATGCATGTGTACGCATGAATCCCTCCCATCGAGTCGAAGTGGCTAGTACAACAACACGTCATGAACTGATCTCGCTCTATGTGGGGACTGTACGATTTTCGACGCACGCGCCACAACAATGTTGTGAAATGGTATTCAAACATGCATGCATGCTTCACCTTGACACGTCTCCAACGTATCTATAATTTTTGATTGCTCCATGCTATATTATCTACTATTTTGGACTATATTGGGCTTTATTTTTCACTTTTATATTATTTTTGGGACTAACCTATTAACCGGAGGCCCAGCCCAGAATTGTTGTTTTTTGCCTATTTCAGTGTTTCGGAGAAACAGAATATCAAACGGAGTCCAAACGGAATAAAATCTTCGGGGACGTGATTTTCTCACTGAACGTGATCCAGGAGACTTGGACCCTACTCCAAGAAGTAATAGAGGCGGTCACGAGGGTGGGGGCGCTCCCCCCCCTCCTAGGGCGCGCCCCCCTTCCTTATGGGCCCCCTGTTGCTCCACCGACGTACTCCTTCCTCCTATATATACCTACGTACCCCCAAACGATCAGATATGGAGCCAAAAACCTAATTCCACCGCCGCAACTTTCTGTATCCACGAGATCCCATCTTGGGGCCTGTTCCGGAGCTCCGCCGGAGAGGGCTGTCATCATAGAGGGCTTCTACATCTCTGATGAAGTGTGAGTAGTTTACCTCAGACCTTCGGGTCCATAGTTAGTAGCTAGATGGCTTCTTCTCTCTTTTTGGATCTCAATACAATGTTCTCCCCCTCTCTTGTGGAGATCTATTCGATGTAATCTTCTTTTTGCGGTGTGTTTGTTGAGACCGATGAATTGTGGGTTTATGATCAAGTCTATCTATGAATAATATTAGAATCTTCTCCGAATTCTTTTATGTATGATTGGTTATCTTTGCAAGTCTCTTCGAATTATCAGTTTGGTTTGGCCTACTAGATTGGTTTTTCTTGCCATGGTAGAAGTGCTTAGCTTTGGGTTCGATCTTGCGGTGTCCTTTCCCAGTGACAGAAGGGGCAGCAAGGCACGTATTGCATCTTTTCCATCGAGGATAACAAGATGGGGTTTTTATCATATTGCATGAAACTATCCCTCTACATCATGTCATCTTGCTTAAGGCGTTACTCTGTTTTTAACTTAATACTCTAGATGCATGCTGGATAGTGGTCGATGAGTGGAGTAATAGTAGTAGATGCAGGCAGGAGTCGGTCTACTTGTCTCGGACGTGATGCCTATATACATGATCATACCTAGATATTCTCATAACTATGCTCAATTCTGTCAATTGCTCAACAGTAATTTGTTCACCCACCGTAGAATACTTATGCTCTTGAGAGAAGCCACTAGTGAAACCTATGGCCCCCGGGTCTATCCTCATCATATCAATCTCCATCACTTTAATCTTGCTTACTTTTTACTTCGCTTTTTACTTTTCACTTTGCATCTCTATACCAAAAATACCAAAAATATTATCTCTATCAGATCTCACTCTCGTAAGTGACCGTGAAGGAATTAACAACCCCTAATCGCGTTGGTTGCGAGTAGCTATCATTTTGTGCAGGTACGAGGGACTTGAGTGTGGCCTCCTACTGGATTGATACCTTGGTTTTCAAAAACTGAGGGAAATACTTACGCTACTTTGCTGCATCATCTTCTCCTCTTCGGGGAAAACCAACGCAGTGCTCAAGAGGTAGCAAGAAGAATTTCTAGCGCCGTTGCCGGGGAGGCTTACGCAAAAGTCAAGTCAAGATTTGGACTCCCGAAAACGAGCCATTTCTGGCGCCGTTGCCGGGGATTCTATGCAAAAAGTCAACATACCAAGTACCCATCACAATCCCTATCTCTCGCATTACATTAGTTGCCATTTGCCTCTCATTTTCCTCTCCCCCACTTCACCCTTGTCATTTTATTCGCCCTCTCTTTTCCGTTCGCCTTTATGTCTTTCTTGGCTCGTTTTCTCGCTTGGTTGAAATAGTTGAGTATGTATTCCTAAACAGAGAAGCTAATATCTATGGATCCTCATCCGCTTGCCAATCTTTTTAAGAGATCCAATTATGATGAACCAATTCCTAGTGATTTGGATGCACTAGATTATCTTTATAAGCATTTTGCCTGAGATCCATAAATCTGAAAATTGTGATGAAGTGCTTCACGATAGATCTTTGAATAAAAATTATGATTGCAATGAATTTATTATAAATTCTATTGATGTAAATTATGCTAATAATATGCAAAACCCTAAGCTTGGGGATGCTAGTTTTGCTATGTCCAATAGTCATGATTGGGGAGATTCTTCTTATGATCTTGAAAATTTATTTAAGCCCCGTGATGAATATGAGATTGATAATATTGTTTGCAATAATATTGAAAGTGGGTTCGGAAGAGTTTCAACTTTAGATCCCACTATTTTGGAAGAGTGTCAACTTTGCATGCATGTGGATCGTGTTGCGAATATACTTTGTGATAGCTATTTTGTTGAATTTTCCTATCATCCTACATGTAATTATTATGAGAGAGGAAAATATGGTTGTAGGAACTTTCATGCTACTAAATTACCTCTCGTTATGTTGAGATTGCTATTGTCTCTTTCCGCTTCCTTGCATATGCTAGTTTTTGCTTGCCTTGATTTGCTTGCCTATAAGATGCCTATGCATAGGAAGTATGTTAGACTTAGATGTGGTTGTCACATGTTTTATGATGCCCTCTTTGTGCCTCAATTCTTGTCTTTTATGTGAGCATCATTGAAATCTCAATGCCTAGCTAAAAAGGCTTTAAAGAAAAGCGCTTGTTGGGAGACAACCCAATATATTTCCTTTCTGCCGTTGAATAAATAATACATCTAACTTCTGTTTAGATGTGGTTTTGTGTTTTAATTAGTGTTTGTGCCAAGTTAGACCTATAGGATCTTCTTGGATGATAGTTATTTGATCTTGCTGTAATTTCCAGAAACTTTCTGTTCACGAAAACAATTGTTAAAAATCACCAGAACGTGATAAAATACTGATTCCAATTGCTGCTGATCAATAAACAAATTTTCTAGGTCTTCCTATTTTGGTAGATTTTTTGGAGCTCCAGAAGTTTGCGTTAGTTACAGATTACTACAGACTGTTCTGTTTTTGACAGATTCTGTTTTTCATGTGTTGTTTGCTTATTTTGATGAATCTATGGCTAGTAAAATAGTTTATAATCCATAGAGAGGTTGGAATACAGTAGGTTTAACACCAATATAAATAAATAATGAGTTAATTACAGTACCTTGAAGTGGTCTTTTGTTTTCTTTCTCTAACGGAGCTCACGAGATTTCTATTGAGTTTTGTGTTGTGAAGTTTTCAAGTTTTGGGTGAAATCTTTTGATGGATTATGGAACAAGGAGTGGCAAGAGCCTAAGCTTGGGGATGCCCATGGAACCCCTAAGATAATACAAAGACACCAAAAAGTCAAAGCTTGTGGATGCCCCGGAAGGCATCCCCTCTTTCGTCTACTTCCATCGGTAATTTTACTTGGAGCTATATTTTTATTCACCACATGATATGTGTTTTGCTTGGAGCACCTTGTATTATTTGTGTCTTTGTTTGTTAGTGTGCCACAATCATCCTTGCTGTACACACCTTTTGAGAGAGCCATATATGAATTAAAATTTGATAGAATACTCTATGTGCTTCACTTATATCTTTTGAGCGTTGTAGTTTTGCCCTATGTGCTTCACTTATATCTTTTGAGCGTTGTAGTTTTGCTCTATGTGCTTCACATAGATCTTTTAGAGCACGGTGGTGGATTTGTTTTAAAGAAACTATTAATCTCTCATGCTTCACTTAGATCATTTTGAGAGTCTTAATAGCATGGTAAATTGCTTAATAATAATATGCTTGGTATTCAAGATATGTGAAACTTTCTTTTGAGTGCATTGAATACTAAGAAAAGATTGAAGCATGATAATTGTTTTGAGATATGATATGGTGGTATTAGAGTCATGCTAGTTGAGTAGTTGTGAATTTAAAGAATACTTGCGTTGAAGTTTGTGATTCCCATAGCATGCACGTATGGTGAACCGTTATGTGATGAAGTCGGAGCATGATTTATTTATTGATTGTCTTCCTTATGAGTGGCGGTCGGGGACGAGCGATGGTCTTTTCCTACCAATCTATCCCCCTAGGAGCATGCGCGTAATACTTTGCTTTGATAACTTCTAAATTTTTGCAATAAGTATATGAGTTCTTTATGACTAATGTTGAGTCCATGGATTATATGCACTATTTCCCATCCTTCCACCATTGCTAGCCTCTCTAATACCGCGCACTTTTCGCCGGTATCATACACCCACCATATACTTTCCTCAAAACAGCCACCATACCTACCTATCATGACATTTCCATAGCCATTCCGAGATATATTGCCATGCAACTTTCCACCATTCCGTTTATTATGACACGCTCCATCATTGTCATATTGCTAGCATGATCATGTAGTTGACATCGTATTTGTGGCAAAGCCACCATTCATAATTTTTTCATACATGTCACTCTTGATTCATTGCATATCCCGGTACACCGCCGTAGGCATTCATATAGAGTCATATTTGTTCTAAGTATCGAGTTGTAATTGTTGAGTTGTAAGAAAAATAAAAGTGTGATGATCATCATTTTTAGAGCATTGTCCCAAGTGAGGAAAGGATGATGGATACTATGATTCCCCCACAAGTCGGGATGAGACTCCGGACGAAAAAAAGAGGCCATAAAAAAAGGCCCAAATAAAAAAATTAAAAAAAGAGAGAAAAAGAGAGAAGGGACAATGTTACTATCCTTTTACCAGACTTGTGCTTCAGAGTAGCACCATGATCTTCATGATAGAGAGTCTCCTATGATATCACTTTCATATACTAGTGGGCATTTTTCATTATAGAACTTGGCTTGTATATTCCAATGATGGGCTTCCTCAAATCAGGGGCGGAGCCAGCGTATGAGCGTTGGGTTCAGCTGAACCCAACGACTTATCCTGGCCAAGTGTATACGTACACGTATAGTGTCTGCATGAACCCAATAAAAAATAGGGGCTGAACCCATCAACTTGGAATGCAACGCTTGGTGAGAAGCCCAAAAGCCCACAAAGTGAATTCCCTCCGTGTCAGACTTACAGCCTGTTTGTCACATGCGTATAGGGCAGCCGGCAGCCGCCAGCCGCACAACCTTTTGCTTTTCTGTTCGCTCCTCCGCGATCTATTCTCTCGTTCGCATCGACACCCCAGCGATAGATAGAGATGAGAGGACAAGGGCAGGTCCGTGGCGTCAAGCCCCCCTAGACCAAATTAGAGGTGTCTGTTCGTCACATCTCCTGCATCTCCTCTCTGTTGTGTATACCGTAGCCGGTAGCCATAGTTTTCTAATTACTTATCCGGTGATTCCATGTACTTTCATAGATCTAGGCAATCAAATTTTATTTCCCAAAAAAATATAGCTCATCAGATTCAGATGATGATGCTAGTGCTGCAAGGTCATCCATCAGACGTAGTCAAAGTTCATCAAATGTCTCCGTAAGAAGTCTTTTGGAGATTTTCCATTCAAAGAGAAATTACTTTCCATGAGTAGCATTACGATCTGGCTGATCGAAAGATAATTTTGGAGTACACAAGAAATACGAGAGGAAACAAGATAAGATTAGGTGCATATATTTTAATGAAGGGGCTTTACATGCCACCACTTAATTATGTTCATCCCCATAGGGATATTGGAGATATGAACGCATATTTAATCCTGGCTAGTGTAATGAAGGAAATTGCGAATTATTTTGCAAAGATGACTTCATCAATCGTCATGACATTCTATTGCCTACTATTTATGTTTTCTTACGAGTTAAAGATGTTCTCTATGAGTTATTTATCTTCTATGTAGATAATATTGAACTATATTACTGAACAAATAAGAGTTAATGTGTTTAGTTTGTTGATCGATGAGGCTACCGACGTGTATGACGAAGAGCAAATGACAATTCTTGTGAGATACCTTATCAAGCATGGATTTTTCATTGAATGATTAGTTGAAATCGAACATGTTAGGGGAACATCTGGAATTTGTCTCAAGGCTAATCTTCAAAAATTATTCACTAATATTTGATTAAGCATAAAACAGGTTAGAGGTTAACATTATGATGAGGCAGGCAACATGCGTGGTGAGTTCAACTGAAAGCAAATATTTTGCAAGATAAGTCATGTTATTATGCACATTATTTTTGTTAACAACTCAAGTTGGTAATTGTGGCAGTATTAAAGAACCATGGTGATATTGAAGATTTGTTTTCTACACGATCTCCATTTCATTCAATGTCATCCAACTGGTATGTCTTGCACTCTTTCAAATTTTAATGTAATACAATACGTGATAAGTGATTTCGTATTTCTATTGCGCATATTGTGATTTGGTGCTAAACCCTTGTTGTAAGATGATATAAATTAGAATGTACACTTAAATTATTCGTACAAAATTGTTATAACAAGTCAATGAGTGAACCCAATGGCAAAAATTTCTGGCTCCGCCCCTGCCTCAAATTGCCCTAGGTCTTCGTGAGCAAGCGAGTTGGATGCACACCCACTTAGTTTCTTTTGTTGAGCTTTCATATACTTATAGCTCTAGTGCATCCGTTGCATGGCAATCCCGACTCACTCACATTGACATCTATTAATGGGCATCTCCATAGCCCGTTGATACGCCTAGTTGATGTGAGACTATCTTCCCCTCTTTTCGTCTTCTCCACAACCACCACTCTAATCCACATATAGTGCTATATCCATGGCTCACGCTCATGTATTGCGTGAAGATTGAAATTCTTTTGAAAATGTTAAAGTATGAAACAATTGCTTGGCTTGTCATCGGGGTTGTGCATGATTTAAATACTTTGTGTGGTGAAGATAGAGCATAGCCAGACTATATGATTTTGTAGGGATAACTTTCTTTGGCCATGTTATTTTGAGAAGACATAATTGCTTTGTTAGTATGCTTGAAGTATTATTATTTTTATGTCAACATCAACTTTTGTCTTGAATCTTTCGAATCTGAATATTCATACCACAATTAAGAAGATTTGCATTGAAATTATGCCAAGTAGCACTCCGCATCAAAAATTCTCTTTTTATCATTTACCTACTCGAGGACGAGCAGGAATTAAGCTTGGGGATGCCTGATACGTCTCCAATTTTTATTGCTCCATGCTATATTATTTACTGTTTTGGACTATATTGGGCTTTATTTTCCACTTTTATATTATTTTTGGGACTAACCTATTAATCGGAGGCCCAGCCCGGAATTGCTGTTTTTTTTTCTATTTCAGTGTTTCGGAGAAACAGAATATCAAACAAAGTCCAAACGGAATAAAATCTTCGGGAACGTGATTTTCTCACAGAACGTGATCCAGGAGACTTGGACCCTACTCCAAGAAGTAACAGAGGCGGTCACGAGGGTGGAGGGGCGCCCCCCCCTCCTAGGGCGCGCCCCCTGCCTCGTGGGCCCCCTATTGCTCCACCGACGTACTTCTTCCTCCTATATATACCTACGTACCCCCAAACGATCAGATACGGAGCCAAAAACCTAATTCCACCGCCGCAACTTTTTGTATCCATGAGATCCCATCTTGGGGCCTGTTCCGGAGCTTTGCCGGAGAGGGCTGTCATCACAGAGGGCTTCTACATCTCCGATGAAGTGTGAGTAGTTTACCTCAGACCTTCGGGTCCATAGTTAGTAGCTAGATGGCTTCTTCTCTCTTTTTGGATCTCAATACAATGTTCTCCCCCTCTCTTGTGGAGATCTATTCGATGTAATCTTCTTTTTGCGGTGTGTTTGTTGAGATCGATGAATTGTGGGTTATGATCAAGTCTATCTATGAATAATATTTGAATCTTCTCTGAATTATTTTATGTATGATTGGTTATCTTTGCAAGTCTCTTCGAATTATCAGTTCAGTTTGGCCTACTAGATTGGTTTTTCTTGCCATGGAAGAAGTGCTTAGCTTTGGGTTCGATCTTGCGGTGTCCTTTCCCAGTGACAGAAGGGGCAGCAAGGCACGTATTGCATCGTTGCCATCGAGGATAAAAAGATGGGTTTTTTATCATATTGCATGAAACTATCCCTCTACATCATGTCATCTTGCTTAAGGTGTTACTCTGTTTTTAACTTAATACTCTAGATGCATGTTGGATAGCGGTCGATGAGTGGAGTAATAGTAGTAGATGCAGGCAGGAGTGGGTCTACTTGTCTCGGACGTGATGCCTATATACATGATCATACCTAGATATTCTCATAACTATGCTCAATTCTGTCAATTGCTCAACAGTAATTTGTTCACCCACCGTAGAATACTTATGCTCTTGAGAGAAGCCACTAGTGAATCCTATGGCCCCCGGGTCTATTCTCATCATATCAATCTCCATCACTTTAATCTTGCTTGCTTTTTACTTTGCTTTTTACTTTTCACTTTGCATCTCTATAACAAAAATACCAAAAATATTATCTCTATCAGATCTCACTCTCGTAAGTGACTGTGAAGGGATTGACAACCCCTAATCGCGTTGGTTGCGAGTAGCTATCATTTTGTGCAGGTATGAGGGACTTGAGCGTGGCCTCCTACTGGATTGATACCTTGGTTCTCAAAAACTGAGGGAAATACTTACGCTACTTTGCTGCATCATCCTCTCCTCTTCGGGGAAAACCAACGCAGTGCTCAAGAGGTAGCACACCTCCATACATATGCATGTAGTGGTTGTCTTCGAATGGTACACTCCCTCGCGTGGTTATCGGCGAGAAGCCTATATATTTGTGGGCCCATGTGGACATCCATGATCACCTTGACCGACAACAAGATTGGTTACCATGGTGGATTCTTCCTTTGGTTCGTGTTATCTTAGTATAGGTCATGGTGAGATTCAGACCTAATTAAGTTTGAGCGCATATAGTATGCATGCATGTATGCATGAATCCCCGTCGTCGGCTTGAAGTGTGGTGTAACATACATATGCATCGTCAACCTAATAACCCTCACTCGGTGTGGGGATTTCTAGTTCGAAATCACGATGCCACATCAAAGTTGTTCCATTGTGTATTTAAAAACACACCTATCTATACACATATATGTTTGGGCCACATGCATGCAGTGGTTGTCTTCGGGGACTAGCTACTTGCGTGATTATTGGCAAGCTATCCCATCTCCGGGGTCGCATGGACCAGGGCCGGGCCGGCAAAATCGGAGGCCCTGTGCTAAACTCTAAAATGGGGCCCACTGGCCACTGTTATATAGTAGAAAAATAGAATGTTAATAATATATAGGTCATACCGTGTCACATAGCAATTGGATGGTTTGACAATATTATATGTTTAAAGCTTATTTTAAAATACTTTCAACACTTTGTTGCACAGTCCTTTGTTGAGATTTAGTTAGATCATCTATTCTTTAGTTTTTCCTTGCGCTTTTTGGTAACTAGATTATTATTTTGATGAAAACATGACATAGATCTTGGAACACTTAAATGTCTAATGTACATACAAATACCAGAGATAAAAAATAATAAAAGAAACTAAAAGGTATTGGTAAAACTCAAAATTCAAAAGTCAAAACTAAAAATACAAAAATAAAATAAATTAATTGAATGGTCAGAGCCACTGGTCCTTCGCAGATGGAAAATGTGTTCCATCATTTGCCTTCACAAATCGCTCCTGTCCTTCATAGTGATCAGCTGTTGCCGAGCGAAGGATCCAAAGGCGTTGCGGACGAAGAGACGCAGATACAACATGGATCGAGAGGCGAACGGTTGGATAGAGGGATTGCGGGGATCGAGTGGCTGCTGCTTCCTCGCGCGTGGTGCATGCTGCCCAGAGGCCCACCTCGTCCTAGCCGAATTGATTAATTGGAAGTTGGAACTCAAAAAAATTGGAACAGCCAACAGGGCCAAGTAGACTGTATGCATGCAACAGCTTCTCCATTGCTTTAAGAAATCAGGGGGCCCTAGGAAGTGCAGGCCCTGTGCGGGCGCACAGGTTGCACTCCCATCTGCCCGGGCCTGGCATGGACGGCCATCACTTTTAACAACAACAAGAGAGACATTGTACGACCAAGGTGGATTATTCTTGGTCCGTTTTACGATCCATCTTTGTGAGATGCCTCTCTGGCCCGGCGACTGAAAGTGTGTGTGGGGGGTGCTACTTTGCACTCTGCTAGGTGAACCTCGGTTGGGGGCATGCATTCATAGCTTAGGATTCCCTTTGTGCCGACACGAGGGGGGGCTTCTAGCTACTTTGTACTTTGCTAGGTGAAACTCGGTTGGGGGGCATGCATTCATAGCTTAGGATTCCCTTTGTGCCGACACGAGGGGGGACTTCTAGCTACTTCGCACTTTGCTAGGTGAACCTCGGTTGGGGGGCATGCATTCATAGCTTAGGATCCCCTTCGTGTCGACACGAGGGGGGCATGCATTCATAGCTCAGGATTCCCTTCGTGCCGACATGAGGGGGGGCTGCTAGCTACTTCGTGATACGTCTCCAATGTATCTATAACTTTTGATTGTTCCATGTTGTTATATTATCAATCTTGGATGTTTTATAATCATTTATAGTCATTTTATATCATTTTTTGGTACTAACCTATTGACATAGTGCCAAGTGCCAGTTGCTATTTTCTTCATGTTCTTTTACATTGCAAGAAATCAATATCAGACAGAGTCCAAACGCAACAAAACTTTACGGAGATTTTTTTGGACCAGAAGGAACGTAATGGGCCCTGGCTGCGCCTGGGGGGTGCTTCGAGGAGAGCACAACCCACTAGGGTGCGCCAGGAGGCCCAGGCGCGCCTTGGTGTATTGTGCCCACCTCGGGTGCCCCCCGGACCGCCTCTTTGCTCTATAAATACCCTAATATTTCCAGAACCCTAGGGGAGTCGATGAAATATTCATCCAGCCGCCATAGAGTCCAGAACCACCAGATCCAATCTAGACACAATCTCGGATGGGGTTCACCACCTCCATTGGTGCCTCTCCGATGATGCGTGAGTAGTTCTTTGTAGACCTTCGGGTCCATAGTTAGTAGCTAGATGGCTTCATCGCTCTCTCCAAATTCTCAATACAATGGTCTCTTGGAGATCCATATGATGTAACCCTTTTGCGGTGTGTTTGTTGGGATCGATGAACCTTGAGTTTATGATCAGATCTATCTTTTTATATCCATGAAAGTATTTGAGTTTCTTTGATCTCTTTTATGCATGATCTCTTATAGCCTCGTATTTCTTCTCCGATATTTGGGTTTTGTTTGGCCAACTTGATCTATTTATCTTGCAATGGGAAGAGGTGCTTTCTAGTGGGTTCGATCTTACGGTGCTTGATCCCAATGATAGAAAGGGAACCGACACGTATGTATCGTTGCTACTAAGGATAAAACAATGGGGTCTATCTCTACATAGATAGATCTTGTCTACATCATGTCATCGTTCTTATTGCATTACCCCATTTTTCCATGAACTTAATACACTACATGCATGCTGGATAGCGGTCGATGTGTGGAGTAATAGTAGTAAATGCAGGCAGGAGTCAGTCTACTAATCTTGGACGTGATGCCTATATAATGATCATTGCCTGGATATTGTCATGAGTATTTGAGGTTCTATAAATTGCCCAACAGTAATTTGTTCACCCACCATTTGCTATTTTTCTCGAGAGAAGCCACTAGTGAAACCTACGGCCCCCGGGTCTTTTTCTTATTATTTGCCTTTGCAATCTACTTTTCTTTTGCATTTATTTTTAGATCTATTAAAATAAAAATACAAAAAATATCTTGCTGCATTTTTATTTATTTGCGATCTATTTATTCAATCTATTATAACTTTCTCCCGTCAGCGCACCAATTTCTGGCACCATTACCCGAAAGGGATTGACAACCCCTTTAACACGTCGGGTTTCGAGGATTTGTTATTTGTGTGCAGGGGCTGTTTACGTTGTGTTGCTTGGTTCTCCTACTGGTTCGATAACCTTGGTTTCATATCTGAGGGAAATACCTACTACTGTTGTGCTGCATCATCCCTTCCTCTTTGGGGAAATACCGACGTAGCTTCAAGCCGCATCACTTTGCACTTTGCTTGGTGAACCTCAGTGGGGGTGCATGCATTCATAGCTTAGGATTCCCTTCGTGCCGACACGAGGGGGCAAGCAATACCGTGCACTTTGTGAGATAGGTGCCACATCGAAGTTGCATTTGGTATTTGAACATCAAACCACCCTTTTCATACATAAATTTGGTCCACATGCAAGCTTGTTCGTGTTCTGGCCCTCTCCCGCGTCATTTTTCACCAAATTTATGAACATTAGACAAATCGGATGACGCAACAGACATGGTCCACTCAAACTAACCATGTGCCATGCCGGTGCCCCTGTCACGCACACATCCGCATAGTAAATTGGGATCCACGAGGGCACGAGGCTTCCCCTCTCAAAAATATCTACCCACCTGCAGCTTTTTCTGTTTGATAACACATGGTTATTGTGTTTCGACCGTGTGTGATGTTTCTTGTTCCCAATCCCACCTGCATCCCTCGAAAACATTTGCCCGCCTCGAGGGTTTTTCTGTTTCATAACACACAGTTGTTATCTCCGGACCGTGTGTGATGTTTCTTGTTCCCAATCCTGCCTGCATCCCTTGAAAATATATGCCCACCTTGAGGGTTTTTCTGTTTCATAACACATGGTTGTTATCTCCGGACCATGTGCGATGCACCATCATCAAAATTTTCAATAGCCCCGACATTTCACTCCTGCGTTTGACTCCCGTGTAGTAAATTTTCTAGTACCTGCGTCATTTCCTCAAACAAACCCCCCTCCCCCGCCCCCCTCCACACACACACACACACACCAAAACCTCCTCAGGCGTGCGCGTGCACACACACACCGTCCCTCGCTCAAAACCCTAGCAAGGTCCCCGCCGCCGCGCAAGGCCTCCATTGTCAACATTTGCCGATTTGCCAGTGCAGCTTACCCACCGATCTCCATACCCAAGCCGCCGTGAGTTTCTTAGATGACGCATGCCAAACGCCCCCTTTCCCACAGGTCCCCATCCCCATCCCGATCCCCCACTCTAGAGCGTCGCAACCTAAGCCCAGCTATGCTTCCAGTGGATCTCGAGGAGCAACGATCTCATCCATGGGCCCGCCGCCGGTCTCCACTGGCTCGTTGTCAACAATTTGCCATCCTACATCTCCATCGAGCCCCTTTTGTCATTTTTGAAGGACATGTTCTGCGGCGCTGGCTTGGGATCCACAGCTTCCAAGTCAGACCTCATCGACGATGACCATGAGGAGGGCACCCTCTCCAGCTCTTCCAAGGGGAAAGAGCCCATCTGCTCTTCCAAGGGGAAAGAGCATGTCTGCAACATCAGGGAGGGCACCCTACAGCCATGCTCTTCCAAGGGGAAGGAGCCTATCTGCAACAACATGGAGCACAACCAGGGTCCGTGCTCTTCCCACAGGAACGAGCCCATCTGTGACAAGTGAGGAAACCCATGATTTGTTTTGTCGTGCCTCTTCACAGGGGGAAACCCATGATTTGTTTTGTCGAGTCCCTTTTGTAGTGTAGTGAGAATATGTCCAGTTTTAATTGCTATATTTGGTTGTTTGTAAGTGCATCTAGTGCCCCTTAGTGATTTTGTGTATTGAAGACTTATAGGTTAAGGGACTAATGTGTTTATGAGTGTACACAGGTCTATAAGTCTATGAGGAGTTTGATATTTACAGAGAAAGTCGACCCCTAAAAATGAAGTTCTTCGGCTGAAGACTTTGGATTTCTGAAGACTTTCTGAAGACTTTGAAAGTGAAGAAATTGGTGTGACCATGAAGACTTGGTATTCATTCGAGGAACATGAGCGTGAAGACTTTTGTTTTCGTAGTTTCATTTTCTCTTTCTTGAG